>CM061225.1:32881431-33425883 GCA_030844895.1 Ambrosia x helenae | reverse complement strand
TGGTGGTGGGTCAACAAAAATCATCATCGGGATCACTAGTACCTAAAACACCAAGAAAAAAAAAACTTTAGTCATTCTTTTACTTTTTCCATGTTCAAGTTTCATTTCAATGTATATCGTATAACATTTTAACTTACGACGAACTTCTCTTCCTTTGTTAACCTCTCCTTTCACCAAATCCTTCTTGTCTACAATTACTGTATCCTCACCCGAGTCGTTTAGAACCAAAGGTTGTTCAATTGTATTTGTGAACTTTTAGAATAATTCTTTTTAGCTATTCTACCGCTCCTTCTAGCTGTTATTGTTGAGATTTTATCAAACTCAAAACTCATTTTTGTGTTTTACATTATATGTTTATATTCATAACTCAAAATCAGCATTATAAGGTAATAAAACAGATTATAACATTTTAAAAAACACAACAAAACAATATTTAATTAAAACACCAAAACAGAACAATATTAACTTAAAACACCACATAAAAGAACACTAACATAATACTAACATAAAACACAAAAAAATGATATTAACTTAAATATTGTTAAACAAAACAATATTTACTTAAAACACCACAAAACATAAAAACAAAACAATATTAACTTAAAACACTAAACAAAACAATATTTAATTAAAACACCACATAACAAAACATCATCAGCTATACTAGTATACCAATTTAATATGAACAACACTAACTTAAAACACTAATAGAACATACTGATATGCAATTAAAACAATAAAATACTAAATACCAGTATAAAACATATGAACACAACATTCATCACCACAAAAAACACAATAACCTATAAGAACCCAGTAAACATCATGCTTAATGTGATTTAAAACTAAACAAAGGATTCAAAACACTAATGATATAAAACCCACATGCATTGTGTTTTTTTAATCACATTACACACTATCAATATTCTGAATCTTTTTAAACATAATAATCCATAAAAGATTTAAAACAACATTAAAAAAAACGATCATAAAAAACCTAGAAATCAAGTATATAACATACCATAACCAAACCTTGCCGGAAGAAAAGGCATAGTAGCCTTTCTTTTGGGTGTTTTCTCCTTAATCAACTCCTCACTCGTTTCTTCATCTTCTTCCCTAAATCAGATTAAAAACACACTTAATAGATGAAATCAGATTGTAGGTTTGGAACGATAGATAAAACCCCCAAGAGTAGAAGAAATCGCGAAAGATAAGCAGAAAAACACACTTACGTTTGTAAGTAATACCAAATCGTTGAAGATCCTCCATAATTGAGAGATTAATTGCTGAAAAAAGGATGGTTGTTTTTTGGAAAGGATTATGCGAGAATCAAGGAGGTATATAGCGGTTTAATCAATCCTCTCTCATCCGCCTCTTTAAATTTTTGAAGGAAATGACTTTACTACCCTTTATAATTGATTCTTATTAATCATAGTTAAACACTATTTACAATTATGCCACTGATTACATCTTAACCATTGATCAAGATGATCTAATGGTCCAAAACACTTCTCACCCTTCTCACACAAAACACACTTTGCACAGGATCTCGACCCTATATATATATATATATATATATTATATATATAGATATATAGGGGGCGGTTAAAATAAAAAACTCTTCAAAATGAAGAAAACCTTGCAAACTCAATCCTAGCCATCCATCCATTTAATCTATGGTCACCATTTTTCTATAATATTGATTTAATTAAATATGTGATAAAGGACAAGAAAGGGTAATAGGGTAATTTGGTTTTTCTGAAAAAGAGAATGACAAAAGCTGATATGACACCCCATCACATCATCTCTCTCTTACTTTTTTCACATTGTTATATAAGCTGTTAGATGCCTGTGTTACATATGTAACATGTGTTGTGTTACATAGGTTAAAACTGAGTTGCCAGTTTATATTATTTAAAAAATGCTGATTTTTTTATTAGACCATATTTTTTTTTCGTTTTATTGTACCAGCACCAGAATTATTGCATACGTAACGAGAATTGATATGGTTATAGGCATTTTGTTACTTACAAAGTGCTAAAAACAATCAAAACGGTCATTACAAAGTGCTAAAAACTTTATAGATCAAAAAAACATTCAAATGTACACAAGAATTGTTTCTTACAAAGTGCTAAAAAACAAACAAAACGGTCATTACAAATCAACGAATGCTAAAAAAACTATCATAAATAAAAAAAAATTTGTCTACACTTCATTCTTGATAATCATCTTCATCTTTAATGCAAAAAAAAAGTGTTCACCTGCAAAAATAAAACAAAAATCATCAATTTACATGTTGAGAGACACTAATTTATACCAACTTAGTTCTGTTGTTACATACGCAACAGGCGCAAATATAGGAAACATATGCAAACATACATTCCACACATTATAATACTCATACAAACATACACATACTGGTAAAAAAACAACTCAGACATATTGTTGCATACGTTAAGAGACACTAAAAATCACCAATTTTGATTAAAAAAACATATTAATAATAATAACATATAAAAAAGGTTAATTAATATGTAAACCTACGTACGTGTAAACATGATTAGTTATGGTGTTACATACAAAACAGATGCAAACATACCAAACACTAATTAGCTCAAATTCAAACTCTAACCATTAAAAATGTTTTCTAACCCCTTTCAAAATCATATTAAAAAAATCAGACCTTTGTATCTAGTAAAAAAAATCAGAAACTAATTTATACCAACTTAGTTCTATTGTTACATACGAAACAGACGCAACATAGATTTGATCCCATGTGTAACTCATGAAAGTCAAAAAAATCAAACCTTTGTATCTGGTAAAAAAAATCAGAAATTAATTTATACCAACTTAGTTCTGCTGTTACATACGAAACAAAAACAACATAGATTTGATCCCATGTGTAACTCATGAAAATCAAAAAATCAAAACTTTGTATCTGGTAAAAAAATCATAAACTAATTTATACCAACTTAGTGGTGCTGTTACATACGAAACAGACGCAACACAGATTTTATCCCATGATTAGTGACTTTTGTTTAATTAATATATAAAAAAAGTTAATTAATATGTAAACCCACGTGTTAAGTTATGCTACCTACGTGTAAAAAAAACATACTAACCGATTCACATTAAACGATTCACATTAGTAATAATAATAACAAAAACATACTATCCATTTAGTAATTAAAAAAACAAAAAAAATGAATTTAACATAAAACAAAACAGAGGTTCATGAGATGGGACCATATTCCCTTTAATAAAACAATTATTAAATAATTTCTTTTCAAATTTAGTATTTACAGGATCTAACCGTAATAAACCCATAGTTGAAGGCTTACACATTACTCATACCAAAAGAATACGTCTATATACACATTAAGCATCTTTTATAACTTTTTTCTATATTTGCCGATATCATGAAGTGTCTTAATTATATTTAATTAAAACAAAAGTAATACAATAAATAAAATGGAAGAATATATTGATTTGAAAGTTCTGTATGGTTTGTCACGGGCATGTGCCATTAATTAGTCGGCAATGCCTCAATCACCCACTCTGTAACCTTATTTTTGTCACAGAAAACGATTGGAGACTTTATTTCAATTATTTTCACCAAATAATTCGAGACATTTACTAGAAACTCTAAGTTTGACTTTTAGATGGTAAAACATTACCCATTAAAGGTAATACTTGAAATAATAATACACCAACCTTTTTTAGAACAACCTTCTTCTTCTTCAAGATCAAGAACAAACATAAAATTGGAAACAAAGACTCCTCCTTTTGATCTTTATGTTTTCTTCGGGTGGTTGCATGTTATAAAAGATGATGGAAACTTACTCTCTAACCTTAGATCTGGTACATCTGGTTTCTTCGGGTGGTTGCAGGTTATACCGACTAGTTTCTGGTCATACTCCGGCGAGAAGCCGATGACTCTGCAAAGAGTATATGTTGGTGATGTAGGAGCAAAACGACATCGTTTGATTTTGGGGTTGGGTGGTGGTCATGGTGGGTGTCAAGCGGTGGTTGTTATGGTGGCATTGGTAATGTTGATGATGGTAGTGGAAATCTTGAGAGAGAGAGAGAGAGACAGGTTTAGGAGGGAGAGAAGAGTAAAAGAGTAAAGAGAGAGAAAGAGAGGGCTGACATTTATATAAGGAGAGAGAGAGAGAGGGATGATTCAATTGTCTATAATACCCTTTCCCTCTCATTTGTTACAATTTGAAAAGTTGATGAGGTGGAACAATCTTAACCACTCATTGGGTTTTCTATGGTTTTTTCATGTTTTGTGGCCGTTGGCCTAAATCAGCGTCGCTATATAACCGTTTCTCCTCCGGTAGTCTCTATTCCCGTCGGCGCACCTAATCTATTTAAAAAAAACATTTACAATAATGCAATTCTAAAAAAGAGTTCAATCATGTTACCTTTAACGAACAATTGCTAATCAGAGATGTAGCTTTCAAACTTGGTTCAAACAATCAACGACAGCTGCTGTGATTGCGATAGGAGGCAGTTGTCGGCTTGTCGCACTTATCTGGTGGAGCCGAAGGTTTACCTTTGCTGGCTGGGTTGGAATTCAGAATAAGTTTTTTGTCGATTAAGACCTTCAGAAGTTGTTGCACGTTGGTTCACCAAATGTCAGCTAGAAACAAAAATGCGAAGACTTATTTTCAAAAACTACTAATACCGAAAAAAAACAGAGCCTAAGTCACAAACACCCAAGAAGTAACACTCAATCACGGTGTTAGATCAAGATCTTATTTGGACATTATGCGATCACACATGAATTAGAATATGCACACACAAAAGATGCAAATAGTGGACATAATACATACAATATCATAGATCAGACACACATAGCAGAAGACACAAGAACCAAAAAAATGCAAACAATCAAATGCACACAAATACAAGATGTGGCTCTCCCTGGTTATCAACAATATATCCCGTACCCTTAAGCAGGTCACGAATGCCTACAAAAAACAAAGCAGAACAATATAGAGAATAATGGGAAGATATCACCAATCTGCTCACGCGAGCAACGAATGAAAAGATTCGCCAAATGCCACGTCTAAACAGCTTCAATAGTATTTTAATGCATTTATAATGAATGGTTTATAGAGTTACAAAAAAATTTCCATCAATGACTTGCATTAGGGACTTGTAAAATTGTCATAAAAAGTTGTACACAAGGGCATAAAAGGAAGAAAAAGGGTAAAAAAATAGAGGATTATACTTGTGCCTCTTCACATACCATCTTAACTTTGCCAAGTTGGACATCTTTGCCCATTGCTCCCTCTTTATAATGTAGTAGAGATAGAGATTAGAGAGGTGATGTGCCTCCCAAATCAATGTCATGTAGAGTTAATTAACACAACCTGGAGATTATGGTTGAGGACGCCCTTTATCAGTGGGGAATCTTGACCCGAAGGTTCGGGGGGTCGAAGTCACCGGGGGTTCGGAAGTCACTGGTTTCGGGGGGTCGAAACCCTATATTTTCAAAATTTTCTATACGGATACTATATAATCGGAACTTCTGCGCGAAAATCCGGGGGGGGGGGTGGCCGCCCCTCCCCGCCCCTACAAACCTGCGCCACTGCCCTTTATTGTATTTGATAGGGTAACTTCCAAGGCCCTCCCATGACCAATGAGATTGGAAATGCTGCACATTTAGAGTTTGTTGTTACCCTTATAAAGTTGGAGTTGGTGTTCTCGAAAATAGATTGTTTTGTAACCGTCATTTGTATAGATTGTCAACTCAGATATATGTTATATATACAATCATTTGTAATTGATATTATTTTTACAATTCATGAAGTTTGACTACTTGGAAAAAAATAGTTGGTAAAATTGGCTTTTTTAAGGTTTTGTCGCGTATCGAATCATGTCATTTAGATTTTTTTAGGACCAGATCTTCTGTGGGAGGATGCATGATCCTGCAATATCAGTGATAATGTTAAAAAATATATTAAAAAATCCAGATGAAAATATATAACATCGGAGTGTTGAAAGTGGCCAGGAAGCCATTTTGGGCCCTCTGTATCCGTCTCCCGGGCCGGTCTTTACGGTCACCGGACCATTGACACTACTACAAAAAACAGGCATTTGCTACGGCAAAATCCGTAGCTAATCCATAGCAAATACCCTTATTGCTACCGATTTGCTATGGATTTGGTCCGTAGCTACAAGTCTCGTCGCTAATTTATTTGCTACAAACTTTAGCTACGAAAATTATATCTGCAACGGGTTTAGCAACCAAATGGGACGTAGCTATTTTAGCCAGTTATTTGATATGAAAAAGATTTGCTACGGTATTTTTGCTAAGAATTTTTAGCTACAAAGGTTTTTAGCTACAGAATTTTGCCACCTCTTTTTAGCTACGAAAAAGATTTTTGCTATGAATGTTAGCTATAGAATTTTTCTACGTTTTTGCTATCAATGTTGCTACAGAATTAAGCAACGAATTTGCTATGGATGTTAACTATGGAAATTTGGTACGTTTTTTTCTATCGGTTCTAATTCGGAACATAGCTACGAATTCACTACAATTTGGCTACGAAAATTTGGTAGCTTTTGCTATCAATTTTGCTAGGATTTTGAAAGGTTTATACAATAGTTTGGCTACGTATTTTGCCTGGACTTTTTTAAAAAACAAAATGCTTTTTTTAATTGTTTTCTACTTTTTCCCTGTGAACATTATATTCAAATCTCAATAAATATAAAAAAAACTCATACCAAAGATAAAAACTCCAACCAAATAGCATAATAATTCAAACATAACAAAATGTAATACGATAAAGATCCAAATTATAAGAAAGCAAACACGATAAAGATCCAAATTATCCAAAAGCAAACACGATAAATATCCAAACACGATAAGTTTCAACATATCTTAAGTTGGTGGTGGCGTTGGCGGCGGGTGTTGTGACAACATTTGAATTTTTTCATTCATCTTAGCGTATAACCTCGCACTTTCTTCGATTTTCTCCATCATAACATGTTTCTTTATTTTATCTTGTTCCAACTCCACTATTTTTTTCCTTCAACTGTTGCACCTATAACATTCAAAGCAAAAATGACTCATTAATATCCATTATGACACGTAACAAATTATGACACAATATAACAAGTTCTAGCCAAATATAACTTAACAGAAGACATTGCACCCAAATAAAACAAGTTATAACTAAATATAACTTAATAGAAGGCAAGGAAAAGGCTTAATTAGATTCTCGATGAATTTGTCCGCGAAAGAAAGGAAAATAAGCTATCAGCAAACAATCTCTTAGGTTATCTCTTGAACTTCGGGGATGAAAAAGGAAACACATCATTGGTGTACTGTTTGGAGCTCAAGATACAACAACTAGTGTTCTCACTTGGATACTGAAATATCTAAGTGATGACCCTAAACTTCTAGTTGCTGTTAAGGTAAGGTTATAAAAATTGTCACTTTTGGTGCGTAATTATTATATAACTATGTATACGTGCCAACGTATCTGTGACTTTGTTTAATAAAACGACCGTACTAAAGAACTTCTATTGCTGATGGCTGCAGGGAGAGCAGAAACTAGGGGCCTGGACCCTTTTTTAATAGTCATTATGTCATGAAAATATAGACAACTTTTTCACTAAAAGAGAATACGAACCTCATCACTATCACTTCTCCCATGTGGATATTAATTATGGGTACTCGCATTGACGGTGCACCTGTCAGCACGACATACGGGTCTGCAATGTTACCAGTCCCATACAATCTACCCTTTTTTTTGCCTCCAGCAGTTTGTGACCACAAATTCATATCATTTTCAGGGTGTGAGCTAGCATCTTCTCCATATTTCTTGATAATGTATTCATTGTATGTGCTCTGTGATGGGAAGATAAAACAATTAGTACTTAAACATCATCTAATTAAGTTGTAAAAACATACATTTACAAAGTAACAAGACTTACATAAGCTTCACCCGCCCTCGTGTCAACCCAAGTCACATTATGTTCTTGAATGCTCTCTTCAACACCATTAATGGTTTTCCGATCGTAGTAGTAATAAAACATACGCCTAGCTAGCGTACTTTGGTTTCACTTGGTATAGTATTGACAGGTTTTGGACTGGTAACATTTTGGTAGCAATTAGTAACATTTTTATACAAACTCGTGAACTCACCAGCATTATATGTTGAAGTCGTTTTGGCATGTTTTTCTCAGGTAGCTAAGGTAGCATCACACGGACTAGGCGCACGGGTCTGTATGGCATCTAGGGCTTAGTTTCATGCTTTTAAAATAATCATTTTGGAACATATTGTCACTTGGTTTTGTAACTTGAAAATGCTTCCGCTACAGTTTTCTGATATATGAGTTACGTTTCAAGTTTACATATTTTTCATATAGTGTTGTTTATTGTGACCGTTGACTTGGATCCTGGTTTGTCATGCACCTCGTGGTAAAACTCTGCAAGTGGAAATTTGAGGGTGTGACAGATCGATATACATGAAAAACACATAAATAAATAACTATTGGTTTAGTTTCGGTTATGGAAATAGGGAAAACTATAAAGGAATGGTTCGAGTTTGGCCATATGGTTACGAACTTCTGACTATTTTTGGTTATTATCGATAATATAAAATCATTTTTTAAATAATCTTTCTTGTTTTTGCAAGGAATTTTGCTGTGAATGTTGCTATAGATTTTGCAATGATAGTTTAAGTTTTTTTTTTTCAAGATTTTGCTACCAAATTTGCTACGAAGATTTTTAAGTATCTGTTTTCTCAACTCTGCTATCGAATTTGCTACATATATTTTTAGTTTTTCTTAAGTTAGTTTTTAACATTTATTTTTGTGAGTTAGCTACGAATTTTGCTACCTATTTTACCATGTTATTTTTATTATACTTTACTTCCTCAATTTTGCTACGGATTTTGCTATGAATTTTATTTAACTTTTCTAGTTAATTTCTATATAATTTATTTACATGGTTTTGCTATGGATTTTGCTACCAATTTTTGACAAGTTATTTTTTATATCTATTTCGCCAAATTTGCTACGAAGTTTGCTATGAATTTGATTTAACCTTTCTAGTTATTTTCTAAATAATTTATTTTTATGGTCTTGCTATGGATTTTGCTACCGATTTTTGACAAGATATTATTTTTTATATATTTCGCCAATTTTGCTATGGATTTGCTATGGATTTTGCTATGGATTTCATTTGCTACAAAATGTTCGTAGCTAAATTGTAGCAAAATGCGTTCATAGCTAATCCGTAGCTACTTCGTAGCAAAATTTGCAACCGATTTATTTGGTAGCAAACTTTCCTAGCAAATACCTCTTTTTGTAGTAGTGTGAACATGCATCCTCAGGTGATATAACTGCCCCATCAGAAATTCGGGCGTTATGAGTCTGGCCGTGACACGATCCGGCACGTCACAAAAAGCCCCAAACGTCATTTTATGTACGTTGTTTTGATTTGCAAAAAAAAAAGTTAAAATATCCGATTGAAAATACAAAACATCGTAGTGTTAAAAGTGGCCTAGGGAGGCATTTTGGGCCCTCTGTATCTATCTCTTGGGCCGGTCTTTACGGTCACCGGACTATCGAACGTGTCGTCCTCGGGTTATATAACAGCCCCGTCGGAAATTCGGGCGTTATGAGACTGACCGTGACACTATCCGACACATCACAAAAGCCTAGAACGTCATTTTATGTACATATTGTTTTGATTTGCAAAAAAAAATGTTAAATAATCTGGATGAAAATATCAAACATCGTAGCGTTGAAAGTGGCCTAGGGAGCCATTTTGGGTCTTTGTATCCGTCTCCCGGGCCGGACTTTACAATCACCAGACCATCAAATGTGTTGTCCTCGGGTGATATAACAGCCTTGTCGCAAATTCGGGCGTTATTAGATTGTCCGTGACACGATCCGGCACGTCACAAAAGGCCCGAACGTCATTTTACCTATCAATTTTTTTAATTGCATTGGAGTTCAAAGTTTATGAAACTTTTAATTGTTTTTTTTATAATAACTAAACTATTATAATTCTAATAAAAATCGGGTTATTACAACACTATAACTAAACTTGTATGATTTGTATTAACATTTAACATATAATTTGTATTAATATTGAACTACATATAACTAGTTTACCATTAAACTTTGTATTTGTTAGAATTTAATATACTTATTATACAATTAAAACAACCATTCAACGTATCGAGTTACAACAGTTAGGACCACAATCAGGTTGGTTAAAAAATCGTCCTCCAATACCACATAGGGGAGCACGTTGAGGGCTGCCTGGATACCGACGCTGCTCATCGAACTGGATAGGTACTAATGTGTAAAAAAATTGGATGTTGTTCCTTGGAGCTAAAGTCGGCAGGGACAGTTGACATGATTTCGGACACTTGCCGGTTAATCTGGTTGTATCCTTCTATCTGCAAAATTCAGATAATTAAATATTAAAAAAAGTTATCATGTAAATATAAATTTAATATATTTTTAAAAATTCATATACATACCATCACTTGGGCAATCTCACCATCATCTTTAAAACCCGGTTGTGCTACTGGGATGGACATCAGGTTGGTCATGTATCCCACTGTTCTTTTTAACTACCATTCCATATAACCAAGATACACGGAAGGAAATGATGTTTCTTCCCCATCCACTATACGGTTTTTGCGGTCATTCCAGGACTGCACATACTCGCTATGATCTGAAAACCAAGATTGGTATGTTCTCCCAGAACGCATTTTCTTATGCAGCTCAATGTGGACTTCGGGGGTAAGGGGTGGTGCATTAGGTATCCCTTGACATATTCCAAATTGTCTTAGGACCCTACAGGGTGAGTGGTATTCCACCACCTGAAACCACACAATAAAACAATCTGAACGCCAAGAATCCCAACCCTCTGTGCAACTTTGCAGCAACATCCCTATGATTTGTGCATAGGGTCTCCATATGAACTGTAGTAAAAATAATAATAATAACAAACACCATTAGTAAACCCTAATATATTTTACTTCTAAGGCAACATAAACAGTCTCATACTGAGTCCACGTGTAAATTTTGTAGTTGTGATCGCATCTGTCTTAACGAGCGCGATGCGACCTCCTTGAACTTGTGCTTACCATGCCAGCTGTAAATAATAATTTAAAACATGAGTTAGTTTAGTTAACAACAAAATAAATTATATTATATAAAGGTCATGGAGAAAATGTCCATAAGGTTTTCCAGGGGTCAACTAGCTTGAACACTTGGGGGCTATTACACTGATTGTTGTCCAGGCCCACAACTGGAGTAGAATCATAGGACCTCCACATGTTTTGTCAGTGGAGACTACGGCTTTACACAAATTTCTGTACAAACAAGCCAATACATCACTCCCCCAACTATATTCACCACATCTTTCTAACGACTCAACATGCCTTAAAAATGATGATGTCAAACCATTGGAAGAGTCGGCTAACAGTGTATTACCCAATATAATCAATACCACACAACGTGCTTGTTGTGTAATCTGATTCATATTTGCCCATTCGGGCAGTTCCTCATTTATTTTATTTAGAAGCTGTTTGGTAGAAATACCATTCCTTGAAAACATTCTCTCATCCGCCTCTATTTCCAACAAAGATTTTACTACCTGCAACCATCGTTGGGAATTCCATTTTTCCTCCGGTCTTGCTATTGGTGGACCATTGACTCGCAATCCCCTGAGCACGTTAACGCCGTCTAAGGTCATCGTCGTTTCACCAAACGGTAGGTGAAACGTCTGAGTCTCTGGATGCCATCTTTCTACCAGCGCAGTTATCAAACCACGGTCAAGAAGTAGGTATCCGCAATCAAGAACTCCACCAAAACCAGCCATTCGGACCATACCTTCAACAGTGGGGTTTAACGGATGTTTTATAATGGCAGACCACATAATGCCTGCCCCCCGTCTAATATCAAGCTTTGTGGCGTGACCAACATTATCTTCGAATAAATAAGCCGAACGATGTTGTGGCTGGAGCCATAGAAGTTGATTGTTTCTTGGACCCGGTTTTAAATGCGCCATTGTTTTTTTAAGATAATGGTTGCAAGATAAAAAAAAAATTCTACTTTGATCTTTTGAATGTGAGAAATGGTTCGTGTATATGTTTTAGTTGGTTTCATTCATGCATTCTTACTTTGTTCATTTATAAAATTAAAGGCATTCAAACTAAGAGCATCTGCATTCTTACTATTCCATGCAGAGAATCCCACAAGTTCAAAATACAAATGCTGCAATGTTACTATTCCACCCGACGCATGCAATCTCAAATTGCGAATGTATATATTATAATCTTAAAAAAAACACATGTAAACGAAAAGCCATGCAGAGAATCTTGTCCAACTCCCGCAATCTGAGATTGTGGGACTTCCACATAAGCAACAACAAAAAAACGGCATGCCACCTCGTCTCAATGACTGTCCACCTCTTCCATGTTTGCCCAGTCATCGTGCCACATAGGACACTCCCGTAATCTTAGATTGTGGGACTACTATTTTCACAAAAAAGATTTCTGACACAAACTAGAAACACAAAAAAATGGAAAAACCTACTAGTTCTGCAAAAAAATCGTAGCTGCAACATACATATTTGTTTTTATTTTGTTTTGTATCTAGACACTTTGACTTTTAATATTGACAATTACAACCGCTTAACTTTCTAATTTTTATTTTGTAAAATGTTATTTAAAGTTTTTAATCCCTTGAGTTTTTTTAATATAAATTCAGGTTGGTTTACATTTTGATATTGACAGTTACAACCCATCAACCTTCTAAAAACTTCGTAAAATGTCCTTTTAGTCCATTGAGTTTCTAAAGTTTCAAGTTTAATTATTTTATATAGGTGTCGGTATAAATTCAGGTTGGTTTACGTTTTGATATTGACAGTTACAACCCCTCAACTTTCTGAAAACTTTGTAAAATGTCCTTTTAGCCCCCTTGAGTTTCTAAAGTTTCAAGTTTAATTATTTTATGTACGTGTTGGTATAAATTCAGGTTGGTTTACGTTTTAAAGTAATTTTTTTTGGGAATTGAGTCAGAATATAATACGTTTTCATTCTTATTTTACGTACGATTTTAGTTGCTTTATCTTTTAGGTACATGTCGGCATAAATTCATGTTGGTTTACATTCTGACGTCAATTTTTTTTTTAGGAATGAGTCAGGTTAGATATAATACGTGTTCGGTCTTATTTTTTATGTACGTTTCTGGTTAATTTACGCTTGATGTAAGTTTTCATATCATTTTGGCTGTACTGCCACTTTATACTCTAAGTTTTCTATTTCATTTGCTATTGGTACCGTGTTTAGGTATCTTCTTCTGCTTACTATGCCGAGTTTCGCTATGATCCAAACACATAACTGCATGTTATCAAACAAAGAACGATTCGGGTTAGTGCCGCAACACGCACAAGGTAAATCCTAGTTTAAAGTCAAACAATAGTGAAAACCAAACCATACTATACCATACCTTGACGCATAGTCAAAGGTTAATATGGTAATTTAGTCATAATAATAATAATAATAATAATCATGCCCAAAGGTTGCCTTTGAGGGGAGGTTAAAGGTTTGGATGTCCAAACCAAATCCTGAAAACCGAAAACAACTCGTCATCTTCGTTTCGTTTCTTTTAACCCTAAATAAATCAAATACTCATACGCCCATGACGATTGCCGCTACGTGATTAAATCTCTTTCATCATGTCTTTGCCGCCCAATCGAACCAGGTATAAATAATAATATTATTCCAATTCCGATTCCTCATTTTCTGCTCTTTTTTTAATATATATTTCCAATTGTTCTTTGCCTAAGAAATTAAAATATCGCATCGGTTTCTCCGTCGTAGGGACAAGCTTGTTTTTTTATTGCTGTGGTTTATTAGATTGGTTTGGATTAGATTGTTATTGGTTATTAAGTTGAATTTGTGGTTTTTTTGTTGTGTTTATGAATAGCAACGAATTATTAGGAACTTGATGTTTGAAGTATGTAAACCCTAGGTTTCTGACATGTTGTTTCTTTTTGATGGTTTGTTTGTAGTCGTCTGAGCTTTATTCGCCGGATGAACGTGGTCGTTTTTTGTTACTGTGGTTTATTAGATTAGATTGTTAATGGTTGTTAAGTTATTGTTATTGTTGTGTTATCATGATTAGCAATGAATTAAAGGTTAGGAATTTGATGTTTGGGGTTGTTTGAAGATTTTGTTTCTGTGCATTGGTTTTACGAGTTTGTTTGTACTTTTAGGTCATATGAACGAGCTTGTTTTTGATTGCTGTGCTTGATTAGATTAGATTGTTATTAGTTATTAAGCTGAAATTTTGTTTGTTATTGTCTTGATATTATGATTAGCAAAGAATCACGATTAGGAACTTGATGTTGGTGTTATTGACTTTTGTTTAGTTTGAGGTATGTAAACCCTAGGTTTGGATGTATTCTTGAAGGATATGTTATGGTTTGAAGTATGAAGAGTTTGTTTCTATGCATAATGTGATGGATAATGTTTGACATGAATCTGCGAGGTTAAATAGTTTATTTTTTTCTTTCGTTATAAATAATTGAAGTATGCAACTTTTTGTTTGTAATTCTAGGGTTCTCTGCAAGTTTTTTGCTCATGGTGCGTGTTTGAAAGGGGAGCATTGTGAGTTTTCTCATGATTGGAAAGATCCGGCTAATAATGTACGGTTTTATTTACTTGTTTAATGTTTATTTGTTTACATTTGAATGGAATGTTTAATTTTGTCATAATTGACGTTGGTTTGGTTTGTTCTAACAGGTGTGCACTTTTTATCAAAAAGGAGCTTGTGCGTATGGTAGTCGTTGTAGATATGATCATGTTAAGGTCCCACAACGACAAGCGACTGCATCTTCATCCGCATATTCTTATCAGTATGCTGTTTCAGAACCTGTATCTGCAACTGCAGTGGCAGGTGTCACTGGGGAGGTTTCTTCTGTAAGTAGACCTTTCATATCTCCTGCACAATCTGCATGGGGTGAAGGTTCTGGAGAGAATGATTTGTTAGATGATGTTATTGGGCAATCAAGGAGTGTTAATCCGGCCGATATTGTGATGTGTTCGTTTGCTGCTGCGGGTAATTGTCCTCGTGGAGAAAATTGCCCTCATATTCATGGTGATATATGTCCTACATGCAGAAAACAATGCTTGCATCCTTTTAGACCCGACGAGAGAGAAGAACATAAAAGAAATTGTGAGAAGAAACATAAGCATCTTGAGGCGTTAAAACATAGTCAAGAAATAGAATGCAGTGTTTGCCTTGAACGTGTGCTTTCAAAACTAACAGCAGCTGAGAGGAAATTTGGTTTATTATCAGAATGTGATCATCCGTTTTGTATATCATGTATCAGGAATTGGCGAAGTAGTTCCCCAACTTCTGGAATGGATGTGAATTCGGCTTTGAGATCCTGCCCAATATGTAGGAAGCTTTCATACTTTGTTATTCCTAGTGTTATTTGGTATGCAACAAAAGAGGAAAAACAGGAAATTGTGGATAGCTACAAAGCAAGACTCAGGTATAGTTTTCCATTCATCATTATATATCTATTTGGAAGTATTTTGTGACAAGACTTCTATTATTTTTATTGTTATTATTATTACTGTGCTCCGTTCCATCTATATAGAGTTACGGAGATTATACCACTGGCATTTTTTTTACTTTTGAGATTACATGTCTGTTATTGCTTATATTGGCTGCTTTTTTTTTTTGTTTATGGATGGTTACTGGGCTTTTACTGCATTTGAATAACATTGGTTATATAAAAGTAGATATATCAGGTAGACAAGTACTACACGTACTGCCAGTATTACCAGTGCAGTTGGAAGACCTAGGTTTGTTGGCTCAAAGCTTTCTGGGCTTGGGGTCTTTGAGTGGTATATGTAATTAATTATTCTTGGGCATGAACGTTTATATACATTTTTCAGTTTTCGTATGTATGCTGGATCTCATAGTTTTTGGTATCTGGATTTCGTATTTATGCCGGTTTTGACACTGATAAATGCAGAGTCAATAGTAAACATCAAACATTATATTGACATAAATGCATTTTATTGTTAAAAAGTTCACTAAATAATGTTACTGTTAAACATGATTTCTTAATGCTAGGTTCTTCTACCTATTAATGCCATTGTAATTTTGGTGTTTAAGTGTTTGAGATTTTTAGCTTCATCACAAGTGTCAGGTTGTTAGCATAAGAGTTGATCTGACGTTTCTATGCTCCATACAAAGAATTTTGTTCATATATGATTAGCTGAAATCTAAAGCTTTTTTAATTTGATTTTCAATAAATTATACCTTTTTTATAAATTACTATTTTGTTTAATAATGTCTTTTTATTCACTCACCACTCAATAACGACTTCTTTTTCAGGTCTATTGACTGCAGGCACTTTGACTTTGGAAATGGGACGTGCCCATTTGGAACCAGTTGTTTTTACAAGGTAATGAACGTATTAATTATTAAATGAGTATATACATTGATGTGTATTATTGGGAATAGTGATCATATAATATTTTGGTACATATCATAAACCGTTTTGTGTATCTTTGTTAACAGCATGCATACCGTGATGGTCGCTTAGAAGAAGTTGTTTTGCGTCATCTAGGGGCTGAAGATGGACAGACTGTCGTTGCTAAAGATATTAGGTTTTACTAATTCGATTTTGAACATTCTTTTTTTAAGTTGGTAGAATGTAGGGTTGTTCATAAACTGGTGAAACTGACAAAACTGCCCAACTGAAGCAAGTTGGCTGGTTCGACCGCTTTGAAATTTGTACGGTTCAGTTCTCCGTTTGGTTTTGGCAGTTTGGCGGTTTAACAGTTTGGGTCTCGATTTGCAACTTGAAACTCACCCATTCACACTGAACCGGCTGTTAACCATTTTCATTAGTTTATTTTATTTTTTTATAATATGCAGTCATGTTTGTGCATAATATTCATAAACCATGTATATCATTTTAAAAATCTTAGTACAAACTACAATTTTGGGAAAAAGAGAATTGATCTACAGCACCAAAAGTTGACTGCTAAATCCCAACCTAACCGGCTTGTCTGGTTTGTCGTTTCTCAAAACTGTAGTTGGCGGTTCAGAGCAAATATTTTGTCAAAACTAGCATGTATTTCTTTCTTTCTTTAATTGTTTCAACTTTACAAATTATCACATTAATAACGTCTGCAGGCTGTCTGACTTCCTCAACCGCATGCGCATAAGGTGAACAATACTGCTTAACTACAGGTTAGTTTTTGATAGGCTTTGCTACACCTAAGTATTTTCCTTATATCCTTTTACTTACAAAAGGGCGGATTGGGGCTATGCCTCTCTAACAGGTAAAAAAGGGTGATATAAAGTATTTAGTTAATACAGGTAACGGTTATTAAAGCTGTATTATGTATGTATATTCAGGGCATCATACAACCTTTTAAATCATATTATTTAAATGTTAGATTATGACCACATAATATAGTTTTTTTGTCTGTTTTCATGTTTGACATGCTAAATGTTATTAAAAAGTAGTTTTTTTTTCCTGAACAAAATGTGTTTTCAGGTCAACCTGTAAAAATGTAATATTTAGGCGAAAGTCCCGATCGCCCCCTTAAAAGTTTGGTTAAACCCCCAATTGCAATCTGGGCCCGCCACCGAAACCAGTTGTTTTGAGTATCGACCTGTATCCCATATTGGCGTCTACTATTAACATGTCAATCTAACTTTACAGTTTTTGTGGGTTCTGAATTCTTATTTATTGTGCAGGATATTTGGTGTGCCCCATCATAAAACACTTTCCTCTTTAGATGTTAGTGTGGCTCCACATATTTTCTCAAGGTATTAAATGTTATCTCATTTTCTCTCTATCTCATCTTATAACTATATGCAATCGCCATTTTCGTTATTATAATAGCTATAAGTAATTTATTTTTTTATTTGTGATCATATCAGATGGTTGTGGAGCCTAATATGGGGCATGCTCAAAAATGATATCTAAGAATAACTTGCACCTTATATTTTTTGTGGATAAAGAAAGTGTATGTTGATTGAGTTGAAACAATCTCAGTGATAAAACCGATAAGTTAAAAACAACTTGTATGAAACATAAAGTGGAGGGAACCGTAACGGGTCAGGAAGTTGCCCTTGGTTCCTGGGCGCCCTGCCCATTTTGTATGTTTTTGGGACTGTACATGATTTTGGTTCTGGTTCCGTTTGTGTTTTGTTTATTAAGATTATTATTATGTTAATAATGATGATTTTGGGGTAACTTTACAAAT
This sequence comes from Ambrosia x helenae, assembly GCA_030844895.1. NCBI lineage: Eukaryota > Viridiplantae > Streptophyta > Magnoliopsida > Asterales > Asteraceae > Ambrosia > Ambrosia x helenae. Next base: position 33,407,590 of record CM061225.1, on the reverse strand, counting down.
GCGGAATTATCAGTTTAGTTACAGCTTAAGCCTTACGTCTTTGAATTGGTCTTAACTAGACAACGCTTCTCTAGGCTAGGAATTTTCGATACGTTAAGTTTGTTTCACGCTTTACCCCAAGGGACCGGGAAACGTTTAATAAAAGTAACTTTTTATGAAATGGGTGAATGGCATTTGTCGTGAATAATTGTATATTGTGTATAAAACTTTTAATATTCTTTTTTGATTCACTTTATTAGAAATAAATTTAGCTCTATGAAACAGACAGCACCTTTTAAGCAAATGAAAAAATTGCTACTCCTTTTTTGCACTTACAAAAATTGCTTTGATTCCTATCCTATTTGCAAATGGACCATAGCAATCTGTATTTTGTTAGGACCAAGATCTAAGGGTATCATTTCAGGACATATAATTATTACAATTCAGAAAACTAGAAGATCACATGAATGTTAGGTATGGCTATGTCCAAGCCTAAAAGAACAAAAAGGACTTGCCTCCAAAGTAGGTTTATCCTCGCCAAGTGCATTTACAGGTTCAACCCAACATGATTAACACCCCTAATCTGTCCAATAAAAATTTCACTTATATTATAGCAAATGGCATATAGAGTATGTAACCAAAAAATTCATGAACATAACCAAGAAAGTTCATAAATGTGCTTATAATACTTTCGTTTGAGATCTTAATGTTAAACGGCTCATGAACATGATGAGCCAATGACCTTGTAAATTTTGTCATGACACTACAAAACGGACCAATTCAGCTAACAATTACCAACAAAACCAGTTGATCACGTTTTATTAATCAACAAGGAGTCACACTCCTTTAAACGCATGAAAACAAATTCTTACTTATTTATTCAAGCATGATTCTCCGATTTCTCTAGCCTAAACTAACGAACCGACAGTCGACATAACCTCCACCGACAGTCCCTAACGACATGCTACTGATCAGTCACCAACCGTCTAGACGAACTTTAGTTTGTAGTAGTTGTTAAAAATTTCTTTTACATTGCAAGTATTTAGAAATTTTCTTTAAATCAAGTATCTAATAAAATAAAAATATGTTTATAAAACCAAATATGTCCAAGGGTTACAAGTTACAACTAAATATGACCAAACGCTACAACCATATGTGACGAGACGTTGCAACCCAAACCAAATTTGAAATACAAATATAAGTGTTACAATCGGCTACAACATTAAGCGACCTCCAACTCTTAAAAGATTTTTTGCCAAAATTCTAACATGATGCATCGTATAAGTAAAGATGTAATCGATTTTAATTCCATGTCCATCCATTCTATCATTTATCGACCACTTGTTCTGCACATTGTTCTCAACTCTGACCGTAGGCTGTTAGAATAAATATAATATATTTATTAAATGGCCATCATTATCATTTATATTATATTAATCAATTATTATAATATCCCTAAGTTTATAATTGGTGATTATTTGATGGACGGAATTACCCTTACTAAACCTAATTAGGGTGTCTCCTGTGTGTATAAATAGAGAGATAACTAGAGGTATTAAGTTGGACTCTAATAACACCATAACTTAATGTAGCCGCCACCTACCTCTCTCTCATTCGATCACTTTGTGATCATTAGCCATCATTAGTGTACACACTAAAGGAAACCCAATCAAGATGATGGTGTCTTCCATTACTGAGGTTCCGGAACAGTTAAGCATATCAGGTACACATGATTATATCTTTATGTTTATGCCTTATGTTCTTATTAATATAATCAACATGAGGTATCAGAGCGTATGTTGATTATGTTATTAGATTAATTCAATCGTAAGTTTCCTTAACAATTGACAACTCGGTTTCGGCAAATAATTTTTTTTACGATAATAAGAAGAAAAAAAAATTCTAGAAAGAGTTTGTTGATCTAAAGGTTACGGAAACACACAACAACCACCGAAAGGTTTCATTAATGGGATGTTAGTAATTAATTATTATTTTTTGCCACAATTTTGAATATGATAAATGTGAAATTTAATATACCGGATAAAAGGATTGCTAATAAATTCATAATTGTGGTTTTAGTTAAAGGCAATAATGATTTGATGCCATAACCAGGAAACCTTTTCGTGGTGTAATATTATCATACTAATGTCTATGTTTTTTGAATTCGCTCCATAAATTCAATCGGAGATGACTTACGAATTCATAAGATAAGATTATATTGATTATGTTTTTTTCAGTTGATGTTCTTTAAGAACATCATAAGAAAACCGAAAATTATTATGATTTTGGTTTAAAATTGGATTGAAATTCTGTTTCCGATAATTTAGGACATAACTTTATCTCTAAGAAATTTTCAAAATCAATTATGATTAAGTCAAAGATTTCAAAATCTTATGATATCTTTGGAGATAGTCATCATTTAAAATTGGAAATAAATATTATGTAAATCCTTAAAATTTCGAACCACATTTATTTAGTATTAGTTTTTGAATAATAATTTTTCGGTTTTAAGGTTAACGAATTAAGTTCTCGGATCTATCATTTTTAATAAAATAGTTTACGGATGAAGTTTTCGGTCTATTAGGTTCTCGGATTTTTTTGCAGTTTTCGATTAGGTTCCCGATAAAAGAGTTCTCGGTTATGGTTCTTAATTTCTTTTTTGAAAACCGTAATTATATCCAAGAACTCATTATATTTTTCCGAGAACTGTCATTTTTCGAGAACAGGCATATCAGAATCGAGAACCATTAAGAAAAAACCGAGAACTACTAATGCCATCCGAGAACTAGAAATGCATTCGAGAACATAAGTATTTTTTCCGAAAACTCTTAAAATTATTCGAGAACTCATTACTTATTTGAGAACTCATTAGTTATTCGAGAACTCATTACTTATTCGAGAACTCATTACTTATTCGAGAACTCATAACATTTTTTCGAGAACTCATAAGATTAATTCGAGAACTCATTATTTTTCCAGGAATTCATAAGATTATCGAGAACCCATTAGTTCATTGAGAACCCATTTAGTTTCCGGGATCTCTAATAAAAAAAATAAAAAAAAAATTGGAGTTTTGATAAAACATAATGTATCAAGTTTATTCAAAACATCATAAAACCTTGCTTAACTTGCAATAACATTTTGAGGTGTCACTTCTGCCCAAAGGTGATGTGTCACATTAGTTCGTTAAAAAAGATCTCATTAAGCATTGTAACTCATTCTGATAAGTGCCATAAGGTTTCACTTCTGCCCAAAGGTGATGTGTAACAAATTATGTTGGTGAACTGAGCGTATTGCATTAGAACTTTGAGTGTCTCACTTCTACCCAAAGGTGATGTGTTACATTCATTGTTAGCAACTTAATACTTAAATAAATAACGTATAGCCAAAGCTAGAGCATGTTATTTAAGTAGCTTATGCTGGTGTTATTATATCATCACATCTTCATTACAAAATTGATCCTCACAATTAATGATCCTTCATTAATATAATGATTATAATCTATGCCTGCCTTACATCAATACCCGTAACTCGAAACTAATCTCACATTCTTCTATAAATTATTATCTCAACTAAGTGATCCACTCTAATTACCAAAACTAAGAAGAGTTATCTTAAACTTTGTTCTTCTTAAGTCTTAAATTACCTCTTAAGACATAACATTCCTACGCTCTATCTGATAAAGTATTACAGAATAACATTGAGCATAAGAAAGTGGGATACACAAAATGTCTCTTATGGTAATCAAGAACGCTTTTACTGATTCCTATCAGGTGAGGTATTAAAGATTCTGAAATTCCTAAGACTAATGTATTATCTATGGAAATGAAAGAATATAACGAGTTCCTAAGAAGCATGAAATAAATAAATCTAACTCTCTGGTTAAAAGGGATATGTGAATACATCTTAATATTGAATAACATGACCCATAAAGCTAATGGGTTACACATGGAAATCAATAAATTTCTAGTGCATAATAACTTTTCCACCAGTACGATTAGATGCATTATGAATAAACTATAACACTAAAAAAAATCAAAGTAAAGTGAGTGTGTTAATAGCGAATTATACAGGAAAAGAAAGACATTAAACTAGAAAAGTTGATGTTTTTCACCTTACTACCATTAAACCTAAAAAAGGAAGAATAATTACCATGGAGATGATAATTCTAAGGTCTGGAAACAAAATACAAGTACTACTTCCAGCTATAATTTTCTCCAAAGGGAAAGTCTTACTAAGCAAAACTGTGCCATTAAGAATAGGCATAAGAAATGAGATTACCTATAAGTAAAGAGAACAACTGGCTAAGATGTGTAGTGCCTAATTAAGGATATTTAACTCCATAAATGCTAATGAATTCCAATTAACACATGATGGTTGAGTATAGTTTTATACGTTTACTTACCATAATTCAACAAATACTTAAGATGAGAGTTGGTGGCAAAATTAAGGGTCTATTAACCATTAATAATTGATCGTAGTGTTGAAGATTTATGTTAGGACAAAAAGGATTGGTGAAACCACTTTTGCAAACCTTAGTCTAATTCACTTCTGTCAAAATATTCTAAGTATAGAACTGCTGAAGAAGAAGGATCAAACTGCTGAAGAAGAGATTCAGAAGTACTGAAGAAGAAAGTCATCAGAAGTTCTGAAGTTCAAACCAGACACTTCTACTGAAGAACTACTGAAGACAAACTACTCATCAATAGTTTGTCATTCATCAGTACTTACAGAAGATCTTTTCCACCGCCTTTGTATATCAGTAGTTTATTACTTTAATGTTTCTTTTTGCTTTATGTACAAGTTCCAAAACTGCAACTTGTTGCAACTTGTTTCTGAACTTGCTTTTTGGCAAGGTTCATGTATTTGTAAAGTCTATAAATAGAAGGGTTCATCCCTCTGTTTTAGACATTGATTTTAATACAAGAAATCCTTCAACACTTATTATTGTTATTTCCATTTCATGTTTATTGAGAATCTGTCAAAGTGTTTCATTCTCATTCAATACTTAGATTCTCAATAAACACTTATCATTTATTAGTTCTTGAATCCAGGGGAGTGATAACTCCTGTTGATAAGTGTAGCTTTAAACTTATAAACATTCCGCTGTGCTATCACTCATCAAGAACTTGCTAAACACTTAAGTGTCAACTAGCAAGTTCAACAAAGAGCAATATACTGATCCAACAATTGGTATCAGAACACTGGTTTATCTGATCACATATCAATCTAACACATTGAGAATCAGACACAGGCTCTTATTGATATTCAATAAAGGATTATAAGCTCACTTTTATCAACATCCATCACTTTAAGAGATATTTGACAAATCAATACTCTTTAAAATGGATCCTCATAATACTGGTTCTGCCACTAAACCTGCCATGCTTGTAAGAAATGAATATAACATATGGCAAAAGAGAATGGCACATACCTTATCACAGACCAACACAGGTTGTTGGACATCTGTGATATATGGTCCTCATAAACCAGTAAATATAAATCTTGAAACTAAGGAAGAGATTCCAAAAGAACCAAAAGACTATACTGATGATGATTTCCTAAAACTTGAGCTTGATGCAAAAGCTTTTTCTATGTTGGCAATGGCACTCCCAAATGAAATCTATTCTGGCCTATTACATTGTGATAGTGCCAAAGAGCTTTGGGACTGCCTAAAAGAACAGTTTGGAGGAACTGAAGAGGTGATTGCCAACACCAGAGAAATCTTGGCTCAACAATATGAAACTTTTGCTCACATTAATGGGGAAACTTTAACTCAGCAATTTGAAAGATTTTCCTCATTAATATCTGAGCTAAAACTAAATGGTCAGACCTATACAACTGTATTTATGCTTCATAGATTTTTAAGGTCTTTACCTGATAAATGGGAAACATACTCAATAGTCTTAAGATCTTCACCAGATTTTAGCTCCCTCACTCTTACAAAACTTCATGGGAGATTACTTACTTTTGAGAGAGAAATTGATGAAAAGAAAAAGTTACAAAATTCTGGCAAAACTGCTGATGACTATCTACCTGGTAGTACAGCACTATTGGGACAAGACTCACCAACTTGTTCAAATAGTTTTGGATCTTTTGACCACATTGACATAACTGCTGGGATCTCATCTGAAAGATCATTCCCAGGTTATGACAATAATGACTTTGGTCAAACTGCTGATAACATGTGTTTTATCATGGATGACTTAAATAGTTTCAGCAGTGATGACCTAGAAGAAATGGATATTTTGCACCAACTGGCCATGTTAAGTTTAAAAACAAATAAATTTTACAAGAGGTCAGGAAGGAAGTTTCCAGGACTTAACAGTTCTACAAAAATTGGTTTTGACAAATCTAAACTTAGATGTCACAAGTGTCAAAAGTTGGGACACTTTGCTAGAGAATGTAGAAGCTCTGGCTTTAACCAATCTCAGTCTGGAAACAATTTTAACCCCAATTATAACAGGAATAATGGAACACAAGGGAGTGCACATTTTGTACAGGCACAAGCTCCACAACACCAATATGTGCCACAAGTACAATATGTACAGATGCCTGCTCAACAGATGCAGAGCCAACAATCAATCCCTCCCTTTCCAGCTGCTCAACAACCTCCACAGCAACAGCAACCCTCTCAACAAAGTCTATTTACTTCAAGGTATGTTGACTGGAGCAGTCTTCCTTTTGACACCACAGAGTGCAATCCTGATGCAGACAACAAAATGTTTGACATCAACTGGGGAGAGCCTGACAATGGCAGAAAGAACTTTGCCTTAATGGCATTTGAGGGATGCTCCTCAAAATCTGCCTTGTCACAGGTATCTAAAGAATCTTTGACAAAATTATGCTCAAATTCATGCAAAGAATCTTTTGCTCTCATAAGAGAGACAAATGTGCACTTACAAGGAAAAGCAAATGATTCTGAGAGAAAATTCACTCAGATGAAATGTGATTTAGAAAGAAAACTTGTTGCAAAAACAAAAGAAGTTTCTAAATTAACTAACTCTGCTATTGAAACCCAAGCACAAATTAAAATCATGATTAATGACCTAGGGAATTTCAGACAAGAGCTTGCTGACACCAAGGTCACATGTGAAAAATGGGTGGAATCTTGTAAGGGGTACCAATTATTGCTAAACAAACAAAGTGCTTCAAATGTTAGGTTTGGCATAGGGTACAATCACACTGAAACACCAACAGATTTCTCTCCCAAAACTACTGAAGGTGGGAGAAAAATTGTTTCAGGTGAAACTTCTGAAGAGGAAGAATGCACATCTTTCCATGAAAACTTTCTAAAGTCTCACAAAGAAAGTTCTTCAGAAGTACTGATTAAATCTGACTTTAAGCCATCAGTAGTTTCAACTACATCAGGAGTTGAGAACCTGAAAACTACTGATGACCTAAAACCAATCAAAACAGTCAGAGACTTGTCTTTGAAAGAAAAGACAAAAGAATGTGAAATTTGTGGTCTGTTCAACCACAAAACAGAATTTTGCAGATATAGAAAGGGTTTTCAGTTCAATAAGAAAAATCAACAACTGGTTGTGGGGAAAATAATCAAAAATGATTATGTAAAAATTTTTTCTCCCAAGAAACAACAACCAGCAAAAACCTTTTCTCAGAAAAAGACAAAATCTCAACAAAAGTCTTTTTCTCAAAATTCTCTTTCAGTAGTTAGACCTGAATCATCAGCAGTTTCACAAATTGCTGAGATTAAAGATCTCATGAACTTGGTACAACTACTGATGACCAAAGTTGATGGTGGTCCTCAAAAGGATACCACCATTGTACTTAATGCAAAATCTATTGCCAAAAAGACATGGATTTCTAAACTTGGTCAAGAACAAACTGTAAATATTCTCAAGAGCAAACCCAAAGCCAAACTGGCTTGGGTTCCTAAATCTAACTAATTTGCTATCTTGTGCAGAGAGTTTCCAGAGGATTAAATAGCATTTGGTATGTAGACAGTGGGGGCTCAATGCACATGACAGGATGCAGATACCTGATAAACAATTTTATCAGTCAAAGAGATGGATCTGTATCCTTTGGAAACAATGCTAAGGGATATGTGCTAGGACATGGCAATGTCTCCTCTGGCAAAATACAGTTTGACAAGGTCAATCTGGTTGAAAATCTTGAGTACAACTTGCTAAGTGTGTCACAAATGTGTGATAAAGGATATTCTTCCTTTTTCACAAAGACAACATGCAAGATCATATCACCAGAAGGCCAGAAGTTGATAGAGAAGATCATTGAAGATCATACTTTGTTAATAGCCAAAAGATGTGGCAATGTCTATGCAGTGGACATTGAAAAAGACAAAGTACTGAACAACACTGCCCGTTTCTTCTCAAGGGCATCAACTTCAGAAACTGATCTCTGGCACAGGAGACTTGGCCATGTGAACTTTAAAACCATAAATAAAGTCACAAAAATGGGCTTGGTCAGAGGTCTACCCTTAAAAGTATACCAGTGTCAAGAACACTGTGTATCCTGTTTAAAGGGTAAACATCATAAGTCCTCCTATAAGTCTATTGAAGAATAAAAAAACAACTGCATGTCTTCAACTACTCCATATGGACTTATTTGGGCCTGTAAAAATCATGAGCCTTGGTATGAAGAAGTACTGCTTAGTCATCATTGATGACTACTCAAGATTTACATGGGTATTCTTCTTATTTTCCAAGGATGAGGCTGCTGAAATCATCAAGTTCTTCATTCTACAAGTAGAGAAGCAATACTCTCTACCTGTCAAAACCATTAGAAGTGATAATGGGACAGAGTTCAGGAACAAAACTCTGGATGAATTCTATTTGTCTAAAGGGATTATTAGACAATTCAGTGTTGCCAGAACTCCTGAACAAAATGGTGTGGTAGAAAGGAAGAACAGAACTTTAATAGAAGGAGCAAGAACAATGTTAGCTGATTCTGGCCTACCTTTATACTTCTGGGCAGAAGCAGTTAACACATCATGTTATGTTCAAAATAGAGTTCTTATTGTCAAGAGACATTCAAAGACTGCCTATGAAGTTCTTCCTGGCATAAAGCCCCTTATCTCCTTTTTCAGGGCTTTTGGGTATCAATGTTTCATCTTGAACATCAAGGAATCTATTTCAAAGTTTGCTGCCAAAGTTGACTCAGGTTACTTTCTTGGTTATTCATCAACTAGAAAAGCCTACAAGGTTTTTAACTCAAAAACCAGGATAGTAGAAGAAACACTGAATGTCAAGTTCAATGAGTCAAAACACACTCTCATTCCAGCACATCCTGCTGAACTCTTTGACCTTGACAACTTTCATTTTGAACCTGAAAAGACTGTCACTTCATCCAAACCTACTTATTATGGTGATCAAAGGTTTGATGATGAGGATCCAGCACCATGGTCTCCTCAAACAGTCATTAAGTCAACTTCAAAACCATCAGAAGTTTCACAAACTTCTGATTCAACAAATACTGAAGGACAAACTCAAACATCTGCTTCAGCACCTGCAACTACTGAAGACACTAAAACTGCTGAACCAGATATAATAGACCTCAGTAGTTTGTTTGAAGAACATGAGCCACCAACACCTGTCAGTGGTTTTCAACAACTGATCGAACACAAAGACCATCCACTTGATCAAATCATGGGTGATATTGCATCAGGTGTTCTTACAAGAAACTAGCTTTCCAACTTTTGTCTATTCTCAGCATTTATTTCACAGTTGGAACCAAAGAAGTACCAGGAAGCCCTCAAAGACAACAATTGGGTGCAGGCAATGCAAGATGAATTGCTTCAATTCAACAAGCAATAGGTTTGGGAAATCTGTCCCTTACCACCAAACAAGCAACCAATTGGCACAAGATGGGTTTTCAGGAACAAACAAGATGAAGCTGGTATTATAATAAAGAACAAGGCAAGACTGGTAGTACAAGGTTACTCTCAAGAAGAAGGAATTGACTATGATGAAACCTTTGCTCCAGTTGCAAGGCTTGAAGCCATCAGGTTATTTCTGGCCTATGTCATTTCCAACAAAATAAAAGGTTATCAAATGGATGTCAAGAGTGCATTTTTGTATGGAAAAATAAAAGAGGAAGTGTATGTTTGTCAGCCACCTGGGTTTGAGGATCCTTCTCATCCTGAGTGGGTGTACAAACTAGACAAAGCTCTTTATGGGCTCAAACAGGCTCCAAGAGCCTGGTATGATACACTTTCAACCTTTTTATTCAAAAATAACTTCACAAGAGGTGCCATTGATAAAACTCTTTTCATAAAACATGTTGGAAATCATGTCTTACTTGTTCAAATATATGTTGATGATATCATTTTTGGTTCAACAAACACAAAATTGTGTGATGAATTTAAGAAACTCATGCAATCAAAATTTGAGATGAGTACAATGGGAGAACTGCAGTACTTTCTGGGACTGCAGATTAAACAACAAACAAATGGAACTTTTATACATCAATCAAAATATGTTAAAGAATTATTAAACAAATTTTCTTTACAAGACTGTAAATCATGTTCCACTCCCATGACACCAACCACACAAGTTGAACCAGATGATCAAGGAAAACAAGTTGATCAAACCATGTATAGATGTATGATAGGTTCCCTTTTATATCTAACTGCTTCTAGACCAGATATTATGTTTTCAACATGTGTCTGTGCTAGATATCAATCAGCTCCTAGGGAATCACACCTTATTGCAGTCAAAAGAATTTTCAGATATCTGAAAGGAACTCCCACACTTGGAATTTGGTATCCTGCTTCAAGCAATACCAAGTTATCAGCCTTTTCAGATAGTGACTATGCAGGGTGTAAAATGTCAAGAAAATCAACATCTGGTGGTTGTCAATTCTTGGGAAACTGTCTAGTGTCCTGGCAATCAAAGAAACAAACATCTGTTGCAACTTCAACTGCTGAAGCTGAATACATTGCAGCTGCAAGTTGTACATCACAGATACAATGGCTCCAATATCAACTTCTTGATTATGGAATCAAAGAGACCAAGACACCATTGCTTGTAGATAGCAAATCTGCCATTAGCATCATTCAAAATCCTGTTCAGTTTTCAAAGACTAAACACATTGAAATCAGGTATCATTTCATAAGAGATTGCTATGAAAAAGGCAAGATTGAAGTGAAACATGTAGCAACAGCTAATCAAATAGCTGACATATTCACTAAACCCCTTGACACATCAACATTTCAGAAGTTAGTATCCATGCTAGGGATGCTAAATTTGTAAGTGTTTCTATTTATTTTTCTGCACAACTTTTTTATTTTTCACTTACATCTGTTTTCAAAAACTTGAAAAACTTCTGAAAAGAGAGAAACTACTGATGAACAAAACATCAGTATGGGGATATTTTCTAAAAAGTGATTAACTTCTGATAAAACAACCTTCAGAAGTTATGAATAAAGTATTTATAAAGAATTTCTCATCAGCTGTTCAAAACTGCTGAAGAGAAAATAGGAACTACTGATGAAGATAATTCTTCATCAGCAGTTTAGTCAAAAAGGGCAAATCTGACTTTTCCCATCATCAGAAGTTTAACCTAGTCGGTTTAAAACTTCTGATAAAGAGATTTTTAACCTAGGCGGTTTAAAACTTCTAATAAAGAAGATCCAAGCGGTTAAAAACTTCTGATAAATATCCTTTTTCAACGCTTATCCATTCAAACACAAAAATTCCCTCGTTCTCTCTCAAGAAAGCTCTCAAACCCCTGAACCTGCAACACAAAACACTGTTCGATTCATCAACACACACAAAACCACATGGCTTTAGTTCTTAATCAGGGACACAATCTCAGAGCCTACTTAGAAAAACAAGAAGGCTGGTCCCAATACGATGAGATCATTGATCTCGTCGTCAAATCCCAATATTTCCCCGCTCTCACAATAGACCCACCAATACATCCTGAAACTCTCAATGAGTTCTGGGCTAATGCTGAGACAGTGATGGTGGATGATGAAGTTATCTCCCTCAACTCAATAATTAAAGGGAGACAAATGGCCATTACACCAGCCATACTTGCAGACAGACTAGGATTGAATGATGTGAATGCCCCATAGAAGTTTGACAACTCTGCAATCCACCTAACCATGACTGAGTGTGGTTATCAAGGTACTCTTTCACAAGCTACTATCTTTAAGAAGTATTTTGAACCAAAATATAAACTTTTGTTTCATTATATTATTATGTGCTTGAGTCCTAAAACAGGGTCTTATGACCAGATGCCCTCAACCTTTCAACCAATCTTTCATTCCATTGTGAATGAAACAAATTTCAGGGCATCAAAACTTTTCTTTAATGAGTTGGTGTTACATCACAATAACACTAAGAAAAAGTTTTTGTTATATCCAAGGTTCATTATGAAATGCATAATATCTGAACTGGGTAATGAGGTGCTTGTGGGTAAAACTGAAATTTTGAAACCCTTAACCTCACAACCATACTCAAGGCACAACAAATAGGCTGCCTGGCCAGAAGATGACCAAGGGGAACCAGAACCAGTCCCCATGGAACCCTCATCTTCCAAACCTACTCCACCAAAGGCCAAGAAACCCAAGATACACAAAAAAAAAACCCACCAAACCCAAAAGAAAAGCTGTTCAGGAGGTTGAGATGCCTGAACAAACTATTGTGCAATCTGCACTTCTTAAAGATGTGAATGAAACATCCCCTCAGTCTCATCCATCTCAAACCCCACCAAGAGCACCAATAACAATCCTTTTCAAAAGAAAAAGACTTAAGAAAACTATTCCAATTGACTCTTCTTTTGAAACTGCTGAACCCACTGCCCAAACTACTGAACCAGCACCCCAAATTTCTGAACTAGACATTGAAATAGCCAAACTTCTCTCTGGGCTAAAAGAGAAAGTCCCATCTACACATGTCAGTCCCCATAAACCACATAAAACAGGGGACATAGCCTTAGAAACTGACATGGATGTGGACACTCAAAGCCCTAACCAAAGAGATGAGGATGAACCAGAGTCTCTAAGCCCAAACTTAGAAACTTTTGGTACTTTTGAGGCTGCTACTACTCATTTACCACCCAGTGGTGGACCTGAGGACATAAGTAACATAGCTAAGACCTCAACTGTGGCAACTACTGATGAAGGCTTAATGCCTGAGGTAGGAAATCCTCTGAACCAAGAACAAGAGGTACATGAGACAACTGAGTTGGGCTCAGCTCCGGATGTAACTGATACAGTCCTCATTGAGGATGTAATCAGGGATTCAGATGATTCCATTGATTTGGATGATGTTTCAAAACACCAAACTACTGAATTGACGGCTACAAGTGAAGGTCCTGCACCTGGTGTCTCTAAGCTCAAGAAGCTAGTCACACCATCTCAGGTTAAAGCCCACTCAATCCATGATTCCCCTAGAGTGGCATCTTCTGTACAACAAGAAGATCACCCAAAAACACACCCCTCACTACAAATGCCTACCCAATTCCCTGGGCAAACAAGCATAGACATGAACCAGCTATGCAGCCCAGATGGTCCCTTGTACCACATGATGAACACTCTCATCAAAAATCACTTCCAAACATACACAGCTGACTTGGAGCTGTCAATCAAGAACCAATTTGGAGTGATCAAGACAAAGATGAACGATCTGTCCAACAAGATTGAATTCAACAGCAGACAGATTGCTACTCTTCAAGGTCATTTCTCCCAACCCTCAACTTCCAAACTTGATGAATCCAAAAAGGGGGAGAAAATTAGGGAACCTAAGGAGTCATTCGAAGCCAGGATAAGGGCAAGAGTGGCTATCCTTGAAAGAGATCAAAAGAATCAAGCCAGAAAAGAAAAACTGGCCCAACAATTTGGTGTCTCTATTCAAGAAATAGAAGATGCTGAAAAGTCTGATGAATCCCAAGGGCACAATGAAGAAACCTCTGATGGCCAAAGTTCTGATGAAGAATCAGAAAGTACTAAAGACAATCCTTCAGTAGTTGACAAACCTTCAGAAGTTGTCAACCCATCAGAAGTTAACACTTCCAAGACTCAAACTGCTGACCCTTCCAGATCAACTGCTCCTATTCAACCAACTTCTGCTCCTACTAGGCCTACTACAACAGTTACCACAATGACTATGCTAAACCCTTCTCCAATCTCTCAATCAGCAGAACTACTTGAGAAGAGTTTAGTGGCAACCCAAAAGAAGGCCAGAGAAGATCAGATCTGGAAAACACTGGAAGAAAGGGATGACTTGGATCTAAGCCATGAAGAAAAACTTCAGGCTTATGAAGCTGAACTCCAAAGGCAGGCTAGCCTAGATGAAATTGCTGAAGAAGATAAAAGACATCAACTGATGTCTTACATTACAAAGAACAGCAAAATCAAAGCCCACACATTGAAGAGACTCTCTGTGGAAGAGCTGACAAGAAGAGCTCAACTTATTGCAGATAAACTTGCAACAAGTAAATACACAAAGGCCAAGAGAGCTCAGATGATAGAAGAACTGGTAGCTAATGGTTATGGTTCAAAAGCCTCAGTGTCCAAATGGAAAGAAGAAAGATTGGTGGACACATATAGAAAATATAAGGCTGCAAGGGCTGCTAATCCAGAGAAGTTTCAAACTGCTGAAGTTTCAACTTCAGTAGTTAGAACTTCTGGTGTTCAAAGAAGACCAGCTACACAAAGAAAGAAGTCAGAGGAGAAAGTGAAGACTGATTTCAGGATGGTACTACTAGAAGGTAGTACAGTAGTCCATTCTGATTTTGATATAGAAGAAAAGCCTCTGCTCACACAATTCAGGGATCCTTCCACCTTTGCATATCAAATCCAGAAGACCATCACAGATAAACTGCACACTAAGGTAGTAACTGAACATCATTTACCAACATTTCAGATACCTAATGTGATGCAACAAGAACAAGGAAGTGAATCCCACCTGAGAGTCACTGAAGTTGAAAACATTCAACACTCAGGAGAAACCCAGGGTACCACCATGGTTCCCTACACTGCAGACTTTGACAAGTCTAAAGTACCAATCATCAGATGGTCCTTTACTAATAACAACTCAGTACTTGTGACAAGAAGAGATCAGACAAGCAGGGCATACAGGTCGATGAATGAACTGAAGAAACTATCAACCAAAGACCTGCTTACAATCCAACACTTAGAACCACAGAAAGGGTCTCTTACTGATGATCAACTGAACCAGCTCAAGAATTCCATGTTCAAAGGAATATGGAAAATTGTGAAGGACAGAAAAGAACAATAAGGAATTAGTAAGGTTTTGGCTTCATCAATCCAGGGGGGGATTGTTAGGACAAAAAGGATTGGTGAAACCACTTTTGCAAACCTTAGTCTAATTCACTTCTGTCAAAATATTCTAAGTATAGAACTGCTGAAGAAGAAGGATCAAACTGCTGAAGAAGAGATTTAGAAGTACTGAAGAAAGTCATCAGAAGTTCTGAAGTTCAAACCAGACACTTCTACTGAAGAACTACTGAAGACAAACTACTCATCAGTAGTTTGTCATTCATCAGTACTTACAGAAGATCTTTTCCACCGCCTTTGTATATCAGTAGTTTATTACTTTAATGTTTCTTTTTGCTTTATGTACAAGTTCCAAGACTGCAACTTGTTGCAACTTGTTTCTGAACTTGCTTTTTGGCAAGGTTCATGTATTTGTAAAGTCTATAAATAGAAGGGTTCATCCCTCTGTTTTAGACATTGATTTTAATACAAGAAATCCTTCAACACTTATTATTGTTATTTCCATTTCATGTTTATTGAGAATCTGTCAAAGTGTTTCATTCTCATTCAATACTTAGATTCTCAATAAACACTTATCATTTATTAGTTCTTGAATCCAGGGGGAGTAATAACTCCTGTTGATAAGTGTAGCTTTAAACTTATAAACATTCCGCTGTGCTATCACTCATCAAGAACTTGCTAAACACTTAAGTGTCAACTAGCAAGTTCAACAAAGAGCAATATACTGATCCAACACTTTATGATACCTTACGATATTCTTGAGATTACTCAGAATTTAGTATCAATACTAAAAGCTACAATTTTTTGATAGTTACAAGGTTTTAATGATCAACCCAAAGCCACTATTAAGTTAAACTCTCATATTGTTTGTTGTCATTATCTGAATAGAAACCTTATGAAATAAAACTAGATGATCCAATAATGTTTTCACAACTTTGTTATCATGAAAATGAGAATTTAACAAAGGAAAATGAGACCCATGCAATTCATCCACTAAGACCAAAAATTTATGAGAAATCATGACCAGGTCACTAAAGGATGCTTGGCTATCAAATCTCATTCTCAGTGACTTTAAAGCATGTGTTAAACGCCCTAAACATTAAATGGCGAAAGGAATAAATGGGTTTCCATCATAAGTCATAACTAATTGACATCAGTGGAGCTTAGATAAATATCTAATTATATCTATTCCGTTTCCTACAGACCAAAAGTATTAAATAAATCAATTCATATATACTTAATAAGATTCCCTCTAAGTATGTTCTTAAAATTTCTTATGAAATCTGGACGATAAGGGAAATCAAGTATAAAATATATGAAATATTCTCATTCACACGCATCGTTAAAACTTATTATGTGGAGGTACTAAGAGACCTAAAAGATTAGTGGGAGCATAAGATGTCCTACTTATAACTTGCAAGAGTTACAGAGGTGGGGGGAACGACAATTTGATCTATCCTCAAATTACACCTCTTGCACTGGACAACGCTCTATCACAACTTGTCTCCTTAGCACTTAACGTACTCCTAACAAAGTTTTGTGGATGCTTAAATATGGGCGAACTTAGATTTCTTACTAAAGTAATCCTCATCAAGAGAAACGACAATAAACATCATTAGGTTGTTTTCTCTATTAAAATCTATGGATCTTCCAAATGTTAAATCTTAAGCATGCTGGATTCATTAAGATCTCTAAGGTAAGTGGGAGCAGTAAAAGTCCTTATTATGACTTTTCGGAAGTACAAGATGCGGGGGAGAGACTTATTAAAATTGGAGACTCATTAAGTTTAACTCCGAATTTAACTTCGATTATTCCTCTTGTACACCTTACTACACCAACTCTTACACACTTAGAAACTAATGTTATTCCTTATATACCTGAAAATAAAAACACTTAACTAAAGTTAAGTTTGTATCATAATAAACCCAATGTTCAACTCAGGAGGTCATTTGGGTCTAAAAGCCCACTAACTTTGATGATTATGTAACCTACCTTACTAATACAAAATGGATGTTTGAAAAGATTACCTATCCTACCTCTTCTAATTAAATCATTAGTATCAATCAATCTTCTAAATGGAATAAAGCTATTATTAGCATAATTTAATTCCATAAATTAGAATAACATTTGGGATTTGGTTGAATAACCTAAAGGTATTGATAATTGAACCAGATCCGAATGGGAACATTGTAAGATAAGGTTGATTGTAAAAGATTATACTCAAGAGGGATTTAGATTATTAAATAATCTTCTTATCTGTATTACAAAAGATTTCTTTGAGGATCATTACCGTCCTAGTAGCTCATAATGACTAAGAGCCACATTAGATGGACATTAAGACAACTTTTCATAACAACGACCTACATGTTCATTAAGCAACCTAAAAGTTCTAAACTGAAGGGTAAGAACACCTAGTCTGTAAGTCAATAAGATCCATGTATGGGTTGATGCAAGCATAAAATGTGTTGGAATCATAATGAAATTATTCTTCAACAAGAACTAAGTGGATTAAAGAACCTACCTCAAGATGAGTGGGAGCAACTAATGAAAACTTGTCCTTACATAGATGACGTTTCTCTTGACAAGTATATGTTACCTAAGTCAAAGCATTGTTCATGCATAATTTGACATGATGAACATCGGGGATTCCTCTTATGTGATAGGAATCAAAATATACCGAGATCGACCCAACGTGATATTGGTTTCATCCCATAAGTTTTACTCTAAGCGGGTCCTTAAGTATGTAACATACAACATTGCTCTCTTTTAGAGGATAATAGGATAATTTTAGATTATTACCTTATGCTTCATTAATTGGAATACTAATGTAAATTTAAGTCTATGCTTGTTTATGATATTGTTCGTATTGCTTAACACTAGACTTGTATAGATTGATGAAAAGCATCTAATAGAACATTACAATATCATTAAGAAACAAGAGACTATAATCTAAAGAAGAAGTGAGAACCTAAAGTGATTGACTACTCTTACTCTAACTTTGTTATATTCAAAGGAAATCAAGTGTCAATTTCGGGGTATATCATAACGTCAGCAGACATAACTATCTTATGGAGGAGTCATAAGGAACTGTGACAACAACCTAAGTTATCATGATATAATGTGTTGCTAATCACAACAGAATGGTCATTAAATGTTGTTGGTCAATTTATCAGTTGACTCATAACTTATTAACTTCATGTAAATACTAAGTTGAAGACTTATTGTGATAAAGTCAGTTGCCCTAATTTCTCGAACAGTAACAGTTTGAGAGGAGCTGCATTAGAGTTCGATACGAAATTATTGTTCGCTTATGATTAAGAACAAAGTAGAGGAAATCATAATTTTGTATCAAATGCATTCATGATATGCTTATGGATCCAGTAACTAAAGGTCTATTACCCATAAGTCTCACTAACGGGCCAACTAAGAGAAAAAGGTATTACTAATGACCATGTACAACTGCATATCATACTATGAAGGACTTATGACTAATGATTAATTTTCCTCATAATGATTTGTTTGTCTATTAGTATGCTAAGCTAGCATAATGGCATAAAGACAATAATATAACAAATGAACTAAGGGCATAAAGTTAATTGATCCTAATGTTAAGTTTTAAATTTGGTTGTAGTATGATTAATGGGGTCCAAAGTCGAATAAGAACTTAACGGCTGTATTTCTCTGCTACATTTTGGGTTTAGAACTAAAATGAGCATTAATCTTTGCAGACTTACGTAATACTCATAATAAATGATTACTCGGTCAAGTGGGAGAATGTTAGAATAAATATAAATTATGTTTATTATATTTATTAAATGGCTATCATTATCATTTATATTATATTGATCAATTACTATAATATCCCTAAGTTTATAATTGGTGATTCTTTGATGGACGGAATTAGGGTGTCCTCTGTGTGTATAAATAGAGAGATAACTAGAGGTATTAAGTTGGACTCTAATAACACCATAACCTAATGTAGCCGCCACCCACCTCTCTCTCATTCGATCACTTTGTGATCATTAGCCATCATTAGTGTACACACTAAAGAGAACCCAATCAAGATGATGGTGTCTTCCATTACTGAGGTTCCGGAATAGGTAAGCATATCAGGTACACATGATTATGTCTTTATGTTTATGCCTTATGTTCTAATTAATATAATCAACATAGGATGCATTTCGCCGCATGTTCCCAGATACACACATTTTAAGTACGTACATAAGCAGAAACCATTTGGGGTCACCACTCATAAGGAAAAATATTTCGAGAAAACCAATTTAACTATAAGCATGCTGCATGTGTAATTCTTCTTCTTCTTATTATTAGAGTGAATAGCCAAAATCGTCCTTGAGGTTTACACATTTTTACTAGATCCATCTAAAAAAGTTTTTTTTAACCTTAGCTGAGGGATACTTTTGTCATTTTACATATTTATTTTATTTTCTTATTTCTAACAAAAAAAAAAAACAATAATAAGTCTTTTATTAAACCAAACCATCCCCCACCCATCACTCCCTTCTCTTTCTTTCTTTCTTTCTTTCTTTCTTTCTTTCTCTCTATATTTTTTTTCTTAATCTACGTATCTTTCCATCTCTTTCAAATCCACCCACAATGGTTTGTACAATTATTGAGCTAACAAAAATTGAACAAGCATTTTGATCCATGACTGATGGGCTGTTTGGTAAGCCTCATAATGACGCTCTGAACCATTCAGCGCTGAATGATTCAACATTCAGTACGTTTGTTTTAGCTTATGAATGGAATGGTTAAGGCTGAACCATTAAGACTTGGGATGTTGCTGAACCATTAAGCACTGAACTAGGCTAAACCATAATGAGGCTCTCCTAACAATGTGGGACAAGAAAACTAACCATTCAGACTTCTTAACCATTCAGATCTCTTAATGATTCAGCACTTAATCAACCAAACAGCCCCTGTAGTGGGTTAGGATTTCGGTGAATGGGGTGGTATTTTCCTATGACATTGCGTTAGGGATTGCGATCAAACCGGATTTCGGTGAATGCGGTGGTATTTTGCGCCAACGCTCCTCCACATGCCACCGCCGCCATCACCAGCCCCAAATCGTTTGAAACCCCCAAAAATTCAGACAAACTGGTTCGTTTTTTAAACACCAAATCAAACTCCTATTTTTATGTTGATAAGGTTTGTAGTGGATGGTGACGATGGTGAAAGTGTTGCAATGGTGAAAGTTGAACAAGTGGTCTGAAGGCTTAAGGCGGTGTTACATGGCTGGTAGGCTGAGGTGGTCAACGGTGCTGGTAATTGTGATGGTTAACAGTGGTGGAATGGTAGATGCATCTAGCAAAACAAAAGAAAGTAGAAATTGAAAATCAAAACAAATATGTGAAAGTACAAACATGCCCCATAGTTAATGTTAGTTTTTTAACAAGGATAGAGAAATGGATGGATCTTGCAATGGTTTTGAAACCTTAGTGGTCCAGTTGAGATTTTTTTTGGATGGATCTAACAAAAAGGTGCAAATCTCAAGCATGATTTTGGCTATTCACTCTTATTATTATTAGAGTAAACTGCACGGATGGTCCTAGTGGTTTGCATGAATTACACAGATGCCCCAATCTCTTTTCAATAGTCCCCAACGTTGACATTTGATAACACTTTTGTCCTTACGAGCAAACTTCGTTAAAATTTTCAGTTAAGGCATGCAAAATGACCAAACTACCCCAAGGTTGTGAAAATCCCGATTAATCACCGACTAATCGTTGATTAATCGCTAGTCCTCACTTTACAGATTAATTTTGGGCTAATCACTCAATTAATCAATGCGCGATTAATCACCGATTAATCGGACCAAATTAGTCCTAGTCAGACCTAAAAAACTCAAAATTAGGTTAAAAATGAACTCGAACGGGTCAAAACTGGAGCAAATCGATCGAATAAAACAAGTTCTTAACTCAAAATTGAATGATAATCCATGTTTTAGAAGCAAAATCAATGAAACTCCATGAACCCTAGTTGCGTGTGATGGTTCCTTACGATGAAAGAAGGAATAGGGAGGAAAAAACGGGATATGGTGAACGATGGAGGCGATTTGGGTTATTTGAGTTTAGGTATTTTAATATTTAACCACCCTTCCATATTCTCTAGTTTATATTTGGCCCCTAAACTTCTAAATTTATACATATAAAGCATAAAATTAGCATTATATATGTATAAATTTAGAAAAATATATATAAAAATCCAATCCGATTAATCCTGATTAATCCCGATTAATCCCTAGTCGGTACCCCACCGACCGACTAGCGCCTAGCGAGTTCTACAACACTGAACTACCCATAGGGACCATACGAGTAGTTTAATCTTATATATATATATATATATTATACCACCACCACCTACTCAAACAACCAACATCACACTTCCTCATCTTCCTCCTCCAACCACCACCACCTCTCTTAAACAACCATCACCACTACGACATTACTATCTTTCGTTTCATCTGAATCCAGTTTGAGATCGACCTTTACATCAGATTTGGTCACTGATTAAACGTCCTCAACATGAGGTTTTAATTTCACCACTGACTAGCTTCCTCTACATTGTTCTTATCAACACAAACCACATTGGTTATCACATGCTTATCTTCATCAACAACCTTATAATAATACCTAAACCAAAAAGTCCCATCATCAACCTCATTCTGAACAAGTTTCACATAAACTTCCTCCAAACCACCATTCTTTCCAATTAACTCCTCAATCTCATCCTTTTTATCTCCAACCACAAACCCTAACTTCCACCTATTATAATCCTCTACATCCTTAGGATCCTCACAAAACACTTTCACATCACTCCTAATCGTATTCTACTGAGCATTAAACCTACTATGCCTCACCGAATCCAAACCACTACGAGGGGTGATGTTGGTTGTTTGAGGAGGTGGTGGTGGTACAAGATCCCATTGGGGTGGTGTTGCAGTGGCGGAGCCATGGTCGAAGGTGAGTGTGGTGTTGCAGTGGCGGCGTGACCGAAACAAGGGCGGGTGTGTGGTTATAGAAACATAGTACCGGTTGTTGGTGAAGGTGTGGTGAGTTCGAAGGGTTGTCAAAGGTGAGTGTCTGGTTTGTGGTTGTGGTTTTAGGGATGGTGTGGTGAGTAAGAAAGATTAGCTAGAGCCATGGTTAGAATATGTGGAGAAGAAATTTGTGAAGGTGATTGGTTGGAAAGGGTGATCCGTTGGTGGTCAGAACCGTCTGGTGGTGTAAATGGTTGGTGGTGTTTTGGTTGTGGTAGATGGGTGTGATGGTGGTTGGGAGAGAGAGAGAGAGAGAGAGAGAGAGAGAGAGAGAGAGAGTATAATATTTGTTTTTTAAAGAGGGTAACTTAATAATTTTACATTGACTTAACTGAAAAACTTAGCTTTCATTCAAGTCAGGGACCACTGATGCATTAAAATTCAGACCACAGATCCCATTGGGATAATTTTAAAAAAACTAAGAATACTTTAAATTTGGGCAAAACACAGGGACCATCCGTGCAGTTACTCTTATTATTATTATTATTAATCCTATAATTATCAAGTTTGTTTTGTGAGTGTAATACTACTATTCCAAAATGAATAAGTTGATAAAGCATGTAGGTACAACAATGGCCAGCAAGTCTTGGGAATCAACAATTTCCCTTTGCTACGTAACCAACTCCACGACATCTTTGTTTTCGATCGCACCGCTCCACGACATCTCCAGCGTTTATTCATCTTCACGTCCTTTTTCACCTTCAGTTTTGATAACGAGAAAAGAGAGATGGAGAACACGAGAGACGACGGTGGATGTGGTTGACCGAAACTAGCATATTGGAGAGAGGAGGAACGATGGACTAGAGAACAACTATAACGGTGATGTGTATCTTTACTTTCGTATTTAGGTTTCGCTTCTTTGTTTTCGTTTTGTAATTATTAAAATCCATATTACATACCAGGGCCGTCCATGAGAATTCAGGTGCCCGAGCCAAACTACGAAAAATGTGTCTCTTATCCTTAAGCCTTGACAAAATAAATAACCTAAACTATTTTCTTTAAACGCCGACTAAAGTATTACAATGAGTTAATGACATACCGTAATAAGCGAATAGGTAGCTGATGATGAGTGAAGCTCTCATTAACATTCTTTTTAGCCCAAAGTTTTTGAATTGGGTTGGCGGAAAATTTTGTTTGCTTCCGTGTGCCAAAGGTTTCTTCTATTCTTTTTGTTTTTTTTTAATTTAGTTAAATTAAATGGGTAGTGGGCTTTTAAAATTTTTATGAGTTACTAGTATTTGGGTTATTTTATAATTTAAAAGATGTGTTTAGTAGGCCCAAGTTTAAATGTTTAAAGATGGGTTTAAAAAAACAGATACATATATTGAAGGGTTAGGGTCCCAATTCCTAGCGCATAGGCGGACCCTTCCCAACAATAGCATCATCATAGGACCTCCGCGGAGAAGAGACCACTTGAAATGGCCAAGTATGTGAAGATGACAGATCTCCGCGAAGCCTCAATTTCGACGGAGCTCGATCCTAACAGAGATCATACGTGGAGTGCAATCCACCCGCGCCTGACCATGCGACCAACTCAGCGATGGTCTCCCGCGGACAAGTCACACCCTGACGTGTCTTAGGCCTGGCATGCCATTATGACACGCCAGTAGGGAAGGTGCAGCCCCCCTCAATCCCACTTGCTGCACTGTTCCCCCTGGTGTCAGGCGTCAGCTCATACAGTCTTCCAGAA
The DNA here is from genome assembly GCA_030844895.1 of Ambrosia x helenae. Taxonomy (NCBI): domain Eukaryota; kingdom Viridiplantae; phylum Streptophyta; class Magnoliopsida; order Asterales; family Asteraceae; genus Ambrosia; species Ambrosia x helenae. Next base: position 33,383,638 of record CM061225.1, on the reverse strand, counting down.
GAAGCAGTCTGACACAGACTAGCGCCGCCTGACACATTCTGACGCATGAAGAAAATATCCGCCTCCAGCCAACATCAGCTCAACACGTGGACCAATGGCAGGGCAGTACCTCTTTCTCTCTCTCTCTCTCTCCTACATTTATTACATCCAGTTTACTTTATATAATCCTTAGTCCAAGCCTAACTATTTGGGCTGAAAGGAAGGCAAGACCATAACCCGGGTCCAAGCCCATCGTCGAGGTTATGGGTAAATGGTTACCTGCCCGTGTAACTTCTATAAATAGGAGGTCTCACCTGCTTCAATCGGATTCACTCCCTCGAGATTACACTCACACTTACCGGGCCAAACCACCATTTTTGTGTCTGCTATTACGAGCCTTTCGAGACTGTAGGCGGTCGCCTCCTTTCGTACGACCCTTCGATTATTTACAGGTCACGGATCTAGCTACAGTGTGGAGCAAAGGATTATATCCTGCAGCAAACATGAGTCACCACACCACGTACCTCCTGTGACGTAAGTACTATACTCATTAATACTCGTTGTTTCTTCATTGGTGCCATCCGTAACGGCTGGAAACCAAGTTTTAAAAAACACATCTTTTAGCCCACCCATGGCAGATCCTAACCACTCCGAAATCCCTGTTGTTGATGCACTTTCTGTGGACGTCACTGTCGAATAGACTAGGGTTGAGTCTTGTATTGTATTACATGAGATTGTGGTGATCCATATGGATTTGATGCATTTGTTAATATAGACCAAAACATAAAGTATTGGTTCGAACCCTACAAGGGTCGAACCTGCAGGTTCGACCTCATTAAAAGGGCAAACGTGGCTTTATGTTTTGGACTATAAATAGCAATCTCATGTGTTGGTTTTCATTTAAGATTTTGAGTTTTGTACTTTGAATGCTCTCAAGGGGGAGGTCATGCCCGACCTCCCCCGACCGCGAGATAGATGTTTATCCTACTGATGACAGTGTCTGTAACCGTTTCTGATGTAATACGAATCTGTGATGACATTGTTTTTGTCAATTTCTATCTCGTCTCATATCTTCCGTCCGAAACCGAGTTGTTTTCGCTTAATTGATCCATGAATTCGGTTTTTTAACCGGATTCTCAACTGGTATCAGAGCCGTGGTACCGATTTAAACGATCTAACTGTCGTTTGAATCAATCACAGCTCAATTTCATGATTTCAGACGTTAAAAATCAGTTTTTGATTGAAAGGTTGAAACCCTAGAAACCCTAGATTCTTAATTGAACCCAAAATCATGTGATTTTTCCATGTTTGTGTTAATTTGAGGGTTATGTTTTCATTTTCGCACCTTTCTGTACAAGTTTCATCATCAAATTCGAACAATCAGAGTGTTTATGGGCTGATTTGCAGAAAATATTGAAGAAGAACACGTTTTTTCTGCAAATGGTCGAATGTGCATTAGATTCGACCGTTCGAGAGGTCGAACGTAGGTTTTGGAGGTCGAATCTGCTAATTTGTGTTGATAATAGAGGTCGAACATGGAAGTTTTCCACGTTCGACCTCACGACAGGTCGAACGTGGAATCTCAGTTTTAGTCAAGCTTAAACAAACTTGGTTCGACCCAATCAATGTACATTCGACCTTACACAGGGGTCGAATGTAGCTTTATTTCCACATTCGAACCCTCGACATAGAGAATGAAAAATTGGTATTTTAAGGGGTAAAAAATTTCGAAAATTTTCTATCGAAAATTTGGGTATGGCAATTTTTGAAGATTTCTGGGAGAATGGTGATGATGTCTACATAAATTGTTGAAGAAGTGATGATGAAACGTTTTATTGTAGGGTAGTCATGAGAATCAACAGTATGATAATCAGATTCAAATGACTATTATGGCCAAATCAGATATATTTTTATTCCGCAAGTTGAGAATAGTCAACCCAGTTCCAGTGTGATTGAAGGAACTTGTTCAAACAAAGTTGTTATTTACAAGCGAATCAAAACTGAGATCTCAATGTTCCAAAAGTAACGAGGGATCTCAGTAGGAGTCATGTGGCACGTAGATTCAACGAAAGTTTCAAGATTACAGTCCTGAAGAATTTCAAGAGCTATTGGTGGTTATTGTTAGGCCCCGTCGAAAACTTCAGTCTCTGAAGCATTTCAAGTCCTCAATGGTACCGGTAGTTTCCCGCTGAAAACTTTTGATTGCTTGATCCACTCGTCTACGGCTAGTATTTTGTTGAACAGATGAAGTTATTCAAGAACATGTTGATTTATCATTATCTTACGGGATTTCAGAGAAACTTTGATGAAGCTGCATCAGTCAAGGGGAGATTGTTGATGAAATACCGATACTTCAACAATACTGACTGAAGATGCAAGAGTTTTGTGGATTCGCCAGCAACGTCCAAGGGGAGATTGTTAATGCACTTTCTGTGGACGTCACTGTCGAATAGACTAGGGTTGAGTCTTGTATTGTATTACATGAGATTGTGGTGATCCATAAGGTCATTTTATGGATCTGATGCATTTGTTAATATAGACCAAAACATAAGTGCTTGGTTCGAACCTTATGAAGGTCGAACCTGCAGGTTCGACCTCATTAAAGGGGCGAACATGGCTTTATGTTTTGGACTATAAATAGCAATCTCGTGTGTTGGTTTTCATTTAAGATTTTGATTTTGTACTTTGAATGCTCTCAAGGGGGAGGTCATGCCCGACCTCCCCCAGCCCCGAGATAGATGTTTATCCCACTGATGAAAGTGTTTATAACCGTTTCTGATGTAATACGAATATGTGATGACATTGTTTTCATCGATTTCTGTCTCGTCTCATATCTTCCGTCTGAAACCGAGTTGTTTTCTCTTAATCGATCCATGAATTCGGGTTTTTAACCGGATTCTCAACTTAATAAAAATAACAATTTGTTGATGAATCTTGAGGAGTGCACCTGTTGTGTTTGATTCTGCAGAAAAATTTACTAAAACCTGCACAAACTACAACCAGCGTTAGACACGACAAAACTCTCGGAAGTACTCTTCACATTCCTTTTGACCCTTAATAGTTCTCCCCCTGAACTATTAAACATTTTTAATATGCACCAGAAACTTGAAAATCTGTGGTTTGATTTCCTTTTTTACAACTCTCGAGCATCTGAGCTTTCAAATTAAGTATCCCATCATCGGTTATCGAAAATAAAGTAGAAACAAAACATTTTGATTTTTCAAAGTTTATGCTAAAACACACCAAAAATCTATTTGAATTTTCAAATGGAATTGCATAAAAGTAAACTAAACATATTTTTGAGAATTTTATGGTAAGAGGATCATATCAGTATTGGAACAGTCTGTCAGAACGCTCTTTGACCAATTTTCTGTTTTTGTCATTGAGCATCCTACAACAATTACCAGTATGTTTGTCCATTTAAACTCAAAATCATCATTTATTGTTCAACATTTCAGATACGTTATGGTAATATTAGATACTGAAAAATCTATGGTCCCCGCACACGTGACCCATTCCCGTATCAAGAATTGTGCAAAGCTTCATTGTAACACGTGATTATATTGTAGTTATCCGTTAGTTACAAGGTATGAGGCACAACGGTGACTGGTCAGCAAATTAATGCTTCAAAGCGACTTATGCACTCAACCAGGGTGATGACTAATATCATACATGATTTTCATCATATTGTTGATACGATGCATTAGATAATCTTTGATTATCATCACACATATTAAGTTCCTCATTTGGTAACTTAAGGATTTGTCATTAAAGATCTTTTGTTAAGATACCCTGACTGATCTAGGTCCGTAAATCAATACGGCAAAAGACCAGTTAGGCTATTTGTAACGACCCGGAAATTTACGAGTCATTACGAATTGGTAATCACGACACAATTTACTAATTACCAATTTAATTAATTCTAATTTAAACACATTTCTTTTACTTAAAACATAACGTTTATTTATTTATAATTGGGCCGAAGCCCATTACAACACAACCCGGTTATGGGCCAAGCCCATATGAGTTACAAAATAAACCGGGTCTAGCCCGTTACAAACTTTGGGTCGTAGCCCATTAGGATTTACATCATACTTGTTCTTGAAACATCATTGGGTCGAAGCCCATTAACCACAAAACATTGTTTTTAAAGCTTAACATTTTTACTTAAACCACTCGGGCCAAAGCCCGTTAACTTCTAACCGGCCCAAAAGGGGTTCGGTTCTTTATTTATTAATGTGCTCCACATTTTTAAGACACGTACGAGCTCAGGTTCCCTTTAACTATTCAACCTGAAATGCATGTTAAAAATACGTTAGCCACAAAGTTAGTGAGTGATGCCAGATTCGTTTTAGACTCGTTTAAATAAATAATAACAACAAATTTCGTATGGTTCGGTCTTTCTAAGGTGGAATATATTTATCGATGGAGCACCGTACAAATGCTTATTGTGGTTCCAAACCTCTAATTGGTTTAGAAAAATATATCCCGGTAATACCGAATGGATCCATTCTACGTTATTTCTATTCGACCGATTCTATTAACTCTTTCATGATCATGAAGCAATATTTTATCAAATCACACGTAAAAACTAACATGCATTCACCCCGAAATCATTAAAACATATGGGGTACATGCACTCACTTGAGTAATTTCCGAGTCTATAATATCACTACTTGCTTGATTTCTATTTTCCACTCGTTCCTGTTACACCACAAATCAAGTTATCACAAGAATATATAAACGTATAGCTGGCCATTACAGCTTAGGCATAAGAATCTAAACTAAAGCTGGCCATTACAGCTTGGCACTCGACGTTAAGAACTCTAGACTCATACTTACCCGGATGCTTGCTTTACACAACTTATCTTCGGCTATAGGTAAAAGCCGATTGGTTTTTATAGCTAAAGGGTGGGGTTTTCTTTGATGTAGGTGGTATATTAGGCTAGAATAAGTAAGCTTAGGTAGTTGATAAGGTAAGTTAAAGATGGTAGCACCATAGCCGATTATTAAGAGGTTTTTGAAAGGTGGTTTGCATGTTGAAGGAGAGTGGTTTTAGTGCATTTGGATCGGAGGTATAGGAAGTCTCAAAGAGGCCGATGGTTTTGCTTTTATAGACTAGATACATGCATGTGTAGTACTCTAGGTGAGATGATGTGGAGGGACAAGAAAGCCTTAGAGTGTTGGAGTGGAGATTTGATGGGATATTCCCTCTAAGGTGGCGGCACTTCTTATTATTCCACATGAGCCGATCCTTTGTTAAGGGTAGTGGGCTTGGATAAGTTTAATAGCTTTATTTTTGGCTTAGGTTATCATTCGGCTCACTCCTATCTCTATATCGGGTCCCCTCTTTAAGCCCATTACTTAATGGTTGGGCCCATATACTCTTGGCCCATATAAAATGGTTATCGGCCTATCGGGTAGGCCCAAAGCTTAACCGGGCTTTAAAATATTCGGCCCATCTAAATTAGGTTATTGGGCCGAGCTTATTTTCCGGGTAAGTTATTGGGCCCATTGGTGGCCAAATCATAATATTAATTAATTATTATTTATAAATCTAATCTTGTTTATAATGACGTCATAATTTTCGGGGTGTTACACTATCCCCAGATAACTAACAATATAACGACCCGAAACCTCCGATTTTGGCAATCTATCAAACGAAATTTCGGTACCAAGACCATATGTCAACTAGACGTCGATCCACATGATTATCAGTTATTGATTTTAAGTTTATATCACCATGTTGAACTCTAAACTTTGATTTCAAGCCTACCAATATATAATTGTAATGGCTACTCAATGTTTATTCATACATTTTGTTTTCAGAGTAATCTGACATTCCACTGATGTACTATCATCTCCTCTTTTTCTTCAGGAAAACTCATTTTTGATTTTTCTGAAATTTTCTCCCCCTAAAAATCTAAAAATAAGCATATTTTTGGATTTTTAAACTTTTGAAGAAAAACAAAATAAAATGATATCCGATGAGGTTTACTTATTGATTTTCAAAAAAAAAAAAAAAACCATTTTCCCACTCAGATTACTTGACTCACTTTGTTCTTTCAATTAGTAAAGCCATTAACAAACATAAGAGAGTTTGGAATATGTGACATCCGTCACTTTTCCTTATTTCGTATATAATAATAATAATAATAATAAAAATAAAATTCAGATTTTATATAGTGTAAAAAAAAAAAACTTTTAAAGTTAGTCATTTTATTTTTTACCATCTCTAAACCATACACAACCAAACCAACCCAACACCCTAAAGCCCACAATAATCCAACCATTCCTTCCTTTTTTTTTTTCGGAGCCCAAGAAACAGACCCGGCCCAGTCCACAGCACAGGCCCAAGCCCACAAACCATCTCCTCTCCCCTTCTGTTTAAAATAAAAAAAATTAATGCAACTCTGCTGTTGCCGAGGCTCGAACCGGAGCCGGCCCCACACACACACACACACACCCACTTAACCATCTGAGCTACACTGATCTATTGATTTAATTCCAGCGTGAATTATATAAAAGCCCACCTTGCTGCCTTTTCTTTTTTCCCACTCGCTGCAACTCAGACCTGCGAATTAGCTTTGACCAAAAAGTCAAATCTCCTAAACTCCCTTAATTGATGCACCATCAAGCTATTAATGGAAGGTATTTTAATTATTTCGTGGCCACCACATGATTCTCGGCCATAAACACATCACAAATTAAGTTCACGACGTGATCATGGATCGTGATTAACGCATCTTGACACCTTGTCGAGTCAACCTCTTAAATTCTCAATTAAACCCGACCACTATATAAATTAATCCTCAAAGTCTATTCAGACCATGACGAATCCATTTCCTGTACACTTTAATCGCACAAACAAATCACTCTCTGCGTCTAATCGAAGTTGTTGACCTTAGGAGTTGACTCGCGAATTGAAGTCTTCCGGGTCTGGTATGTTTTAATTCTTGGTTGTAGTATGTTAATCAAGTACTGATAGATATTAACCCCATGTTTAATCAGAGTATAATTGTGTGCTTGAAACATTAAGGAATCTAGGGTTCTTATGATATAATTGGGGAAGAACACCATTGCAAGCTTATGTTTTTATTTTAAAAAGACAGAAACCAAACACAACCACTGATCTAGATCAAGTGGTTGTGTCTGTTGCTGGTTATTCAGAGTACACGGGTTCGAATCCCACAAGTGCCCAAAACAATTTTTTTTGTCTCTTTTCATTTATTTATTTAACCCTTAATCTTTTAAAATCATTTTAAAATACTAAAACTATTTTATAAATTCCACAAAATTTATCTTATGTTATTCCAATGATAAACTTTGCTGTTCCATTTTTAGTTTTTCAAAAATAATTTATTTAATATATATTATAAATAATACAAGTTTATTCATTTATAATTATAAAATTCAATAAAAATATCTAAACGATTTTATTAAATCTCACAAAAATTATTCTAAACTTGTATATCCTTAAACATTTCAGAAATTATTTTTAATTCAGAAAAACCGTGCATTTTATATTTTTAATTAATTTTTGTTAGTTTCAATCATAAATAAATCATAATAAATTCATTTTTCAATATTTTTGCACCAAAATTTTATATAAATTATTTCTAACTATCTAGAACTGAAATACAATTTTTAATTCAGAAATTCTTTAATCTTAATATTTTTAGATATTAAAATTATATTTAGACAATTTGAAATAAATAGATTATATATTCTATTTTCAAGAAAATAATTTTATAAAAATTATTTTCAAACTTAAAACCTTATGTTGTGACTATATTCAACTTAAAAATTTGCAAAAAGACTTTTATTTATTTATTTATTAAATTTCTTATATTTAATAAACAATTTGTTTATTAATCAAATAAATACTTATCCCCAATTCGAAACCCTAGAAAATACTTATAGACCAAATAGACTTAGACTTATTTGTTACACTATACATAGGGTGATACTTGGCAACGTTGGAATACACTTATTCAATTACACAAGACTTAACACCTTGCTAAGGTGAGTATTACTTATCCCCTTTTTTCCGCTTTTATAACTTTTGGGGTGATTCATGCACAACTATACAAAGCTTTCATATTCATTTACACATACATTTTATTCATTTACAATTCATATACGTGTCTTGTTTATCTTTGTGCTTATGCTTGAACATGAACGTAGCTTACATACAAAATCATACATTTAGACATAACTTATGTTATGGTGCTCTTTACACTCAGACGTAACTTATGTTACGGTGCTCATTTAGACGTAACTTATGTTACGGTGCTCATTTAGACATAACTTTTTGTTATGGTGCTCTTTTAGACTCACACGTGTTGAGGTGCTCATTATCAATTACATTGTACAAACTTTACATTTGATCTTTGTCTTGTTTGGTTACTTGCGTGTTTACATAATGCCTTGGTGATACTAGACACATGAATTGTACTACTTTTCAAAACTTATACTATACGTACAAAACTAAGTAGTACTCACCAACATCATATGTTGACAAAATTATTTTCGTGCATGTTTCAGGATAAGCTGCTTGACGCTTCACATAGGACTTTGGACTTAGATTTAATCAATCAATTATCTTCATTTTGTTGTCTTGTATTTAATTTCACATGTTGTAAAACAATATTCAATAATCATATATTTACATTTTAGTACCATGAGCTTTTGTACAATCGTCACTACGTGGCACCTCGATGATTCCGCCATCGGTTGGGGTGTTACAGATTGGTATCAGAGCCATGGTTATAGGGAACTAGGTTATTAGATAAAATGGCCTAGACTATAACCGAACTTCAACTTTCATGCATAATATTTCCTAAATTACCTTACCCCTCCTTTCCCTCTACTTTCCTTCTTCTATCTTTCCCTTCTTCTCTCTCTCCATTCTTCTCATCTTTCATCATGGTGCATAGAGATGGTGTCCTACAGGGAGTGGAAAGTTTACATCATCATGGAATGGGAGCAGTACCTTTTATGAAGACACTCTTAGACATAATACCTACTCTTATTTTGCTCCTTCCAAGTTGTTGAGCTTTAATGAGTGTGATAGAACACGTGCAATCTGGAAGGGTGGACGCCTGTACACTGGGTTTTCTGGCATAGGCAAGCATAGCGCATAAATCCAATAACGGACCTGTTATGCTTACCTGGGGATTTCTGGAGTGAGTGTCCACTTATAGGCTAAAGCATGTCTTCTTTGATTACCATTGGGTTCAATTCCTTTGAAAAGTCAACGTTCTTGTTGGGCTTTACAGCTAGACAAGGGCACTCCAAGCATCTTATGCAAGTTTTTTCAATAATACTCTCTCGTTTCATATACAATACTTTGCATATCATGATTGAATCATATCTTCATAATTATCTGTACGATTATACACTTACATTTTCTAATATCATGATTATTCATTGACTACCTCATAGATGTCTGCTCGCCGCATGCTCCGTGATGCCAGCCAATGCTCTGTTCGTGCTTCTGGACAGCGTTCTGATCGTCGCCTCGCATCTTTAGTCGCTGAGCAAATTGCTGCAGTGATCCCAAACCTTGTCAGTGAGATAACCCAGAATAGTAACAGTGCCAACACAGGGAGTACGACTCAATTACGGTGCACTTTCAAACACTTTAACTCATGCAACCCCACAAAATTCACTGGTGAGGAGGGTGCTACCGGCCTCCTCCAATGGTTTGAAAGCATGGAGAACACCTTTGTGAACAGCGAGTGTCCTGATGAACTCCGCGTTCGCTATGATACTAGTGTCCTTCAAAAGGGGGCGCTAACATGGTGGAATGGCGAAAAGCGCAATCGAGGAGCTGATGTTGCTTTATCTCTATCTTGGGCTGAGGTTAAGGAACTCATGATCGCCAAATTCTGCCCTAGGAACGAAATCAAGAAACTAGAGGAAGAGTTCCATGGATTGAAACAAGACAGTGGTGAGAATCTTGCGTATAATACTCGATATCATGAACTTAGCATACTGGTTCCACACATGGTCACCCCGGTCTCTCGAGCAATCGAGAAATATATCGAGGGATTACCTGACCTGATACAAGACGTGGTCACTGGGAGCAAATCTACTACGGTGGAAGAAGCCATCCAGCTTGCAGCCACTTTAACAGACAAACATGTAAGGAAAGGAAACTTGGTTAAGAAGGGCACTAAGATGTCTACTGCGAAAACCATCAATGCTGTTGAACAATCTAAGACTGTTTTAGCAAAGGCCGCCACTACCACTTCGAACTCTAAGAAACGAATGGGCGATGATCAGAACCATGCTGTTGTGGATCCTGTGACTCAACCCCCTATCAAGAAAGCCTACACGAGAATCCATCCTCAATGCAACACTTGCAAGTATCATCACCCTGCAAATCTTCCATGCCGTCAATGCACAGATGAGGAAGGTTTGGACACTTTGTTACCACTTGTCGAGTAATGGTTGGAACACAGGGTAATCATCAAACAGCTGCCCAGGAACCACTACAGATTACTAACGTTCGGGCATGTTATCATTGTAGAGACCCTAACCACATACGACCTCAATGCCCTAAATTGAATAATGTGAACCTGGTGGCACATGGACGAGCTTTCGATATCAATATCAACGAAGCAAACGGTCGGGATGACGTTAATCCCACTGGTTAAGCCCTAGATGAAATCTTCTTAAGACTCGGGAATCCAACACTTGCGCTTTCATTTTCTTGATCCTATTATCATTTTGTACCCAATTTTGTCGCACTCATTAGCATATAACATCTGGAAATTTCCTTGCATACTATTGTGTACGAACACAGATTGGAAATTTATCATATTTGGTTATGTTTATTTTAATCGTAGACTCTACCTTACATCTATTTGAAATGTTTGGACTTAATTTCCATGAAAATCAAACTACTAAAAACTTGATACTTGATCCTACTGAGCTTTTCTAAAAACATCATTGTTTGTATATGAAACTCGATTTTTCCCTTAATTTGACTACCCATTGAACATTTAATTATTCATGATACTCGTAAACTATTTCTATAGGCCACTAAGATAACACTTACACTTAATGGTTGTAGTACTCACAAACTTGCTTGCATGTGTGTATTATCCACGCAACTCAGATAAACATTTCATTTAAAGGGCCCCTCGGACGAGTGGTAGCCCATACTTAAATACTGTTATGCTTACAAGTCATTGCAATGCAATTGACCTAGTCATTACATAGCCTCATTTCATTGATAAACGTGTTGTTGTGTCATCTTCTTGTGAAACTTATTTGCTTTAATGTGTGTTAGATTAGGATCATAGAAGGACACAAAACCCTAATGTAAGGTAAATTGATGATTCCGGTCCGGAACGTAATCATGAATTTACAGGTGCGTTAGGGTAGTGTGAAATTCTATTAGAGTTTTTGGTAGGCGTCCAGTACGTTTTCAAGGTATCAAAGGTGTGGTGGGTTAGCTGCGGTACACCCTGTATACAAACACTAATGATGCATTGAAAGTGAGACTGGAAGTCGGACCAGGAACAAACTCTAGTTACTTGGTAGTTCATTTGGTCTTTCTATAGTCAATCAACTCGTACATTTATTTTAGGATTCCTAAAACTTGCAATTTAAGTGATTTACTAGATTCTTATTCTCCTTATTATTCGAGACGAACCTAATCCAAATCCTTAACTCACACACCTAACACACCTCATATCCAAATCATTCGAATTTTCCAAACCACTGCTACCCTAATTTCTACCCAAACATCCATAACCATATGTTTCAAATAACTTTGGGACGAAGTTTCTAAAAGTAGGGGATGCTGTGACATCCGTCACTTTTCCTTATTTCGTATATAATAATAATAATAATAATAATAATAATAAAGATAAAATTCAGATTTTATATAGTGTAAAAAAAAAAACTTTTAAAGTTAGTCATTTTATTTTTTACCATCTCTAAACCATACACAACCAAACCAACCCAACACCCTAAAGCCCACAATAATCCAACCATTCCTTCCTTTTCTTTTTTTTTGGAGCCCAAGAAACAGACCCGGCCCAGTCCACAGCACAGGCCCAAGCCCACAAACCATCTCCTCTCCCCTTCTGTTTAAAATAAAAAAAATTAATGCAACTCTGCTGTTGCCGAGGCTCGAACCGGAGCCGGCCCGCACACACACACACCCACTTAACCATCTGAGCTACACTGATCTATTGATTTAATTCCAGCGTGAATTATATAAAAGCCCACCTTGCTGCCTTTTCTTTTTTCCCTCTCGCTGCAACTCAGACCTGCGAATCAGCTTTGACCAAAAAGTCAAATCTCCTAAACTCCCTTAATTGATGCACCATCAAGCTATTAATGGAAGGTATTTTAATTATTTCGTGGCCACCACATGATTCTCGGCCATAAACACATCACAAATTAAGTTCACGATGTGATCATGGATCGTGATTAACGCATCTTGACACCTTGTCGAGTCAACCTCTTAAATTCTCAATTAAACCCGACCACTATATAAATTAATCCTCAAAGTCTATTTAGACCATGACGAATCCATTTCCTGTACACTTTAATCGCACAAACAAATCACTCTCTGCGTCTAATCGAAGTTGTTGACCTTAGGAGTTGACTCGTGAATTGAAGTCTTCCGGGTCTGGTATGTTTTAATTCTTGGTTGTAGTATGTTAATCAAGTACTGATAGATATTAACCCCATGTTTAATCAGAGTATAATTGTGTGCTTGAAACATTAAGGAATCTAGGGTTCTTATGATATAATTGGGGAAGAACACCATTGCAAGCTTATGTTTTTATTTTAAGAAGACAGAAAAACCAAACACAACCACTGATCTAGATCAAGTGGTTGTGTCTGTTGCTGGTTATTCAGAGTACACGGGTTCGAATCCCACAAGTGCCCAAAACAATTTTTTTTTTGTCTCTTTTCATTTATATATTTAACCCTTAATCTTTTAAAATCATTTTAAAATACTAAAACTATTTTATAAATTCCACAAAATTTATCTTATGTTATTCCAATGATAAACTTTGCTGTTCCATTTTTAGTTTTTCAAAAATAATTTATTTAATATATATTATAAATAATACAAGTTTATTCATTTATAATTATAAAATTCAATAAAAATATCTAAACGATTTTATTAAATCTCACAAAAATTATTCTAAACTTGTATATCCTTAAACATTTCAGAAATTATTTTTAATTCAGAAAAACCTTGCATTTTATATTTTTAATTAATTTTTGTTAGTTTCAATCATAAATAAATCATAATAAATTCATTTTTCAATATTTTTGCACCAAAATTTTATATAAATTATTTCTAACTATCTAGAACTGAAATACAATTTTTAATTCAGAAATTCTTTAATCTTAATATTTTTAGATATTAAAATTATATTTAGACAATTCGAAATAAATAGATTATATATTCTATTTTTAAGCAAATAATTTTATAAAAATTATTTTCAAACTTAAAACCTTATGTTGTGACTATATTCAACTTAAAAATTTGCAAAAAAGACTTTTATTTATTTATTTATTAAATTTCTTATATTTAATAAACAATTTGTTTATTAATCAAATAAATACTTATCCCCAATTCGAAACCCTAGAAAATACTTATAGACCAAATAGACTTAGACTTATTTGTTACACTATACATAGGGTGATACTTGGCAACGTTGGAATACACTTATTCAATTACACAAGACTTAACACCTTGCTAAGGTGAGTATTACTTATCCCCTTTTTCCGCTTTTATAACTTTTGGGGTGATTCATGCCATTACAGCTTGGCACTCGACGTTAAGAACTCTAGACTCATACTTACCCGGATGCTTGCTTTACACAACTTATCTTCGGCTATAGGTAAAAGCCGATTGGTTTTTATAGCTAAAGGGTGGGGTTTTCTTTGATGTAGGTGGTATATTAGGCTAGAATAAGTAAGCTTAGGTAGTTGATAAGGTAAGTTAAAGATGGTAGAACCATAGCCGATTATTAAGAGGTTTTTGAAAGGTGGTTTGCATGTTGAAGGAGAGTGGTTTTAGTGCATTTGGATCGGAGGTATAGGAAGTGTCAAAGAGGCCGATGGTTTTGCTTTTATAGACTAGATACATGCATGTGTAGTACTCTAGGTGAGATGATGTGGAGGGACAAGAAAGCCTTAGAGTGTTGGAGTGGAGATTTGATGGGATATTCCCTCTAAGGTGGCGGCACTTCTTATTATTCCACATGAGCCGATCCTTTGTTAAGGGTAGTGGGCTTGGATAAGTTTAATAGCTTTATTTTGGGCTTAGGTTATCATTCGGCCCACTCCTATCTCTATATCAGGTCCCCTCTTTAAGCCCATTACTTAATGGTTGGGCCCATATACTCTTGGCCCATATAAAATGGTTATCGGCCTATCGGGTAGGCCCAAAAGCTTAACCGGGCTTTAAAATATTCGGCCCATCTAAATTAGGTTATTGGGCCGAGCTTATTTTCCAGGTAAGTTATTGGGCCCATTGGTGGCCCAATCATAATATTAATTAATTATTATTTATAAATCTAATCTTGTTTATAATGACGTCATAATTTTCGGGGTGTTACACTATCCCCAGATAACTAACAATATAACGACCCGAAACCTCCGATTTTGGCAATCTATCAAACGAAATTTCGAAACCAAGACCATATGCCAACGAGACGTCGATCCACATGATTATCAGTTATTGATTTTAAGTTTATATCACCATGTTGAACTCTAAACTTTGATTTCAAGCCTACCAATATATAATTGTAATGGCTACTCAATGTTTATTCATACATTTTGTTTTCAGAGTAATCTGACATTCCACTGATGTACTATCATCTCCTCTTTTTCTTCAGGAAAATTCATTTTTGATTTTCTATTTTTTTTATTTTGATTTTTCTGAAATTTTCTCCCCCTAAAAATCTAAAAATAAGCATATTTTTGGATTTTTAAACTTTTGAAGAAAAACAAAATAAAATGATATCCGATGAGGTTTACTTATTGATTTTCAAAAAAAAAAAAAAAAACCATTTTCCCACTCAGATTACTTGACTCACTTTGTTCTTTCAATTAGTAAAGCCATTAACAAAGATAAGAGAGTTTGGAATAAAACGTTTTGTCACATCTGTTGTAAAAATCCAAAACCTGAGAGTAATTGCATGAGATTGCAACTTTTTCCGACTTCACAGGTAGGAAACATACAACAAATTCTCTCCTCTTTTTTGAAATCATGTTTTCCTTTTTCAATATCCCATCCTTTTGACCTTCACCTCTCCAATAAATAGCGTGTATACAGATGCTCCACTATCAACTATTAAAAAATAGCTAATAGGTCTGTCTGGAACAACCTGCACACTTGTTAAACAATTAGTAGGAGAGAGGCACCCATCTCTTCATAATGATAGGTAGTCCAAGGTCATCAATCCTCGAAACATCAATCCATTCTCCTTTTGAAAAATCAATTGGTTTTTCAATGTATTGATTTGAAATAGAAATTGCTATTGATTTAGAAAGTGATTTGGGTTTCCAAACACGTTCAGAGTTTATTTTAGATTTTGATGAAATCATTTTGATTGTTGACTTTTCAGGTTTCATGTTTGACACCTGCTTCTGAACCTTGTTTGGAATCTTCTCAGACTTAACTGACGAAGACCCACGTTTAGAGTTATTCTTAGGCTTATCCTTAGAACTCCCCCTTACCTTAGCAACCCGTTCACTATCTACATTTTTGTTCAAGGCAATCTTGTTTCGACTGTCATACACAACCCGTTTCCCCGTTTGTTTCTTGAATTGCTTTGGGGATACATGCTTTTTGACATTGCCTGAATTTTTAGCAACATTCACTTCGGCCCTTTTCTGTTTAACATACGGACATGCATTAACTAAATGCCAACACTTTCCGCAGTTATAACAAGATCTATATTCCACAAAATCATAATGATACCCATCATCCCAATACCAATAGGGACAATAAGCAGCAATACGTCCAACTTCATCAAATTCAAAACAGTTTCTCCATTCAACAAATTCATGAAAATACTGTGGTGAGTTGTTTCTCCAATAACCATCAAATCGAGAATGACTTGAATAATCATAAAAATCATGTGATCTAGATGAAAAACTTCTTGAATTCTCATGATAAGAATTTTTCATCTGATCTCTGCCTTTCAATTTGTTTGGTTTTGGTCCTTTTGCCCTAGGATTTTTCTTTTTGTTCCCAGGCTGATCCTTTTCATTCGCATGTTGGTTAGGATTAAGTTCAAAATGAAGATGACCAAATTGATTTCTAAATTGATTTATTAAATCATTGTTATCAAAAAAGATACATTTAAATGCCTATACGAGCTCAATTCATCATTTCGTAAAGATTGTTCGATATTATCAATTGGAAAATCTTTGTTGAAAATCAATTTGTCCTGTCCTACCAACATATAGGATCCTTCAACTCTTTCAGGAAACTTGAATATGGGTTTCTCTTCAGATTCAGATTCTGAAGTTGCTACCACATTTTCAGTTTTCTCTTCAAACACAGATTTCACGTCAGATTCCGAATCAACAACACAAGGTGTTGTGATTTCCAACTCTGATATGGAATTATTCTTTGAAATAGTGTTATGAAGTTCTGAAATCTCTTTCTTCAAAGATTCAATTTGATTCATAAAATTTCTTTTATTATTTGCCAAAATTTTATTTTCAATTTGAAATCTTTCAAGTTTATTTGTTAAGTTCTGTTTGTCCTCAAGAAGTTTCAACACTTCATTTTTCAATTTGACACAATCAGAACAATTAGCACATTCAACATTAGATTTTACCTCAGCATCTGAATTATTACCATTCTCAGAATTTTCATCAACATTTGATGCATCACTTCCTCTTGATTAACTCTGTTTTGAACTCGTATCAGAAATCAAATCACTCTTTGACAATTCACTTGAATCATCATTTCCCATTTGTTTGACAAGACACACAACATTACTTTTAACACTTTCTCTGTTAACACACTCATTCACATTAACCATTTTATCAGTTGATTGCACAGCTGGTTGTGTAACAGATTGTTGAATCATAGATGCAACAACTTGTTCCCAGGTTAGCTTTTGTTGCATTGCAGCTTTTATCTGATCATCAGTTCTTGATATAGCCAAGTAATTTATCATTTTTCAACAAAAATTATTTCAAAAATTTTTGAAATTTTTTACACCTTAAAATTTGAAAAAAAATATTATCTGAATATTCGTGAGTTCGAACCTGGAAAAATATAGTCTTATTCGACCTTTTAAAAAGGTCGAATGTACCTCTGTCTTGGTTCGACCTCAAGAATGAAAATCTTTGAAAATCAGATACTAGGTTCGACCTGATGAAAAATAATCGAGGGTTTGAATGTGGAAAATTTCCAGGTTCGACCCTTTCCTCTGACTCGAATGTGAAAATTGTAAAACACTGACTCACTTTCGACCACTAAAATTCCACTTTCGACCTCCCGTAAGGTCGAATGTACCAAATACTGGTCGAATGTACAAAACAACACTCACAAACTCTAGGTTCGACCTAAAATGATTCACGTTCAACCAAGAAAAGCTAGGTTCGACCCCTCAAATCTCACATTCGACCTTTTCAGGTCTGTTCATCATCTTCAACCATAAGAACACAAATCTGATCAGTTTTTGACAAAATTTTCACCAAATGTAATGATTTTGGATAGGTTTTGTGCGGATTTCAATTTAGACAAACATTTGTGAAAGAATTTTTGATAATAACATCAAATTCAACTCCAATTCAATCAAAAACTATGTTTTTATGAAAAGATTCAAAATTTCTAGGGTTTTGAACTTTAGACCAGAATTCTAATCTGTTTTCATCAGTTCAGATCAATTTGCAATCGTGAAATCGAGCCTATGCTCTGATACCACTTGAGAATTCGTTTAAGGATCATAATCACGAACCGTGATCTCACGAATACCAACCGTAGGGTGCGGAAACCCCTCCGGTTGTGCAAAATGATTCAGAAATAAACCGTAACGATCGTGATAAAAACAGATAACGAATCACCGAGCAATTTCCATAACTTTATGTAGATGCAATTGTGCGACTAGTGCTTCGGATTGAACAATAAATATGTTTTGTAAAATGTCGTTGGTGCGAAGGAGTTTCATGTGGTGCGAAGGAAGACTTTTGTTGGTGCGAAGGAAGATCAGAAGGTGCGAAGGAGGAAGTTTTGGTCGAGTGTGATTTATGTTTTTGTATAGCTTGGTTCGACCAGTTGGTTTGGTCGAACCTGCACATTCGCACAAACCATTTGGGCGAATGTGCAGTCTATAAATAGTCAAGCTTGATTTTTGAATGTAACTTTTTGTCATATTATTCCCTCCACTTTCTGATATTCTCTCTAGAAGTTTATTTAGCTCTTTTCACGTTCTTACCCTGTTTGTATCAATCTTTAAACGTGTAATCGAGTTTATAATTAATGAAAAGCTTTTGAAATGATGATTTACTTGTTTTGATCTGTTTGACTATTATTTTGTGATTGTTTTAGGGATTCCGCACCTAAAACTAACTTGTTTGATCGTTCTTTGTTGTTATACGATCCATACATACACATACAAAGTGGTATCAGAGACATTCTGGATCAAACAACCACAAATTAATAGTTTCTCAGTTGATTTGGACCCAATTTTGATCAAAAAGTTTCTGTTTTCATTGAACAAACTGATTTGATAAGATTTTGATTGATTACAACTTGATTTCAAGGTTAAATTGGATAATTCTCTTCATTAAAGTTGTTCCAAATCAATTCCGATTCAAAACCTGATTTAGATCATCAAAATCCATCAACATTTGATAAACATGATCAAAATTAACGGATTTTCAAAGAATAACCGTTTTTGAATTATCAGGGGTCGAAAATAGAGAGAGTGGTCGAAAGTGGGATTTCTTTTGGTCGAAAGAGAGATTTTGTGGTTGAAGGAGGTGTTTTAGTGGTCGAACGTAGACTTTCATTGCTTATTTTGTTCATTCGCCCGTTGGTGTTACATTCGACTGATCGAACGGTCGAAGGAGAAGGAAAACGGTCGAACGAGAGAAGAAAGCGGTCGAAAGAGATTTTGTGATATCAGTCCACATTCATATCATTCAAAACGGTCGAAGGAGAAGATTATTTCTCATTCGCACATTCGATACTACGAAAGAGTTTCCTGTTTTAAAACATTTCTAATCTTTTCGTGTTTAAACGTTTACATGTTAAGATGTGGAATTTCCCAATAACGCCAAGACCTACTCAAGCACCACAACAGTAGACAACACAAGATCCATGGTCAGTTGCTGCCCAGAAGACTAGTCCACCATCTCAGCCAATCAATTACATGGCTATGACTAGTTCGGCTCCTCAACAAGTTGTGCAACCATTACAACAACCAATTGACAACTATTGGGGAGTAGCAGCAGCTACCGTTCATTCGTAGACGACCAATGCCATATCCACACTTATTCATGATCTATAATCAGGAAGCGGCAATCGTCCACCAAAGCTCATGGACATGAAGGAGTACAACACATGGAAGAAAAAGTTCAAGATTCATGTGGAGGGACAAGGACTAGAGGGAGCCGAAGCATGGTAGATGATAGTAAAGGGTTATGTTGCTCCTATTCTGGAGAATACTGGAGAACCGATGCCGTTGGAGAATTTGGCTGATGATGAGAAAAAGAGGTTTGCGATCGAGAAGAAGGCATTTTCTCAGCTATCTCAGGCGATCAACACTGATTTGTTGCATCAGTTTGGATCGTGTACAACATCTAAACAATTGTGGGATATGATGAGAAACCGACATGATGGTAATGAGAAGACAAGGAAGCTGAGAATGGAAGAGCTTCGGAAGGAATTTGAGAACTTTAGTTACATGGGCAATGAGACTCTAAAAGAATTGGTTCCACGGTATTGCCATTTGCTCACAGAACTTTCGAGCTATGAGATCAGCATACCGATGTCAGAATTGGTGGATAAATTTGCTGATGCTTTACCACCATACTGGAACCAACACATTGAAGTGTTGAAGGAAAAGGATGCATACCAGTATTGGACTATCAACGAGTTCATTCAAAAGCTGGAAAACAAAGGAATGGAGGAGAAGAGGAAAGCCAAGAGAGCGCAGATTCCACAAAATCCAGATCTGTATGTGAGTGGTACATCTAACTCTCTTTCTGCTTCAAGCACTATTTCAAATGTTGCTCCTCACATTGCATGTGTATCCAATGTTGTTGAACCCACAAAAGCACCAATCAACTATCTTGCCCAAACTTCATCATACACACCATCATACACACCACAATCTTATCAAACACCAAACTTTATTCCACCTTTTTCACCATTACAACAAGCTGCCTGTTACACAGCAAGTCAACCTCAACAACAACAACAATATACTCCTCACATGAATCAGATGCAGATTACTCAAGCACAATCAAATCAAAGTCCGATTGCGTTAGAGACTTCTAATCTTAACAATGTGACTGTTGAGATTTCTCAACAGCATGTTGCTTTAGTTTCTGCTATGGTTGCATCATACAACGGTTTGGTTGCGAGTTAGATTGGAAACAACAATCTCACCAATGAGGACTACGCACAAATCGATAAAGAGGAGATGGAGCTTATGGACATACAGTGGGCATTTGCGAGCATAATGAGGAGAGCCACTGATTTTATCCAGAAGACTGGAAGAACTGACCTTTCAACTTCTCCCAACACCACATACGGCTTCAACAAAGCCAAGGTTACATGCTTCAATTGTGGTGAGAAGGGTCATTTTAAAAGAGAGTGTACACAGCCAGCACAGCAAGGTAATCGAAACCCGTTCAATTCAACCTACCAAAACAGACAAAACCAAAACCAAAATCAAGTTTCATACAACAGTCCCAACATCTCAAGCTTTCAACCTCAAAACAATTACTAGAACCGTCAACATACACAACAAAATACCAACACTAGACAACCCACAACTCAAAACCAACCTCAACAAAATCCAAACTGAACCATTGTTCCTATCTCTACACCTAACACTCAAAACCAAAACCAAACTGACAATCAAAACCAAGCACTTGTGATTCAGAAAGATGAAGGTTTTGATTGGACGGGTATGCAATTGGGAGTGGAAGAGATTACTGCTGGAAATGTGGCTTGTGTGGCACAGAAGATGAGTTTGGATGAGAATGAGGAGATTGAAGAGGAGGTTGTGATTGAGAAAGTGTCAGAGTTGAAAATAGAGGAAGTGAATGAGGATGTGATTGTTGAGAGTGAAGACAAGAAATCTGGAATGATTCTTGATTCTGTCACAGATGTTGGAGAGCACTATGATTCAGCTTATTCGGATATGGAGAGTGATTCTGATTCGGAAGCTAGTGTGAATTCACTAGATGATGACATTGATCAATTGCTAGCAGAAGCTGATTTCCTTATGACCCGCAAATCGTGCATGGTGGATGATGCGTGCACCAAGATTGACTACTCCAAATTCTTCGTAGGGCAGGAAGCTCACTTCGCGTTGATGGCAATGACAGAACCTCCTAAACCGGTAAGTTCTGAATCTCAATCTAAAGTGTGTGTTAAATGTGCTGATTTTGAAAAACTGACAGACGAAAATAAGCTTCTCAAGGTACAACTTGAGAGTGCCAAAATAAACTGTCAGATTTATCAAAAAGATTTAAAAGATTTCAACAAAGTTCTTGATGGTTATAAAAAGGATGTGTCTGAACTCAAAAAGACTTTGTCAATAAAACAACTTGCCATTAATAACTATATTAATGAAATGGAAAAACCAAGTTAGAAATGGCAACCATCAAGTGCTTCGCTGAAAAAGTAAACAAGAAGTTAGAGAGTTATAAGCACATTGCATATGTAGTTGACCATATCATAGAAGAACCCTCCCAGTCGAATAGTGCAAACTATAAGGCTGTCCCATCTCCGGTGTTATTTGAAAACCATAATTTACATGCAATACCACTGGAGACTTTAGTAAATTCTGACTCCACAACAGATAACGAGCCCAACACTTCCAGTGTCGGAGACCCGTATTCTGATGTGAGACCTGTTTTGGGAAACAATGAGGGTGTGGTCGCTGCAGACGATTCTGATGAAGAAGATGAACAGTCTGAGATGGTTGAAAATGACAGTGATATCCCTGATGAAAATCATATAATCACTACTGAGCCAGTCTCACCATCTCAGATCGTTCATCCCATGGCAAATGCTCATCGAAAGAATGTTGTTAAGAAAACTGAAAAGTCTGTTGGTAAAAGTGTTGAAAAGAAAGAGGTAAAGAAAGTTGAGAAAAATGTGATTAAGGCGGTTGAAAAGAAAACTGAAATTAAATCTGAGAAAAATGTGGTTAAACCGGTTGAAAAGAAAAATGAAATTAAAATTGAAAAACCAAATGACATGAGCAACGAATCGTGTGACAAACCTGTAAAAATCTTCTATCGGATGCAAGGCTCCGATAAGATTTTGTCTGATGATGAATATCCGATTAAATTTGTCAATTATTCCAAAATTGAAAAGATTTGGCAGGAAAGTACAATTTGGTTTCCAAAATTTGAACGAACCAATGACATTCCACCAGAAATTTTAGAGAAAATTTATTCGGATAAAGATGCCAAGGTCAATGTCACACAATTCGTTCTGCCAGTTGATAAAGCAAACAATTTCATTAAACCGACTTACTCGAAGGAACCAGCTCCTGAGAGTTTAAGGAAACAATGCATGGTTGATCGATATCCCATTTCTAGTTTTTCCAAGTCGCCTATCAAAGAAAATTTTGAAGAATACCGTGCGTGTTTTAAGTGCGGGGAAAGGGGACATTTACTTGCCGCCTGCCCGTACGTACGACACAAGAGGCACGAGGTGGAGATGAGGCAACATCATGATTATCCGGTTGACAACTACGGTTATCCACAAAGACGGTATTTCCCTCAACAAGCACCTTATTATAATCAAAACAATTTTTACAACAAGAGGGAAAACCGTCCGATGACTTATGATAAACGCAACCGGATAGCCACTGAGAAATCTGTAAAGAAACTTGTGATGAACTCAACTGCTGATAACAAAAAGGTTGCTCCTAAACCTAATGGAAAACAAGCAGTTGGACCTGTCTCTGTTAAATCAGAGAAGGTAACCAAGAAGGTTGCATTTAAAGATGAAGTAAAGAAACCGGCTGAGACCTCAAAATCTCAGATCCGGATCTTGAAAAGGTCTGAACAATCTTGGTCATCTAAGGAGTCTGAGGGTGCCTCAACTTCACAGAATGTGAAACTTGAGAAAAAGAAAGTTGAGTGTGAAAAGAATGGGGTTGAGAGAACCCAAGATGTTTGTGAATCAAAAGAATCTTTGAAACAACCTGTTCAAAGACCCAAGACCAAACAGGCTTGGGTCCCCCGAAAGATCTAACTGCTTTACTTGATATGTGCAGGGAGCTCCAGCTGGCCCTGTTAGCAGCCTATGGATTGTTGACAGTGGAGCTTCTGGTCACATGACAGGGGACCTCACGCTACTCTTTGATATCAAGAACATAAACGGAGGTTATATAGCGTTTGCAGGAAATAAAGGAGGCTACATTACGATGGAGGGTAGTGTAAGCAATGGGGTCGTGACATTTGAGCGGATATCGTATGTGAAACAGATAGACTACAATCTGCTCAGTGTTAGTCAAATCTGTGATAAGCAATTTTCTGTTTTTTTTGACGACAAATCTTGCTATATCTTGAAACCGGGGTTTGAACTTCCAAAAGAGTGGGTGATGCTGAAGGCACCAAGAGTAAACAATTTGTATATTCTCGATATGTCTAAAGCAATGACCACCCATGGCCAGGTCACGTGTTTCCTCTCTAAGGCTACAGAAAAAGAATCTATAATGTGGCACAGGAGAATGGGACACATTCATTTGAGAAAGATGAACCAGTTAGTGAAGAATGAACTTGTCACGGGAGTTAATGTGAAGCATTTCCATTTATATGACAAGTGTGTTAGTTGTAAAAAGGGAAAGCAGCACAAACAGGCCCATAGACCAAAGAAAGTCAATTCCTTTGAATTACCGCTTGAGCGTTTGCACATGGATTTATTTGGTCCAGCCAGACGTAAAAGTCATGCCGGGGAATTGTACTGTCTTGTGGTAACTGACGATTATTCAAGATTTTCATGGGTCATGTGCTTACACCAGAAAAGCGATACTTTTGACAACCTGAAGGTTCTGTTTACACGTCTGGAGAATATCTATGGTCTGAAGATCAAACGAATCCGGAGTGACAATGGGACGGAGTTCAAAAACGCTCAGATGGATGATCTTTGTGCAAACAAGGGAATTCATCATGAATATAGCGCTCCGTATACACCCCAGTAGAACGGTGTCGCAGAAAGAAAGAACAGGAATCTAATCGAGACGGCGAGAACTATGCTTGCGGATTCAAATCTTCCAGTCATGTTCTGGAACGAAGCTATTTACGCAGCATGTTACACTCTAAACCGTGTTTTAACAGTGAAGAAGTTTGGCAAAACTTCTTATGAGCTGTTGAACCGACGCAAGCCGAATCTGGAGTATCTAGAACCATTTGGTGCCCCGTGTACAATGCTTAATCCTTCGAAGAAGTTCGCACCAAAGGCTGAAGAAGGTTATTTTGTTGGATATGCAACCCCACTAAAACGGGTATTCAACAAAAGAACTATAAAAGTCGAGGAGTGGGCTAATGTCGAAGTACAAAGATACACACAAAATGTACAGGGTGGAGGTCTAGATTGGATGTTTGATTACAAATACTTCTTTGAATCATTTAATCTAGATAGCATGGTTGAAGAAGCTGTACTTCGCTTATATTACGAGGTCGAAAACGCCGTAACTTCACCGTTAGTGCGTCCGATCACTGTAAACCCCCAAGTAGCTTCTAATGATACCACTGATCCTTTGATGGAAGAGGAGGTGTTCCAAGAAGCCTCTACAATGCTTAATTCATCAGATTCAGAAGATGAAGACGATAATGCAACAAGTGAAGCTATTCTGGACAATGCTACAGTGACACCACCAGTGAACCCAACTACTACTGATGCTTCAACATCGAATGTGGGTAATGATCTGGTTTCTACAGAGAATTTGACTACTCAAACGGGAGTACAAGTACCTGATTATCCGGAATCTCGGATACATCGGATACACTCGCTTGAACAGGTTATTGGTGATCCTGGTAGTAGCGTGATGACAAGAGGGCAATTAAGAAATGCTCAAGCACCAGAAAATATTGGCAATCTTGCTTTATATGCCAAAATACAGAAATCTGGTTTTCAAAATGATTGGTCTTTCGCTTGTTATGTTTCGCAGGTCGAGCCGCGGACATACAAGGAAACTCTTTTGGATGATGCCTGGGTGGAAGCAATGCAAGAAGAGTTGTTAGAATTTCAGAAACTCGGTGTATGGACGCTGACAGATTTGCCCCCAGGAAGAAAGAAAATTGGAACCAAATGGGTGTTTAAGTGTAAGAAGGATGATAGAGGAGTCATAGTGAGAAACAAAGCTCGTTTGGTCGTTCAAGGTTTTCATCAGGTTGAAGGAATCGATTACAATGAAATCTATGCACCGGTTGCACGCTTGGAAGCTATCCAAATGTTCCTAGCGTTTGCATCATGGAAAAAATTTAAGGTGTATCAGATGGATGTAAAGAGCGCATTTCTTTACGGTGTGGTCAAAGAGGAAGTTTACGTAGGTCAACCGCCAGGCTTTGAGGACCCTATTCACCGGGATAAGGTTTATGTTTTAAACAAAGCTCTCTACGGGTTTTACCAAGCTCCGAGACAATGGTATGAGGAGCTGAGCACGTATCTTCTCTCGAAAGGATTCAAACGCGGATTGGTAGACTGCACTCTGTTCACGAAACGAGCAGGAGATGACTTGCTTCTTGTGCAAATTTATGTTGATGATATTATTTTCGGGTCTACTAACGAACTTTTGTGCAGGGAATTTGAAAAAGTTATGCAGGAAAAGTTCAAAATGAGCGCAATGGGAGAAATGCAGTTTTTCCTAGGCTTGCAGGTGGAACAAAGACCAACGGGGATCTTTATTCACCAGACGAAATACGTTTCTGAAGTCTTGAGCCAATTCCAGATGGATGATTCGAAGCCGATGGATACCCCGATACAACCTAATCACGGGATTGGAGTTGACGTTAAGGGGGAGCTAACTGATCCATTTACATACAGAGCAATCGTCGGATCTCTGATGTATCTCACCGCGTCTAGACCAGATATAATGTTTGCGACATGTCTTTGTGCACGATATCAATCGAAGCCGAAACAGAGTCATCTTGCAGCTGTCAAGCGTATCCTTTGATATCTGAAGGGTTGTCCATCGAAAGGACTTTGGTACCCTCATGATGATAATTTTGACCTAATCGCTTTTAGTGATGCAGATTGGGGCGGCTGTGACAAAGACAGCAAATCCACAACGGCTGGATGTCAGTTTATGGGGAGCAGGCTTGTGACCTGGCAATGCAAGAAACAAACCGCAGTTGCACTATCCACATGTGAAGCAGAATACGTTTCAGCATCGAGCTGCTGCTCACAGGTTCTTTGGATCCAACAACAGATGGTGGATTACGGTTTGCAATTTCTTAAAACCCCTATTTACTGTGATAATGAGGCCGCAATCGCATTAACAAAAGACTTAGTAAATCACTCAAAGGCTAAACATTTCCGGATTAAATTTCATTTTATCCGTGATTGTTATGCTAAAGAGTTGATCGATATGGTCAAAATCCACACTGATTACCAACGCGCAGATCTTTTTACCAAAGCTTTTGACAAATCCAGATTTGATTATCTTTTAAAAGCTAATGGTATTAAAGAAAAACAGGACTGATCACCACCTCAGTCTATCACTTTTTAGTTTAAATTTTTACTGTTTTTCAGAAAAATTTCGAAAATCCAAAAACATTAAAAAAAAAAAAATTTCAAAATCCATAAAAATTAGAAAATTTCTTTGCTGACTGCTATATCTTCTTCCCTTATATTAATGCCGTCAGATTTCTGTGAACAAACGATATCTGGGCAGTCACATATTTGAAATGCTCCAGCTTATCCTTGGGAACAGTATATTCGAAAACTTATAAAAATCAGAAAAATCAAAAATGATTTCCTGGAGTATAAAGGGAAATGATAGTACATCAGTGGGGATCTGACACATTCTAAGTAATGTATTGATATATAGGGCGTGTGTCTGAGTCTGTGCGATGTGCTGATAGGCTTCGTAGACCTATTACTACGTGCCTGATACATACATATCAAACGAATTGTTGTGTGGATGAACTCCTCATGGGCATATGGTCTTAGTACCGTAATTTCATTTGATAGGGTATTTGTACAAAACTCGGAGGTTTAGGGTCGTTATGTTATTAGTTGTCTGGGGATAGCCTCTCTGATCTTCTGCTGTAAGTCATTACGGACCTAGATCAGACAGGGTGTCTTTATAAAAGAGCTTTATGCCAAATCCTAAAGTTACCGAATTGAGGAACTTTCCATGTTATATGATGATCAAAGATTATCTATTACATCGTATTAATCACTGATGCGAATCATGATTAATATCAGTCCTCAACCTGGTATAGTGCATATGTTACTTTGCTGCATTAATTTGCTGACCTGTATACCTCTGTGCATTATATCTTGTAAAATTACAGACGACGAAAGCATAATCACGCTTTACAATGAGTCTTTGTGCCTTTACTTCTTGATACGGGAGTATGTCGTGTGCGTGGGAACCAAAGACAATTACGTTTATACTATAAATAACAGTATCAGTTTAAAGCACTGCACAAAGGTCTGCATGTGAGTTTATGTGGATCACAATATCAGCAGTTGCCAGATCACACATTGTCTTTAATGATAATAATTCAAAAGATCAATGGTGTGATCAGAATTCTCAATAACTGATATGATCCCTTTACCGGAAATCCCAAAAACATTTACAGTTTTTTCATTTACATTTCTGCATTTTATTTTCTCGTCAAAAAAAAAAAAATACAAAACTCAAAAAGATTTTAGGTGTGTTTTAGCATAAACTTTAGAAAATCCAAAAAGATTTTTATTTTCCATCTTATTTTTGATAACTGATGGTGGTTGATGTCGATTTTCTAAACCTTGTTACACCATTTCAG
The DNA here is from genome assembly GCA_030844895.1 of Ambrosia x helenae. Taxonomy (NCBI): domain Eukaryota; kingdom Viridiplantae; phylum Streptophyta; class Magnoliopsida; order Asterales; family Asteraceae; genus Ambrosia; species Ambrosia x helenae. Next base: position 33,355,453 of record CM061225.1, on the reverse strand, counting down.
CTTTGTAACTTTTTAAATGTGAAAATATGATTGTTGGATGCTTAAAAGTTGGAAAATAATTGGAACGAGACTCGTTTTGAGATTTGGAAAATTTATCAAAAATCCCAATTCTCATTCCCCCATTCGGTTGGTCGAATGTGGGATTTTTCATGTTCCTTCGTATGTTTTAAACGGGCGAAGGAGAGTGTTCTTGATAATATGTTTCATTCGAACCCTTTTGGCTCATTCGAACCTTTAGCTAGGGTCGAAGGAGACAAAACCTTCTCTTTCGTACGAATAGAATGGGCGAAGGAGTGTGCCTATATAAACCATTTCTGTCTCATTCGAACCTATTCAAAAATTTTTCAGAAAATTCACTCTAACCTCACCTTGTTGCCCTGATATTTTGTGACTTATCATTGTGCTCGTCTACTTACACTGATCATTTTCCACTATCTTTTATAGGTTACAATCAAGGATTAATGGATTTATCCCTGTTTTTCTGTTTTGAGCCCTAAATCTTAAAACTGATAATAATCAACTTCATTGTTATAATTGCTGATTGGGATTCATTATATGTGTGTTTTAGGGGGAGAAAAACCATAAACCATGGATTCAAAACCAACAGTTTGATCAATTGATCATTAGTTGTGTTTAGAACCCTAGTTTTAATTGAAAACACAGATATAATGAATAATTGATGAATCTGTCAGCTTAAAATGGTTAATCGTCATTGTTAGGAGCAATACAAATCAATAGAACATGATCAGAAACCTTAAATTTCAAAATTGAAAATTTAAAATATGAACAGACTCCTTCGACCCTTTCGAATGGGCGAAGGAGATACCAAACTGGTCGAATGAAAAACTTATGGGCGAATGAAACTTTTTATCAAAATTCATACATTCGTACCATCAAAATTTCTCATTCGTACCTTGTTGTTTCTCATTCGCACCCCCGTTTGGGCGAATGAGAATGTTAATTACCAAAATTTTCAAAGTTTGAATTTTTGTCGATTTTTAACATGTGTCTTTGTTTTGTTTTGCAGAATTAACCATGTCCGAGCAGGAGAAGACGACTGAGCAAGCTGGATCATCCTCACAACCTGCCAAGACAGTTCCTGAAGAGCTTTTAGCCTTCGAGAATGCGCATAATTGCTGTGCGTATCTCGGAGAGGTTAAAAAGCACACGGAGTTTATCGGAATCATTGAATTCTTGAAGAGATGCAGGGTGATAGATGCAATTGCTACACCGACGATTATTTACAGAGATATGATGCAAGAATTCTGGTCAGGAGCGAAGCTTGATTTCTGGAATTGCGAGTCGTGCTTGACTAGAAAGATCCAAGGTCAAAGAGTTATTGTGTGTGAGCAGGATTTACGAGAAGCGTTGAACTTACAAGATGAGAAGACAGATCCTAAGGAGTTTAGTTTCATGGATCAGCGAAAGTGTTTCCTGAGAATGAAATACAATGGACCAATCACTGACGGTTCATTGCACAAAGGAAAACTGTGTCCTCAATTCAAATATTTGGCACATGTTTTGATACATGTCTTCGGATCTGCAGCTGGAGGATATGACTTAATGCGCAAAAGTATCAGTTCTATGATGGTTGCCCTGGTATTGAACAAACCGTTCAATGTTTCAGGCATGCTGATGGAACATTTGCTAGAGCTTGTGAACGACACGAGGAATTTGAAGTTTCTACTATATCCTCGTTTCCTCCAGATGGTGTTTGACAACAAGTATAAAGACTTGAAAAGGGATCCTAAGCACATAGTTGTTCAGGAACATATGTCGCTTAATACACTTGCTAGGATGAAGGCGTATAAAGGATTGTCAGTCAATGAACGTCCACCAGTAAGGCGTTTATTTGGACATCTAGCAAGAATAGATTATACAGATCCAGGTGAAGGGCTTGTGAGACATGCAAACAGTGATTCTGATCCTGATAACCCATTACATCCTGTTGATCCTGATGTGAAGCGCAAAAGACAGGTTGTGAATGTCGGTGCCAAGAGTGGAAAGATTAAGAAGAAAGAGATAAGGTTAGAGGTTGTGACTGAACCGGAGAAGAAGAAAAGCACACCAAGACGAAACAAGACGATGGCAAAGAAAGGTTTGCATATTGTAGATGAAGCGTCGATTGATTCAGAAGAGACGCAAGAAGATAAACATTGGGACTCGGAGACTGAATCGTTAAAGACCACCACGCCCAAGGCCACTGAGGCTGGTGTGTCTGCTAGTCAGAATGTTGAAGATCAAGGGAATAAGAGTCCTATTTCTGTTGATGAAGATGAAGTGATTCTGAATGTAGATGAAGATTTACCTGGTTCACCTGTGCAAGCTGATAAGTCAAAGAAGAAGAAACCAGAGAAACCAAGTATAAAGAGAAAGAAGGAGATTGAATCGCTCATAGCTGGTAAGAAACTTCCACCAGTTTCTAGTTCTAAGTCACTGGTTATTGCACCAGCACAAAAGAAACAAAAGACTGCGACTACTTCGAGCACACAACAGAGTGAAGATTTACCTGTTGATCAGTTTAACGAAGCATTAGATAATGTGCTCAAGAAGATTAGGAAAGGCAAACTGCCTGAAGCTGGTGAAACGCCTGTGAAGAAGAAGGTTTCAGTAGATAGTGATATCATGAGTGCTGTGAATCAAAGGTTATCTGAGATGATGAGTATAATCAACAAACAGCAAACTGAGATCGAGCAATTGAAGACAAATGATCAAAAGATGTTGGAAGTTGATGTGTGAAAAGTGTATTAAATAAATTCGGGTCAAGTTTTAAAAATGGATAAACCCGCTAAACCACACACTAACGGCAAGTGCACCGGTCGCAGTGTAGCAGAGCAAGTAAGTCCGGAATATCGATCCGTGGACACAATGTGGCGACTCTCGGTACTAGACCTCTATCGACTCCTAGCCTAGCAAATTGGATTTTTGTGAATTAATTTTTATGTAATAATTATTAAAGTAAATAAATTAAAAGATTGAAACGAACAGATAACAGGAAGCAGAACAAACAGCTCGGAAACTAGAGAGAAACTCAGAGATGGGAAAGGCAACCACCTAGGTATCGAATCCTACTAAAGAAATTGGAACTGCCCCGGCTTTGAAAACTATGTTGGCAATCAGGATCTTATAATATTCACTCCTAGTATCCTAGTGGCTCCCGGATCATTTACCAAGACTGACCGAAAAGGAATCCTAAAAGCTACTAATCTCACTGATTGGTTAGATCACCTCTCGGTCTCACTAACTATGCTAAAGTACTCGCTAGACTGGTTTAGATTTCTCACTCTCCAATCACAATACACCCTAAAGTGCAAGGAGTAACCTGTAAAGTCAATCTATGACACAGATAAGCAAATAATACTAGAGAACCTAGGAAAACCTGATCTCTCAGCGTTTATAGCCTAAACCTCTAGCACCAAAGACAAACCTGACTACCTATCACCTCTCAGTCTCAAGAGTAGGAAGAATACTAATTACCTCTAAACTCACAATCAATGTTCCTATGGAATTTAGGCCTAAAACCATAAAGTAAACTACAAGCACAAAGCAAGTAATTCTAACAAGTGTCCAAACATAAAAGACATTCACTAAGACACTCGTGGAACATTAAAAGATCATAAATTAGTAAAAAGTACGCACACACATCATAGAATCATAAACAAGTTTCTTACTAAAACATTAATCCAACTATAAAATCCAAAACCGAAACATAAACCAAAATCAAAAAGTCGTCATGTCAAACCTAGGTGGCTAAAATAATTTAGCTATTCATAGTCATGGAAAGCAATAAAAACATGGGTGCAAGATAATAATAAAACATAGTATTGAGTAGTTGAAAACACAAAGTAATCATAAACCAAAACTAATGTTTTAGACAAACAAACCCAAGCCTTCATCAATAGTGCCAAGCCTTCTCTCCTTGAAAATTATCCTCCCTTGTGGCTGTTGACAGTATCTGCCCTTGGCGGTTGTCTTGGATATATCCTCCAAAAAATGTGTGTCCGCCTCTAATAATCTTCTCGTGATGTGCCTCTTAATAATACTCCTCCCCCTTAAATAATATCTCTCGAAAAGAATATATATGCCCTCTCCAACAATTAGGAGCCGTAGGTTATTTTTTTCATTCATTGGGCTTTTCTAGGTTTTTGTCATTTATTGTTTTTAGGGCCACGAGGCTCCTCACCAATTTGTGGTTTTTATTATTATTAGTAGTGTGCTTCAAGCTCGCATCTCGGGTGTTCTTGGCTCGACCAAAATTCCTCGTTTACACTCCAACGTTCATGAACACTTGTTCTTAAGTGTTGCTGTCTAGATTAAAATTGTTTCATTTTGAGCTCATTCTCTCCAAACACCTATAAAATAATAAAATAAATAAATAAATAATAAAACTGACACGAAACGAATACAAACTTGACCAAATAATATACAAAATACATAGGAAAAGAGATGTGTTTTGCAACACATCAAACATCCCCACACTTAAAACTTTTGCGTCCCGAAAAAGAATTATACAAAATCTTAAACATTTTCAACAAAGCACTTAACAAAAACGATATCATCAAACAGGGTCAAAAGCAAGCTACGAAATCAACAAACATAGCGGTTTCACAAGACTTACATCGTTCAAAAGGCTGACTAGTTAAGGTGATACAATTTTAAAAACAAGGCCTACCTAGTCAAACTTCACTTACCTTCAAGCTACCGACTATGCACAAGCAAGCACCCCTCACAATATCACTCATCTCTCGGTTATATATTTATTTGGAGTGAATCTCTCAAAACCGAACTATGAAGCAAAATTATCATAAGCTTGTACGTCAATCAAATTTCCACCAAATTGCTAACACTAACACAAATCAAGAGGACTTTGAAAGGGTAGGTAAGGGTTAAAGGTAGGGAATTTTATTGGGAAAAATTTGCTAAAAAGAAAAATAAGAGATAAACCGGATAAACCATGAACATATAAACTCTAACTCTTTGGTCTTCTCGACCCACAACCTTTATTCTATTTTTTTTTTCTTTTCTCTCACTTTTTCATATATCTTTTTTTTTCAGTTTTTTTTTTTTTTTTTTTTTTTTTTTTTTTTTTTTTTTTTTGCGTCAGCTACTCTTTCTGCTGATTTGTTTGTGTCAACTACTCTTTATGCTGATATATTTTTTTTTTCTTTTTCACAATATATACGATCCGGTAATCAATAAAATAAAATGGGTGACAAGCGAAAGGTTTAGGCTCAAAGTGGTTTCTAAAGGTAAAAATGGTGAAACGGGTCAAATAACAAAAACAAACGAAAAGGCTAAACAAAAATGGGTAATCCTAATGCCTCTATCATATTTGTGTCAAGTCCAAGCCTATGGTCTCAAAATGCATCAAAACGCACAAGTTCTAAAATAATGCAACAAAGTCGGTATATCACACATGAAACGAAATAGTGAATATTTATATATAATATTTAAAGGCTCAAAACTCACTGTCATGTGGAAATAAGGGTTACCGATACTAACAAGTGCAAAACCAGTTAACCATCCAGCTTGATCCACTATCCCAGGCACCCCAAACATTTTATTTCAGAAAAACAACTCAGTCAAGCCTACTATCCCGCAACTTAAAGAAACATATGCTAAGACCCGTAAACCCGACAATCAACCCCGCTTTTAACCGACGTATTGAAAAGGCTCGTTTACTAAGAGCAAAAAGGATCGGGACTAACACAAAACAACTTTTTTTTTTCGTTTTTTTAATTTTTTTTTGACTCAACCTACAACTAAGCAAAATAAAATGAAGTTTCCCATCCCCACACTTAGAAAGGCACAGTGTCCTCAATGTGCTCCAGGACACAACGCAGACTAAAAATAAAAATGTAAAAATAAAGAAGAAACGAAAAAAATATATATATATATATGACAACAAAATAAATGGAACGAACTCCCCTGGAATATGTGGCGATAGCTCGCAAAAAGTGTCCCGTCCGTCCATCATCTACAGCCGTATAGCATTTCCTTCGCAGCCATAGTCGGAATCCTGCAAAAATAAACTAAAAAGAAAATGAAAGTAAAATGACTCAATGACAAGTGAGATGCCTGTTTACAAAAAAATAATAATTTTAAGATCGACCCCACCCGAATGGAGATTGAGTACGGGCGGGGAGATCCAACAATGAAAAAGGGCAAGGCAATCCCACACGACTCGATAAACAAAAAATTAAGTATAAATAAAAAAATAAAATAAAGAAGAATGAAAATAAAATAAAATAAAAACATACATGGCAGATGATGATACACAACCCTACACTTGGGTTTTAACCCAAGTTCAATCAGGTGGCTTCTCTTTTATCCACCCTTTATCCAACCCGTTTAATTCAGATCGTTCACCATTTTTCGTCAAAAAACGAATGGTGAATCTAGAATAACGTTTGAAAAATTCAAACGGGTCAGAGCACCTATTTCTAGACTTACCTGGACCAAACTTTATATGTGGCATTTGATGAGGGGCATGGTCCATGTGACTGTGAACCCTCTCCCGTGATGGTGGCGGCACGGGCCGGCAATCCTGAATGTGTCGAGGTGGTTTGATCTCCTTCTTTGTTACCACCTCTTCATCTTCTTCCTCGTTTGGTGTATTGATCTCCGTTGTTGGCATACCTGCAAGTAAAGTTTCTAAAAATAGTAGATCACCAACATGATCAAATTCTCCTTCTTGAAGAATTGGTAAATCTACCAACTCATCACCAAACTCGTCCTCCCAAGATGGTATATGCATATCTTCTTCTTCATCTCCCATCTTGTTCTCCTTCTCAATAACCTCTTCAATCACCCCGACGTCTTCTTCAACCTCACTATCACTCAAAAAATCATCTTCAATGGGGTCTTGTTGGATCGGAGGTGGGACTTCTTCGTCCATTATTGTCTCCGGTGCTGGAGTGATATCATATGGTTGTAAGTATGGATTCTCCCCTTCATACCAATCTACATAGATCCTTGGTACTGAAGGGGCAAGAAAACTATCGGGCTCCCTCCAAACATGCATATAGTGATTTTGCATAGATCCTGGGAAACTTCGTTTTATTTTGCTTAGTTGTAGGTTGAGTAAAAAAAAAATTAAAAAAACGAAAAAAAAGTTGTTTTGTGTTAGTCCCGATCCTTTTTGCTCTTAGTAAACGAGCCTTTTCAATACGTCGGTTAAAAGCGGGGTTGATTGTCGGGTTTACGGGTCTTAGCATATGTTTCTTTAAGTTGCGGGATAGTAGGCTTGACTGAGTTGTTTTTCTGAAATAAAATGTTTGGGGTGCCTGGGATAGTGGATCAAGCTGGATGGTTAACTGGTTTTGCACTTGTTAGTATCGGTAACCCTTATTTCCACATGACAGTGAGTTTTGAGCCTTTAAATATTATATATAAATATTCACTATTTCGTTTCATGTGTGATATACCGACTTTGTTGCATTATTTTAGAACTTGTGCGTTTTGATGCATTTTGAGACCATAGGCTTGGACTTGACACAAATATGATAGAGGCATTAGGATTACCCATTTTTGTTTAGCCTTTTCGTTTGTTTTTGTTATTTGACCCGTTTCACCATTTTTACCTTTAGAAACCACTTTGAGCCTAAACCTTTCGCTTGTCACCCATTTTATTTTATTGATTACCGGATCGTATATATTGTGAAAAAGAAAAAAAAATATATCAGCATAAAGAGTAGTTGACACAAACAAATCAGCAGAAAGAGTAGCTGACGCAAAAAAAAAAAAAAAAAAAAAAAAAAAAAACTGAAAAAAAAAGATATATGAAAAAGTGAGAGAAAAGAAAAAAAAAATAGAATAAAGGTTGTGGGTCGAGAAGACCAAAGAGTTAGAGTTTATATGTTCATGGTTTATCCGGTTTATCTCTTATTTTCTTTTTAGCAAATTTTTTCCCAACAAAATTCCCTACCTTTAACCCTTACATACCCTTTCAAAGTCCTCTTGATTTGTGTTAGTGTTAGCAATTTGGTGGAAATTTGATTGACGTACAAGCTTATGATAATTTTGCTTCATAGTTCGTTTTGAGAGATTCACTCCAAATAAATATATAACCGAGAGATGAGTGATATTGTGAGGGGTGCTTGCTTGTGCATAGTCGGTAGCTTGAAGGTAAGTGAAGCTTGACTAGGTAGGCCTTGTTTTTAAAATTGTATCACCTTAACTAGTCAGCCTTTTGAACGATGTAAGTCTTGTGAAACCGCTATATTTGTTGATTTCGTAGCTTGCTTTTGACCCTGTTTGATGATATCGTTTTTGTTAAGTGCTTTGTTGAAAATGTTTAAGATTTTGTATAATTCTTTTTCGGACGCAAAAGTTTTAAGTGTGGGGATGTTTGATGTGTTGCAAAACACATCTCTTTTCCTATGTATTTTGTATATTATTTGGTCAAGTTTGTATTCGTTTCGTGTCAGTTTTATTATTTATTTATTTATTTTATTATTTTATAGGTGTTTGGAGAGAATGAGCTCAAAATGAAACAATTTTAATCTAGACAGCAACACTTAAGAACAAGTGTTCATGAACGTTGGAGTGTAAACGAGGAATTTTGGTCGAGCCAAGAACACCCGAGATGCGAGCTTGAAGCACACTACTAATAATAATAAAAACCACAAATTGGTGAGGAGCCTCGTGGCCCTAAAAACAATAAATGACAAAAACCTAGAAAAGCCCAATGAATGAAAAAAATAACCTACGGCTCCTAATTGTTGGAGAGGGCATATATATTCTTTTCGAGAGATATTATTTAAGGGGAGGAGTATTATTAAGAGGCACATCACGAGAAGATTATTAGAGGCGGACACACATTTTTTGGAGGATATATCCAAGACAACCGCCAAGGGCAGATACTGTCAACAGCCACAAGGGAGGATAAAACTTGACCCGAATTTATTTAATACACTTTTCACACATCAAGTTTTTGATTGTAACCAGCCTGGTCCGCGCTCTCTTATGTAGTCTGCTACAGTCTTTCTTCCACTAGCATCTGGCATCCTAAAAATCTCACTGCAAACAAACACTAAACAAACAGATCACGGGCACCAGATAGAGAAAATATATATAAAATAAATAAATAAATAAATAAATAAAAATAAAGAGAAGAAAAAAATAAATAAAAAAAATATCTACAAATGACTAGATCCCCGACTCGGGTCGTCCTCGAAAGCGCACTGTGTCCCCGGCAACGGCGCCAAAAAACTTGATGTGTGAAAAGTGTATTAAAATAAATTCGGTCAAGTTTTAAAAATGGATAAACCCGCTAAACCACACACTAACGGCAAGTGCACCGGTCGCAGTGTAGCAGAGTAAGTAAGTCCGAATATCGATCCGTGACACAATGTGGCGACTCTCGGTACTAGACCTCTATCGACTCCTAGCTAGCAAATTGGATTTTTGTGAATTAATTTATATGTAATAATTATTAAAGTAAATAAATTAAAAGATTGAAACGAACAGATAACAGGAAGCAGAACAAACAGCTCGGAAACTAGAGAGAAACTCAGAGATGGGAAAGGCAACCACCTAGGTATCGAATCCTACTAAAGAAATTGGAACTGCCCCGGCTTTGAAAACTATGTTGGCAATCAGGATCTTATAATATTCACTCCTAGTATCCTAGTGGCTCCCGATCATTTACCAAGACTGACCGAAAAGGAATCCTAAAAGCTACTAATCTCACTGATTGGTTGATCACCTCTCGGTCTCACTAACTATGCTAAAGTACTCGCTAGACTGATTTAGATTTCTCACTCTCCAATCACAATACACCTAAAGTGCAAGGAGTAACCTGTAAAGTCAATCTATGACACAGATAAGCAAATAATACTAGAGAACCTAGGAAAACCTGATCTCTCAGCGTTTATAGCCTAAACCTCTAGCACCAAAGACAAACCTGACTACCTATCACCTCTCAGTCTCAAGAGTAGGAAGAATACTAATTACCTCTAAACTCACAATCAATGTTCCTATGGAATTTAGGCCTAAAACCATAAAGTAAACTACAAGCACAAAGCAAGTAATTCTAACAAGTGTCCAAACATGAAAGACATTCACTAAGACACTCGTGGAACATTAAAAGATCATAAATTAGTAAAAAGTACGCACACACATCATAGAATCATAAACAAGTTTCTTACTAAAACATTAATCCAACTATAAAATCCAAAACCGAAACATAAACCAAAATCAAAAAGTCGTCATGTCAAACCTAGGTGGCTAAAATAATTTAGCTATTCATAGTCATGGAAAGCAATAAAAACATGGGTGCAAGATAATAATAAAACATAGTATTGAGTAGTTGAAAACACAAAGTAATCATAAACCAAAACTAATGTTTTAGACAAACAAACCCAAGCCTTCATCAATAGTGCCAAGCCTTCTCTCCTTGAAAATTATCCTCCCTTGTGGCTGTTGACAGTATCTGCCCTTGGCGGTTGTCTTGGATATATCCTCCAAAAAATGTGTGTCCGCCTCTAATAATCTTCTCGTGATGTGCCTCTTAATAATACTCCTCCCCCTTAAATAATATCTCTCGAAAAGAATATATATGCCCTCTCCAACAATTAGGAGCCGTAGGTTATTTTTTTCATTCATTGGGCTTTTCTAGGTTTTTGTCATTTTATTGTTTTTAGGGCCACGAGGCTCCTCACCAATTTGTGGTTTTTATTATTATTAGTAGTGTGCTTCAAGCTCGCATCTCGGGTGTTCTTGGCTCGACCAAAATTCCTCGTTTACACTCCAACGTTCATGAACACTTGTTCTTAAGTGTTGCTGTCTAGATTAAAATTGTTTCATTTTGAGCTCATTCTCTCCAAACACCTATAAAATAATAAAATAAATAAATAAATAATAAAACTGACACGAAACGAATACAAACTTGACCAAATAATATACAAAATACATAGGAAAAGAGATGTGTTTTGCAACACATCAGAAGTCGTAGTCACATCCCATGATGATAATGAAGTTTTGAAGAAAACTATCAAGAGGTTGAAAAGAGAGAACAAGAGGTTGCTGAAGCACGAGCAACGAAACACCAGAAGGATTATTGTCTTGAAAGAGGAGAATAAACAGCTAAAGAAGAGTAACAAGCATATGGATGATTTGATCAAAAACTTGTACTCTCGAGCTCCTCAACTTCAAGCTGGTGAAGAAGATAAGGAAAGAGAAGAAGAGCAGGTCGATTTTGAACCATCTGACGAAGAAGAAGATGAAGAACTTGATGAAGATGCAGGTAATGATACTAAAAAGAAGAAGAAGAAAGATGATGGAGATGATGGAGGTTCAGATGGTGGATCGAGTGATGGAAACAGCTCTGCTTTTGATACTAGTGATGATGATGATGATGATAACGCTGAGAAGTTTACTTATGAAAAGCGTGATTCGAGTAAGGGTGGAGAGTCGTGCTCTAAGACTCCAGGAGAAAATGTTTGATGACGATATCTTCTGGAATGAGAAACTGCAGTCGTTATCTGAAGAAGACAAGAACATGTATCGCCAGATGCTCACAGATAGAGTCTGGACGATTGACATGACAAGCAGATTTCCAGAAATATTTGAGTCAAGCAATAAACTGTTTGAGTTGGAGTTTTATGACCCTGATCTTGAAGATGGAGAGGTTTCTGCAGCGATTTCTAAAGAGATACTTGAGGGTTTAGCCAAACAGGTGGGAAAGACTTTGGAAGAGTTGCTCGCTGACAATTTCATTCCAAAGATACCTGAGAAGGAAGCCGGAAATCATTCTGATGACCGTGATGTTCCTTCTTTTGAGGATGTTGAAATGGAAGATATTACGAGTGAGGAATATCCACAATATTTCAAGAATAATCAAGATTGTGGATTTCCTGGATTCTCGGATGATGTGCTAAACCAAGCCGAGAAACTGGCGAAAGAGAAGAGTAAAGTATTTGAAGATGAAATTTTCAAAGGCATGACAAACCCTGGTTCGAGCAATCAGAGAGAGTTGAAGGAGTTTTTGAGGAAATTGAAAGAGAAAGAAAATAACCGACCGAAAGCTGAAATACAAAGGAAGCTTTTACAAACTTCATAGTGGGATTTTCAAAGGTCGTGCATTGGCCTGGAAGTTTGTTAAAGAATTGAGATGCATAGCAGTGAAGTGGGAGAAGGGGATCTTATATTTTGATAAGTTTCATCATTTGAAGACTCTTCCTTATTGGGCAATTCGTGATATTTGCCGTCACCGTTTAACGGGAGCGTCAAAATAGTCAGATTACCTACTTTGCTGAGAAGATGACGAGAGAAAGCCGAACCAAGTGGGATTTGTTTGAACCACAATATCCGAAACGAATTGTTCATAAAAAAGGATATTGATCAGATTACAGGTATGCCCAAGGTGACGTTAAAGTATAAACCACCACGAGTGTTGAAAAAGATTCCTTTGTTGCCGATCCCACAACACTTTGCTAAAGATTTCATTTGGTGGTATTATGATTGGAAGATAGCAGAGGCTGTGATTGTACTGAAAGACGGAGAGAAGAACTACAAGAAAATACACATTTTTGATCCCATGTGGTTAATCAACTGTTCACATGAGGATATAATAATGTTGTTTTACAATCCGATCTATTCTAAAGTGAAGGATGCTGAGCAAGCAGGAAAATACCAACGTGTGGTATTTCTGTGCTTTGCGTATGACATTAACGCTGGTTGTGACTATGATGAGAAGCTCGGGAAGTTTGTTGAGAAGCAAAAGGTGACTGAATTGAAAAAGACGAAGCCAAAGCAATTTCAGGAACCGGTTTTGACTAAAGAACAGAAGATTCAGCGACATATCAAACTGATGAACATTAGAATGGACGAACAACGTCGACAGCAATCCAAGCAATAGTCGAGGGGGAGTTTGCAGATGCAATTGTGCGACTAGTGCTTCGGATTGAACAATAAATATGTTTTGTAAAATGTCGTTGGTGCGAAGGAGTTTCATGTGGTGCGAAGGAAGACTTTTGTTTGGTGCGAAGGAAGATCAGAAGGTGCGAAGGAGGAAGTTTTGGTCGAATGTGATTTATGTTTTTGTATAGCTTGGTTCGACCAGTTGGTTTGGTCGAACCTGCACATTCGCACAAACCATTTGGGCGAATGTGCAGTCTATAAATAGTCGAGCTTGATTTTTGAATGTAACTTTTTGTCATATTATTCCCTCCACTTTCTGATATTCTCTCTAGAAGTTTATTTAGCTCTTTTCCACGTTCTTACCCTGTTTGTATCAATCTTTAAAACGTGTAATCGAGTTTATAATTAATGAAAAGCTTTTGAAATGATGATTTACTTGTTTGATCTGTTTGACTATTATTTTGTGATTGTTTTAGGGATTCCGCACCTAAAACTAACTTGTTTGATAGTTCTTTGTTGTTATACGATCCATACATACACATACACTTTACTCTTTGCATTAGATCAAATCAAGAATATTACAGATGAAATCCTAGACCTAATACATAGAATATCACACATACACAAACTAGGGAAAAAGTCAAAATGATAACTCTCTCAAAATAACTAACTTTTCCCTATTTATAAGCTTTTCACCTTCGCACCCCTTTCAAGAAGTCGAAAGTGTTCATTCGACCCCTCGTGGGTTCGAACGAAGCCTTCTTCTTCATTCAATCTTTATTCTCGACCCAAGACAGACTACATTCGACCTCTTGACTGGTCGAATGTATCATCAAGTTAAACTCTTGGTCGTTTTCTGATTATCTGAACCTGCGACATTCAGTACTGGATCACTAGCTGGGGACATACATGAATAATGCACTTACAATCTCCCCCGAGATAGATGTTTATCCTACTGATGACAGTCTCTGTAACCGTTTCTGATGTAATACGAATCTATGATGACATTGTTTTCATCGATTTCTGTCTCGTCTCATATCTTCCGTCTGAAACCGAGTTGTTTTCGCTTAATCGATCTGTGGATTCGGTTTTTAACCGATTGTTAACTGGTATTAGAGCCGTGGTACTGATTTGAACGATCTAACAGTCGTTTGAATCAATTACAGCTCAATTCATGATTTCAGACGTTAAAATCAGTTTTTGATTGAAAGGTTGATTCTTAATTGAACCCAAAATCATGTGATTTTTCCATGTTTCTGTTAATTACGAGGGTTAGGTTTTCATTTCCGCACCTTTCTGTATAAGTTTCATCATCAAATTCGAACAATTAGAGTGTTTATGGGCTGATTTGCAGAAAATATTGAAGAAGAACACGTTTTCTGCAAATGGTCGAATGTGCAGTAGATTCGACCGTTTGAGAGGTCGAACGTAGGTTTTGGAGGTCGAATCTGCTAATTTGTGTTGATAACAGAGGTCGAACATGGAAGTTTTCCACGTTCGACCTCATGACAGGTCGAACGTGGAATCTCAGTTTTAGTCAACCTTAAACAAACTTGGTTCGATCCAATTAATGTACATTCGACCTTACACACGGGTCGAATGTAGCTTTATTTCCACATTCGAACCCTTGACATAGAGAATGAAAAATTGGTATTTTAATGGGTAAAACATTTCAAAAATTTTCTATCGAAAATTTTTATGGCAATTTTTGAAGATTTTTGGAGAATGGTGATGATGTCTACACAAATTGTTGAAGAAATGATGATGAAACGTTATGCGGGGTAGTCATGAGAATCATCAGTATGATAATCATATTCAAATGACTATTATGGGCCAGAAAAATCAGATATATTTTTATTCCGCAAGTTGAGAAAAGTCAACCCAGTTCAAGTGTGATTGAAGGAACTTGTTCAGACAAAGTTGTTGTTTACAAGCAAATAAAGACTGAGATCTCAATGTTCCGAAAGTAATGAGGGATCCCAGTAGGAGTCATGTGGCACGTAGATTCAACGAAAGTTTCAAGATTACAGTACTGAAGAATTTCAAGAGCTATTGGTGGATATTGTTTGGCCCCGTAGAAAACTTCAGTTTCTGAAGCATTTCAAGTCCCGAATGGTACCAGGTAGTTCCCGATGAAAACTTCTGATTGCTTGATCCACTCGTCTACGGCTAGTATTCTGTCGAACAGATGAAGTTACTCAAGAACATGTTGATTTATCACTATCTTACGGGATCTCAGAGAATCTTTGCTGAAGCAGCATCAGTCAAGGGGGAGATTGTTGATGAAATACTGATACTTCAACAATACTGACTGAAGATGCAAGTTGTATTTAGCATTCGTCAGCAACGTCCAAGGGGAGATTGTTGATGCACTTTCTGTGGACGTCACTGTCGAATAGACTAGGGTTGAGTCTTGTATTGTATTACATGAGATTGTGGTGATCCATAAGGGCATTTTATGGATCTGATGCATTTGTTAATATAGACCAAAACATAAAGTATTGGTTCGAACCCTACAAGGGTCGAACCTGCAGTTTTGACCTCATTAAATGGGCGAACGTGGCTTTATGTTTTGGACTATAAATAGCAATCTCATGTGTTGGTTTTCATTAAAGATTTTGAGTTTTGTGCTTTGAATGCTCTTAAGGGGGAGGTCATGCCCGACCTTCCCCGACCCCGAGATAGATGTTTATCCTACTTATGACAGTGTCTGTAACCGTTTCTGATGTAATACGAATCTGTGTTGACATTGTTTTCGTCGATTTCTGTCTCATCTCATATCTTCCGTCTGAAACCAAGCTGTTTTCGCTTATTACATCCACCGTGGTCCCTAGTCCCACTGGTTGGAACCGCAGGACTCTGGAGACAGTAAACAAACAACCGGCGACACGGGCTCATAGGCCCGTTCGAACTGTTGTCCACTCGGAATCTAAGTATGACACCAGCTCAGATGTCGACCCAAACGAGTGGCTATTTCGACAACAAACTAAAAACACAGCGAAGTATCAACGAATTCTTGCAAAACAAAAAACCTCAGGCATAATCTTGAACCTTGACTCCTTTCGGGAAGATACAGTCGAGAGGGGAAAGAAAAAGAAGACGACTAGTCTCAGGGTCGTAGTGGGTGTCGGGGAAAGAAAAAGCCCGACCGGGACTACGCCCAAACAACGTCGGAAGATTCGGATAGTTACCAGTCCACTAGTGACCGGACTATCGTGAACCTAGTAACCAACGCTCATCGCGCACACACCTCGGGCACGTATGAGACACATAATCATGCGGATGACGACCTTTACAAGCCTTACAGGCCGAAGTCATTCACAGTAAACTCAAAATTCTGCGAGCAGATTGCCACCGCCTGCATCAACAATCAACATAAACTCCCCAGCAGCATTGGTAAGTACGATGGCATGTGCGAACCCACTGATCACCTGCATGATTTTGAATGTTCAGGTAGCACTGTCCTCTGGCCGTTCAAGTATAGTGCCATTTATTTACCCAAACGCTCACTGGAGCCGCCAGAGTGTGGTTTGACAACCTCCCCGTGGGGAGCATTTTGGACTTCGATGATCTTATCAGGAAGTTCAAAAATCATTTTTCGCATCTGCGGAAGCACTAGAAGGACAAAGCGCATGTCCTATTATGCCATCGCAACGACAATGAGTCCATTGAGGACTACATTGTGCGCTACAACAAAGAGGCGCTACAAATCGGTTGCGGAGAGGAAGTCACCTGCGCGTGCTTCATTCAAGGAGTTTGTAGTGAGGATCTTATGAAATGCTTTACAGGCAGGATGGCATCCCAGATTCTTGGGTTTAAGTCGTCAAGACCGCAAAGATCTACACTTCCTCCGAGCGCTCCTTCAAGCAGGAGCGCGGCTTCCAGCAGAACAACAACAAAAATAAAAATAAAAACAAGCAATCTGTCTGGTCGCGCATCTCTGGGTCAGCAGATGAGGGCATGTACTCATCTTCTAATGACGCCCAGCCAAATGCTTAGCAATAAGCAATCGCAAGGAACAACAGGGACACTCCAAGAAAAACATTGATTGGACCTCGCTGACCAAAACACCTTCACAAGTGCTCAAGACTGAGCATATAACATTCAAGGAGCTGAGGGCCCTTGGAAAGCGGAAGAATGTGAACACCACAAAGTTTTATGATTACCACAACGACTATGGCCATCTTACAAACAACTTCTACAGTCTAAAGATGGAAATAGAAGCCGCCCTCAAGACTGGCCAGCTGGGCCAGTTGGTGAAGAATGTTCACAGGGTGGGCGGGGCCACCACAATGATGACAACCGGAATAAGGGCGCGCGGAAATATATCCGCAACCTCGAAACCCACATGGTCCATCATCCCCCGCACCACATTGTAATATGATTAGGGGAGCGCTAAAAATCAGAAACAAGGCAAGCACTCCCGCCTAGAAAACAATGACGCCTGGAAGGAGGCTGATATCCTTCTTCCCAAAGTCCCCGGCGACCCATCATCAACAACGCTGCTCGTCATCACCAGCCATTTTCGACATTACCGAACTAGGTACGTGTTCCAGGATAGCGGCAGCAACACTGATATAATGTATGATCAGTGTGTTAGGACAAAAAGGATTGGTGAAACCACTTTTGCAAACCTTAGTCTAATTCACTTCTGTCAAATTATTCTAAGTATAGAACTACTGAAGAAAGAAGACTAAACTGCTGAAGAAGGATTCTACAGGTACTGAAGAAGAAATGCATCAGAAGTTCTGAAGTCCAAACCAGACAGTTCACTGAAGAACTACTGAAGACAAATTACTCATCAGTAGTTTGTCATTCATCAGCACTTGTTCAAGAATCTTTCCATCGCCTTATGTTTCAGTAGTTTATTAGTTTAGTATTACTTTAACTTTTTGTACAAGTTCCAAGATTGCAACTTGTTGCAACTTGTCTCTGAACTTGCTTTTTGGCAAGGTTCATGTATTTGTAAAGTCTATAAATAGATGGGTTCATCCCTCTGTTTTAGACATTGATTTTAATATAGAAATCCTTCAAAGCTTATCATTGTTATTTCCATTTCATTTACTGAGAATCTGTTTAAGTGTTCATTCTCATTCAATGCTTAGATTCTCATTAAATACTTGTCTTTAGTTTTATCAAACATACAGGGGGAGTAATAACTCCTGTTGATAAGTGTAGCTTTTAACTCATATCATTCCGCTGTGCTATTACTGATAAAGAACTTGCTAGACACTTAAGTGTTCACTAGCAAGTTCATACAAAGAGCAATACTGATCCAACAATTGGTATCAGAGCACTGGTTTATCTGATCACATATCAATCAATCTAACACATTGAGAATCAGACACAGGCTCTTATTGATATTCAATAAATGATTAAAAGTTCACTTTTATCAACATCCATCACTTTAAGAGATATTTGACAAATCAATACTCTTTAAAATGGATCATCATAATACTGGTTCTGCCAATAAACCTGCTATGCTAGTAAGAAATGAATATAATATATGGCAAAGGAGAATGGCACATACCATATCACAGACCAACACAGGTTGCTAGAAATCTGTGATATATGGTCCTCATAAACCAGTAAATATTAATCTTGAAACTAAAGAAGAAATTCCAAAAGACCCAAAAGACTATACAGATGATGATTTCCTAAAACATGAGCTTGATGCTAAAGCTTTCTCTATGTTGGCAATGGCACTCCCAAATGAAATCTACTCTGGCCTATTACATTGTGATAGTGCCAAAGAGCTTTGGGACTGCCTCAAAGAACAGTTTGGAGGAACTGAAGAGATGATTGCCAACACCAGAGAAATCCTAGCTCAACAATATGAAACTTTTGCTCACATTAATGGGGAAACTTTAACACAACAATTTGAAAGATTCTCCTCATTAATATCTGAGCTAAAATTAAATGGTCAGACCTACACAACTGTATCTATGCTTCATAGATTTTTAAGGTCTTTACCTGAAAAATGGGAAACATACTCTATAGTTTTAAGATCTTCACCAGACTTTAGCTCCCTCACTCTTACAAAACTTCATGGGAGATTACTTACTTTTGAAAGAGAAATTGATCAAAAGAAAAAGTTACAAAGTTCTGGTAAAACTGCTGATGACTATCTACCAGGTAGTACAACACTATTGGGACAAGACTCACCAACTTGTTCAAATAGTTTTGGATCTTTTGACCATATTGACATAACTGCTGGGATCTCATCTGAAAGATCATTCCCAGGTTATGACAATAATGATTTTAGTCAAACTGCTGATAACATGTGTTTTATCATAGACATTTAAAAAATTTCAGCAGTGATGACTTGGAAGAAATGGATATTCTACACCAACTGGCCATGTTAAGTTTAAAAACAAACAAATTTTACAAAAGGTCAGGAAGGAAGTTTCCAGGACTCAACAGCTCAACAAAAATTGGTTTTGACAAATCTAAACTTAGATGTCACAAGTGTCAAAAGTTGGGACACTTTGCTAGAGAGTGTAGAAGCTCTAGCTTTAACCAATCTTAGTCTGGAAATAATTTTAACCCCAGTTATAACAGGAATAATGGAACACAAGGGAGTGCACATTTTGTACAGGCACAAGCTCCACAACACCAATATGTGCCACAAGTACAATATGTACAGATGCCTGCTCAACAGACGTAGAGCCAACAATCAATCCCTCCCTTTCCAGCTGCTCAACCACCTCCACAGACTCAGCAACCCTCACAACAAAGTTTATTTACTTCAGGGTATGTTGACTGGAGCAGTCTTCCTTTTGACACTACTGAGTGTAACCCTGATGCAGACAACAAGATGTTTGACATCAACTGGGGAGAGCCTGACAATGGCAGAAAGAACTTTGCCTTAATGGCATTTGAGGGATGCACCTCAAAATCTGCCTTGTCACAGGTATCAAAAGAATCTTTGACAAAACTTTGTTCAACTTCTTGCAAAGAATCTTTTGCTCTCATAAGAGAGACTAATGTGCATTTACAAGGTAAAGCAAATGACTCTGAGAGAAAATTCACTCAGATGAAATGTGATTTAGAAAGAACACTTTCTGCAAAAACAAAAGAAGTTTCTAAATTAACTAACACTGCTATTGAAACCCAAGCACAAATTAAAATCATGATAAATGACCTAGGAAATGTCAGATAAGAGCTTGCTGACACCAAGGTCACATGTGAAAAATGGGTTGAATCTTGTAAAGGGTACCAACTATTGCTAAACAAACAAAGTGCTTCAAATGTTAGGTTTGGCATAGGGTACAATCACACTGAAACACCAACAGATTTTTCCCCCAAAACAACTGAAGATGGGGGAAAAATTGTTTCAGGTGAAACTTCTGAAGAGAAAGAATGCACATCTTTCCATGAAAACTTTCTAAAAACTCACAAAGAAAGTTCTTCAGAAGTACTGATTAAGTCTGACATTAAGCCATCAGTAGTTTCAACTACATCAGGAGTTGAGAACCTGAAAACTACTGATGACCTAAAACAATCAATACAGTCAGAAACTTGTCTTTGAAAGAAAAGACAAAAGAATGTGAAATCTGTGGTCTTTCAACCACAAGACAGAATTTTGCAGATACAAAAAGGTATTCTACACAACAAGAAAATTCAACAACTGGTTGTGGGAAAACAAATCAGAAATGATTTGGTAGAAACTTTTTTCTCCCAGGAAACAACAACCAGTAAACACCTTTTCTCAGAAAAAGACAAAATCTCAACAAAAATCTTTTTTCTCAAAATTCTCTTTCAGTAGTTAGACCTAAATCATCAGCAGTTTCACAAACTGCTGAGATTAAAGATCTCATGAACATGGTACAACTACTGATGACCAAAGTTGATGGTGGTCCTAAAAAGGATACCACCATTGCTCTTAATGAAAAATCCATTGCCAAAAAGACATGGATTCCTCAACTTGGTCAAGAACAAACTGTAAAAGTTCTCAAGAGCAAACCCAAAGCCAAACTTGCTTGGGTTCCCAAATCTAACTAATTTTCTATCTTGTGCAGAGAGTTTCTAGAGGCTTAAATAGCATTTGGTATGTAGACAGTGAGGCTCAATGCACATGACAGGATGCAGATACCTGATAAACAATTTTATCAGTCAAAGGGAAGGATCTGTATCCTTTGGGAACAATGCTAAGGGATATGTTCTAGGACATGGCAATGTCTCCTCTGCAAAATACAGTTTGACAAGGTCAATCTGGTTGAAAACCTTGAGTACAACTTGCTGAGTGTGTCACAAATGTGTGATAAAGGATATTCTTCCTTTTTCACAAAGACAGCATGCAAGATCATATCACCAGAAGGCCAGAAGTTGATAGAGAAGATCATTGAAGATCATACTTTGTTGATAGCCAAAAGATGTGGCAATGTCTATGCAGTGGACATTGAAAAGGACAAAGTACTGAACAACACTGCCTGTTTCTTCTCAAAGGCATCAACTTCAGAGACTGATCTCTAGCACAGGAGACTTGGCCATGTGAACTTTAAAACCATAAATAAAGTCACAAAAATGGGCTTGGTCAGAGGTCTGCCTTTAAAGGTATACCAGTGTCAAGAACACTGTGTATCCTGTTTAAAGGGAAAACAGCATAAGTCCTCCTACAAGTCTATTGAAGAATCAAAAACAACTGCATGTCTTCAACTACTCCATATGGACTTATTTGGGCCTGTAAAAATCATGAGCCTTGGTAAGAAGAAGTACTGCTTGGTCATCATTGATGACTATTCAAGATTTACATGGGTATTCTTCTTATTTTCCAAGGATGAGGCTGCTGAAATCATCAAGTTCTTCATTCTACAAGTAGAGAAACAATATTCTCTATCTGTCAAAGCCATTAGAAGTGACAATGGACAGAGTTCAGGAACAAAACTCTGGATGAATTCTGCTTGTCTAAAGGGATTATTAGACAATACAGTGTTCCCAGAACTCTGAACAAAATGGTGTAGTAGAAAGGAAGAACAGAACATTAATTGAAGGAGCAAGAACAATGTTAGCTGATTCAGGCCTACCATTGTATTTCTGGGCTGAAGCAGTTAACACTGCATGCTATGTTCAAAATAGAGTCCTTGTCAACAAGAGACACTCCAAGACTGCCTATGAAGTTCTTCATGGCATAAAGCCCCTTATCTCCTTTTTCGGGCTTTTGGATGTCAATGTTTCATTCTAAACATCAAAGACTCTATTTCAAGTTTGCTGCCAAAGTTGATTCAGGTTACTTTCTTGGCTACTCTTCCACTAGAAAAGCCTACAAGGTTTTTAACTCAAGAACCAGGATAGTAGAAGAAACACTGAATGTCAAGTTCAATGAGTCAAAACACACTCTTATCCCAGCACATCCTACTGAACTTTTTGACCTTGACAGCTTCCATTTTGGACCTGAAAGGAACTGTTTACTTCATCTAAACCTACTTATTATGGTGATAAAAGGTTTGATGATGAGGATCCAACACCATGGACTCCTCAAACAGTCATTAAGTCAACTTCCAAACCATCAGAAGTTTCACAAACTTCTGATTCAAGAACTGCTGATGTACAAACTCAAACATCTGCTTCAGCACCTAAAACTACTAATGACACGAAACTGCTGAACCAGACATTATAAACCTCAGTGTTTGTTTGATGAAGTACAAGAGCCACCTACACCTATCAGTGGTTTACAACAACTGATTGAACACAAAGATCATCCACTTGAACAAATCATGGGTGATATTGCATCAGGTGTTCTTACAAGAAACCAGCTTTCCAACTTTTGCTTCTTCTCAGCATTTATTTCTCAGTTGGAACCTATGTTGATGCATTTGCGACTAAGGATTGGATATGATATTATTAACATATGTTAATGGGTAGCCGAAGGTATTTTTGATTGGCGAATGAAGATAAACTGGGCGAAGGTAAAGATAAACGGGCGAAGGTAGATGCTGACTGGACGAAGGTAGATTTGGCATGGACTGAAGACCACATTCGACCACTCTTAGTGGGCGAATGTGGAAATTGCTCACATTCGACCTATAGAAAGGGGCGAATGTGCAGAGTCTATATAAGGTTTTTGAGTTTTTGATTATGTAAGAGAGTTATCATTTGTGTCCAGGTTCAGTGCAGGTCTAGGAGTGTTTTTGTGAAAGTGTCTTTGTGATTCTAGATTAACATAAACGTTGTAAATGCTTATTGATTGAAAGTTAATCTATGAAAATGATATTGAAAATGATCTTGATTGTGTCGTGATTAGCATCTTATCAATTTGTTCAGATCTAGGGATTCCGCACCTAGATTTGTGACTTGTATGATCATAATATCCTGTTTTAGATAAAATCCAACGCTCACAAAGTGGTATCAGAGCATAGAGGATCATACAACAACAAGTTTGATAAGATCAGAGTTGATTTGGACATGTTTTAGACAAATTATCATCTGTTTTTACAAAAACTCTTATAAAACATAGTTTTTGATCGATTTAAAGGTGATTTTGTGGTCAAATTCAAGTTTTCCAAGACTTAAAGTTGTTCCAAATCAAATCCGAAACATAACCTGATTGAGATCATTGAAATCCATGAACTTTTGAAAATCTCAGATAAAAATAACCGTTTTTCAAACAATAACCGTTTTTCAAAAGTGAGATCTGCTGATATGGGGCGAACCTGGAACCTGGACTGAGAGAAGTGGGCGAACCTGACAAAAAGTGGGCGAACCTGAGTGTTTGAGTGGACGAACCTGAAAACTTGTTTGAAACTTTTCACATTCGGGTATTATATTTCACCTTCGACCGTTTTGCTTCGGACGAAAGTGGAAAGAGTATTGATTTGTTTTACATTCTGGTTATTTCCACCTTCGGGTATCACTGTTTGGACGAAAGTACTATCAGTTTGGACGAAAGTGAGAAATAGTGGACGAACCAAGAAATTTTGGGCGAACCTGAGGATTTTTGCTGAAAATTTTTCTAAGTGTTGTGATTTTCAGATTTTGATCATGTGGCGTTTTCAAACTACTTCGGGATCAGCACCAACACAACCACAACAGCAGACAATGGACCCATGGACTGTGGCAGCTCAAAAGACGAACACGCAATCCTCACAACCACTGAACTACATGACAACATCGAGCACGATGCCTCAGAATGTAGCACATCCGGCATTACAATCAGATTACTGGGGAGTAGCTGCAGCGGCGGTAAATACTCAAACCACTAACGCTATATCCACCTTGATTAAGGATTTGTCTACAGGTAGTGGAACTCGGCCACCTAAGCTCATGGATATGCAAGAGTACAACCAGTGGCACACCATGTTCAAGATCCATCTGGAGGGCATGGGAGTTGAAGGAGCTGAGGCGTGGAGCATGATTGTCAAAGGATACACAGCACCGATTCTGGAGAATACCGGTGAGTTGATTCCTCTGGAAAGCTTGGCTGAGGATGAAAAGAAGAAATACGTGGTGGAGAAGAAGGCGTTCTCTCAACTGACACAGGCGATCACAAGTGACCTGTTGCATCAGTTTGGGACATGTACAACGTCGAAGCAGCTTTGGGATAAGCTGAAGAGGAAGCATGATGGTAACGAAAAGACCAGGAGTTTGAGAATGGAGGAGTTGGTTAAAGAGTTTGATAATTTTTCTTTCATTAATAATGAAACTTTGAAAGAACTAACACCGAGATATATGCATTTATTGTCTGAATTGTCTAGCTATGGTGTACAGATTCCCATGACTAAGCAGGTGGATAAGTTTGCAGATGCTTTGCCACCACAGTGGGATCAGCATGTGGAGGTACTTAGAGAGAAGGATGCTTATCAATTCTGGACCATTTCAGAGTTTATTGAGAAGTTGGAGAACAAAGAGCTGGAGGATAGGAGGAAAGCTAGGAGGTCGCAGATTCCTCAGAATCCAAGTCTGTATTTTGGAGGTACTTCAGTTTCAGCTGGAAACTCGAACTCTGGAAGCGTTGCACCACATGTTGCATGCATTTCCAATGTCATGGATTCATCAAAACCAATCACCAACTACACACCACCACAATACAATTCCTACACACAACCATCATACACACCACCACAATATACTTCCTACATTTCACCAGTCTCTCCAATGCAACAAGCTAGTTTTTACACCGCTAACCAAACACAACAACCATCAAACCAAATTACTCAACATAAACAACCGGTGGTTTTGGATACATCCAACTTAGGAAACGTGACTGTGGAGGTTGCTCAGCAACACATTGCATTAGTCTCTGCTATGGTTTCATCCTACAATGGATTGGTTGCTAGTCAGATTGGGAACAACAACTTGACCAATGAAGACTACGCACAGATCGATAAAGAAGAGATGGAACTCATAGACATTCAATGGGCTTTTGCAAGTATAATGAGGAGAGCAACAGAGTTCATAGAGAAAACTGGAAGGACTGACTTGGCAACTTCTCCCAACACAACCTATGGTTTCAATAAGGAGAAGGTTACATGCTTTAATTGTGGAGAGAAAGGACACTTCAAACGGGAATGCACCCAGCCACCTAAACAAGGTAACCGAAACCCTTTCAATGCAAACTACCAGAATCGTCAACAAAACCAAGTTTCTTACCAAACCAACAACAACTACCAAAACCGAAACTTTAACAACCAAAACAGACAACCAAACACTCAAAACCAGATTCAAAACCAATCTCCTAATCACCCAAACCGAACAGTTGTACCGATCACTACACCTACTGAGACTCAACAGAATGCGAATCAGAACCAAGCTTTGGTAACTCAGCAGGATGAGAGGTTTGACTGGTCGGGTATGCAAATAGGGGTTGAAGAAGTAACTACTGGTGGGAATGTGGCTTGTGTTGCCTATCAGGTTGATTTGGAAGAATCAGTGGTAGTTGATGAGAAGAAAGAAACTGAGGAGAGTGAGAGTGATGATTCTGAGACAGAGATGGAAGTAGAGAGTGAACCTGTTGAGGTTAAGGCTGAGGAGAAGAGATCTGGGATGGTGATTGATTCAGTTTCTGATGTTCCCGAGGAGTGTAAATCAGTCTATTCAGATTGTGAGAGCGAATCAGACACAGAGGGAAGTGTTGATTCTTTGGATGATGATATTGACCAGTTGCTGGCAGAAGCTGATTTCTTGATGACGAGGAAGTCGTGCATAGCTGATGATGCTTTCACCAAGATCGACTACTCAAAGTTTTTCACTGGAAAGGAAGCTCATTTTGCTTTGATGGCCATGACCGAACCGCCAAAACCTGTAAGTTCTGAATCTAGCACTGATGTCATGAGTGATAAATACTGTGGGACTTGTGATAGGTTGACAGAGGAGAATAAACAACTCCGAATTTCACGTGATAGTGCTATTCAAAACTGTCAATCTACTCGCAAAGAGTTAAATGCTTTTAACAAAGTATTAGATGGCTATAAAAAGGACATTTCTGACTTGAAAACCACTTTGTCATTGAAACAATTGGCCATAAATAACTACATCAATGAAATTGAAAACACCAAGTTAGAAATGGCTGCCATTAAATGCTTTGCTGAAAAGGTTAACAAGAAGTTAGAAAGCTATAAGAATGTTGCTTATGTCGTGGATCATATCATTGATGATAACACCACCAACTACAAGTCTGTACCATCTCCGGTTCTTTTTGAGAACCATAACTATCATCAAGTGATACCGGAGAGTTCGGTAAAATCAGACTCATCATCAGATATGGAATCTAATACTTCGAGTATTGGTGAACCATATCCTGAAGATGTGAGACCGATTTTGGGCTTAAACAATGAGGGTGTTTATGCTGAGAGTGATAGTTCTGACTCAGAAGATGATGATACTGGTAGTGATAAATCTGTTAATGAATGTGAGATTCCAAAAGAAAATCACATTATTACTACCGAACCAGTATCACCATCTGATCATGTTCATCCAATGGCAAAAGCTATTCATGATAAAAAGTCTAAAAAATTTGATGTTAAGAAAAAGAATGATGTTAAGAATGATGTTAAGAATGTGATTGAAAAGAATGAGCTGAATGAAACCAGTGACAAACCTGTAAAGGTGTTTTATCGGATGGAAGGATCTGATAAAATCATTGCTGATGAGGAATTTCCGATTAAAAATGTTAACTATTCTAAACTTGATAAAATCTGGCAAGAAAGCACAATTTGGTTTCCAAAACATGAAAGAACCAATGAAATTCCACCAGAAATCTTAAAGAAACTGTTTTCAGAAACTCCTCAAGAGCCAAAAATACATGTCACTGAGTTCATTCGACCTGATGATAAAGCAAATGGTTTTCATGAACCTTCTTACTCGAAAGGACCACTTCCTGAGAGTTTAAGAACACAACAGTATAATGATCAATTTCCTGTTAAAACATTTGCTTCACCAAATGCTCATTATGTGTTTGAGGAATATAGAAAGTGCTTTAAATGTGGAGAACGCGGGCATTTACTTGCTCAGTGTCCATATGTAAGGCACAAGAGACATGAAGTTGAGGTTAAGAATTCCATGAAAAAGCCGATTGATCATTATATTCCACCGCATAGACGGACTGTTCCTCAACAACAACATTTTCAAAATCAAAACAATTTTCAAATGAGGAACAACCGTCCATTTCATTATGATCGAAGGAATCGGATTACAATGGAACAATCTTGGAGGAAACCAGTGGTGAACACAACAGCTGATAGACAAAAGGTTCCACAAAAACCAATTGTCAAGTCAAATGTTGGACCTAAGTCTGTTAATTCAGATAAGGTTGCTAAGAAAGTTACTTTCAGTAACAATGTTCAGAAACCTATTGAGAAACCAAAATCTCAAATTCGTATTCTCAAAAGGTCTGAACAATCTTGGACACCTAATGGTTCTCCAGGAGCCTCTACGTCAAAGGTGAGTGATAAAAATGAAACTGTTTTGAAAAATCAGAAATCGATTGATTCAAAACAAAAAGTTGTTGAGAAAGTCATTGAGAATGATTCTTTGAAAGCCAAAGTTCAAAGGCCCAAGACTCAGGCTTGGGTCCCCCGAAAGAACTAATTGTCTACTTTTTGTGTGCAGGGAGCTTCAGTTGGCCCTATTAGCAGTCTTTGGATTGTTGATAGTGGAGCTTCAGGCCACATGACGGGGGATTTGGCGTTGCTGTTTGATGTGAAGAATATTAATGGAGGATATGTTGCGTTCGCGGGAAATAAAGGAGGTTATATCACGATGGAAGGAAGCGTGAGTAACGGGATTGTGACTTTCGAGCGGATATCTTATGTCAAGCAGATAGACTATAATCTGTTGAGCGTCAGTCAAATATGCGACAAACAATTTTCTGTGCATTTTGATGACAAATCCTGCTACATACTTAAACCGGGCTTCAAGATTCCAAAGGAGTGGGTTATGTTGATGGCACCTCGAGTCAACAATCTTTACATTCTTGATATGTCCAAGGCAATGACACCACAGGGACAGATAACATGCTTTCTATCCAAGGCGACCGAAAAAGAATCAATAATGTGGCACCGCAGGATGGGGCACATTCATTTGAGGAAAATGAATCAGTTAGTGAGAAATGGACTTGTCGATGGAGTTAACGTGAAACATTTCCATCTAAACGACAAGTGTGTGAGCTGTATGAAAGGAAAACAACACAGACAATCCCATAAAGTGAAGAAGGTTAACTCTGTTGAGATGCCGCTTGAGCGATTGCACATGGACCTTTTGGACCGGTCAAGCGCAAAAGTCATCTTGGAGAGCTTTATTGTTTAGTCGTCACTGATGACTATTCACGATTCTCATGGGTGATGTGTTTGAAGAACAAAAGCGACACTTTTACAAACTTACAAGTTCTGTTCACTCGGCTGGAGAATATTTACAATTTGAAGATCAAAAGGATCAGGAGTGACAACGGGACGGAGTTTAAAAATGCAAAGATGGATGAACTATGTGAAAGTAAAGGAATTCATCATGAATATTCAGCTCCGTATACCCCGCAACAGAACGGTGTTGCTGAAAGAAAGAATAGGACTCTGATTGAGGCTGCAAGAACAATGCTCGCTGACTCAAATCTTCCAGTAATGTTCTGGAACGAGGCGATTTATGCAGCTAATTACACATTAAATCGGGTTATGACAGTGAAGAAGTTTGGAAAAACATCTTATGAGCTGTTACACCGACGAAAGCCCAATTTAGAGTATCTAGAACCATTTGGGGCGCCATGTACGATGTTGAATCCAAGCGAGAAGTTTAGTCCTAAAGCTGAAGAGGGATATTTTGTTGGATATGCAACCCCGCTCAAACGGGTATTCAACAAACGAACTCGTCAAGTGGAGGATTGGGCTAACGTGGAAGTTCAGCGATACACACAAAATTTACAAGGCACGGGCCCTGATTGGATGTTTGATTACAAAGATTTCTTTGAATCATTCAATCTAGATAGCCTGGTTGAAGAAGCTGTGATCCGATTACTTTACGAATGTGAAAACGCGGCAATTTCACCGTTGATGCGTCCAATTACCGTAAACCCCCCACCAGCTTCTAGTGATACCAGTGTTCCTACACAAGAAGAAGAGTTATTTCAAGAAGCTTCAACTTCGTTAGACACTTCAGAATCTGAAGATGAACAATTTGAAGAAGCTGTTCTTGAAAATGCAGAAGACTTAGAAGAGCAAACTGTGAACCCAACTCCAAATCCAGATGTTGCTTCATCGTCTAACACGGGTAATGATCAGGAT
The DNA here is from genome assembly GCA_030844895.1 of Ambrosia x helenae. Lineage (NCBI taxonomy): Eukaryota > Viridiplantae > Streptophyta > Magnoliopsida > Asterales > Asteraceae > Ambrosia > Ambrosia x helenae. The sequence continues at coordinate 33,325,883 of CM061225.1, read as the reverse complement.
GCTACAGAGAACTTGACTTCTCAGACGGGAGTGATTGTACCAGTTAATCCGGAATCTCGGATTCATCGTATTCACCCGCTGGAGCAAGTAATCGGAGATCCTGGTAGTGGAGTGATGACCAGAGGGCAGCTTAAAAGCGTTAACACGCCAGAGAGTTTTGGTGCTTTAGCATTGTATGCAAAAATTCAGAAATCTGGTAGTCAAAATGATTGGTCGTTTGCATGTTACGTGTCCCAGGTAGAGCCAAGGACATACAAAGACGCTTTGCAAGAAGATGCCTGGGTTGAGGCAATGCAGGAAGAGTTATTGCAATTTCAGAAATTGGGAGTCTGGACGCTCACAGATTTGCCGCAGGGACGAAAGAAAATTGGCACTAAGTGGGTGTTTAAGTGCAAAAAGGATGACCGTGGAGTTATTGTAAGGAACAAAGCCAGATTGGTTGTGCAGGGTTTCCATCAAATTGAAGGAATTGATTACAACGAAATCTATGCACCAGTAGCACGAATGGAAGCTATTCGGATGTTCCTTGCGTTTGCTTCGTACAAGAAATTTAAAGTCTATCAAATGGACGTCAAGAGCGCATTTCTGTATGGTAAAGTCAAGGAGGAGGTTTATGTCGGGCAACCACCGGGCTTTGAGGACCCAATCCATCGGGACAAGGTCTATGTGCTGAACAAAGCTTTATATGGTTTGCACCAGGCTCCAAGACAGTGGTACGAGGAGCTAAGTACATACCTCATCTCCAAAGGATTCAAGCGCGGCCTCGTCGATTGTACCCTCTTTACGAAGAAGACGGGAGATGACTTGCTTCTAGTACAGATTTATGTTGATGATATTATATTTGGTTCAACTAACGAACTCTTGTGCAGGGAATTTGAAACTGTTATGCAGGAGAAGTTCGAAATGAGCGCTATGGGAGAAATGCAGTTTTTCCTCGGCTTACAGGTGGATCAAAGACCCGACGGGATCTTCATTCACCAGACAAAATATGTTGCCGACATCTTGAGCCGATTCCAGATGGAGGACTCTAAGCCGATGGATACCCCGATACAACCCAATCACGGGATTGGAGTCGACGCTAAGGGGGAGCTGACAGACCCATTTACATACAGAGCAATCATCGGATCTCTGATGTATTTGACAGCGTCTCGACCAGATATTATGTATGCAACGTGTCTCTGTGCGCGTTATCAATCGAAGCCGAAACAAAGTCATCTGACGGCGGTCAAGCGTATCCTTCGATATCTGAAGGGTTGTCCATCAAAAGGACTTTGGTACCCTAATGATGATGATTTTGATTTTATTGCTTTTAGTGATGCAGATTGGGGCGGCTGTGACAAAGACAGCAAATCAACAACAGCCGGTTGCCAGTTTTTAGGGAGCAGGTTAATTACCTGGCAATGCAAGAAACAGACTTCCGTCGCACTGTCTACATGTGAAGCCGAGTACATTTCAGCCTCGAGTTGCTGTTCGCAAGTGCTCTGGATCCAACAACAGATGGTCGATTACGGTTTGCAGTTTCTTAAAACCCCTATACACTGTGACAACGAAGCCGCAATTGCTTTAACTAAAAATACTGAAAATCATTCTAAAGCTAAACATATCCGGATTAAATATCATTTTATCCGTGATTGTTATGCTAAGGAATTGATTGACATGGTCAAAATCCATACTGACTATCAACGTGCAGATTTGTTTACAAAAGCTTTTGACAGATCCCGATTTGAATATCTTTTGAAAGTAAACAATATAAAAGAAAAACAGGACTAATCGGCTCCTCGGTATATCATTTTTCGTTTTTAGTTTTAGTTTTAAATTTTTGCTAATTGGGAATTTCTCTTTGCTAATTGGGAATTTCTCTTTACTATCATAATCCTCAAAGAAGTTGATGCTTTCGAGGGGGTTGTTTAATCCTCAAAGAAGTTGATGCTTTCAAGTGGATTGTTTCTTTCAAATTTTGTTTTGTTTTTCAGAAAAATTAAAAACCCAAAAATATGTTCTTTATTTTAGGGGGAGTCATTTTATCAGAAAAACCAAAAACATTGAAAAATTTTCAAAATACCTAAAAATTAGAAAAACCCAAAATGATTTCCTGGATAAAAAGAGGAAATGATAGTACATCAGTGGGGATCTGACACAGGCTAAAGAATTGTATAGTTTAATGCGACGTATGTTGATTACGTGTGATATGCTGATAGGCTTCGTAGACTTTATATTGCGTGCATTAGTGATACAAACATAACAAACTACGCGTTTGTGGATGAACACCTCATGGGCATATGGTCTTAGTACCGTAATTTCGTTTGATAGGGTGTTTGTACAAAACTCGGAGGTTTAGGGTCGTTATGTTATTAGTTGTCTGGGGATAGCCTATCTGATCTTCTGCTGTAAGTCATTACGGACCTAGATCAGACAGGGTGTCTTTATAAAAGAGCTTTATGCCAAAACCTAAAGTTACCGAATTGAGGAACTTTCCATGTTATATGATGATCAAAGATTATCTATAATATCGTATTGATCATTGATACAAATCATGATTAATATCAGTCCTCAACCTGGTATGGTGCATATGTTACTTTGCTGCATTAATTTGCTGACCTGTATACCTCTATGCATTATATCTTGTACAGTTACAGACGACGAAAGCATAATCACGCTTTACAATGAGTCTTTGTGCAGATTACTTCTTGATACGGGAGTATGTCGTGTGTGTGGGAACCACAATGTGTTAGTCTAATACATCTAATTAGTATCATTTTAAAGCATTGCGTAATTGTCTGCATGTGAGCTTATGTGGACAACAATATCAGCAATTGCCGTGACACATATTGTTCTCTAATGATAATATTAAAATAGATCAACGCTGTGTTCAGATTTCTCAGAAAACTGATATGATCCTCTTACCGGAAATCACAAAATGTTTACTGCTTTCATTTAATTTCATGCATTTTACTTTGTCGCATTTTACTTTTATTGTCAAAAAGTTATAAAATCCAAAAAGATTTTAGGTGTGTTTTGATATAAATTTCAGAAAATCCAAAAGATTTGCATTTCTGCTTTATTTTTTGATATCCGGGGATGCTTGATGGTCAATTTCTGAGATCTGATAACACCATCTGGACTTTGTGACATTCAAAATGTGAAAATTTGAGTTTTGGAAGCTTAACGGATTGAAAAATGTTGAACGGGATTCGAATTCGTGATTTGGCGAAATTTTCAGATTTTTCCATTTCACATTCGCCCCTTAATTGGGTCGAATGTGGAAAAATCATTACATTCGACCATTGTGAAAACGGGCGAATGTGGTTCTTTTCATTTCCGGGTAAAATTTTCACTTCCGGGTACAAATTTTCACCTTCGTGTCTTTCATTAGGGGCGAAGGTGGACTACCTTCACATTCGTGCCATTAAAACGGGCGAATGTGATTATTATCCACATTCGTCCATCAGAACCGGTCGAAGGTGGCATCTTATATATATCCCTGTCACATTCGATTCCTCATTCTGAAATTTTTTCAAAAATTCTCTCATAACAAGACCTTGTTGCTGTGTTTTTCTGTGATTGTACATAACATTCCCTTGTTCATACTGATCATTTTAACCATACTGTTGCAGGTAATGGACAACAAAACAGTTCTGAATTGATTGTTTAAGAACACGACCTAGGGTTTTAATTCTGGGGATTTTTGATGTTTATTGTTGCATGATTTTGATTGTCGATCATTTCACATAAGTTTTAGGGGGAGATGGTGAAAGGAATTAGGAAAATAACATGTTTAGATGACAGTTTTGATCAATTGGACTCGATGAACCCTAATTTCAATTGAAAACCGATGTAAAATGATGTTTTGATAAAATTGGTTATAAACAAGTGTTAGTCGGACATATTAATACACATTAGAATCAAAAATACAGGTTTAAACTAACAATGGCAAATTTTCAAATTTTTTGGGGAAAACAGGTTCTACCTTCGGTTCATAAACCGGGCGAAAGTGAGAATCTTTGGGCGAATGTACACAAAAATGGACGAATGTGACTTTTTATCAAGATCATATTCACCTTCGTCCATATAATTTCACTTTCGACCAATAATTTCCACATTCGGCCAATCCAAAAGGGGCGAATGTGCAGATGTGTTTTGACCAAAATTTTTTATATTTTTGTCGTTTTTGTGTTTTGACGCGTTTTATTGATTTTTATGTGCAGATGGCTGAACAACCAGAGAATATTGACACTCCAGCAGTGAATGTTGAGACTCCAGCAGAGATAGCTGTTCAAGATCCAGTCCCCGCAGCTGAAACATCTACACCGAGCAGTTGGTCTTTCGAAAGATCGCACAACTGTTGCGCGTATCTAGGAGACGTGGAGAAGAACACGGAGTTTACTGGCATTATTGAGTTTCTGAAGAGGAGCAGGATTGTACATGCTCTAGCCACACCAACCATCATTTACAAAAACATAATAGAAGATTTCTACCAGAACGCTAAGTATGATTACTGGGATAATCAAACCATTATCAAGAGCAAGATTCAGGAGATAGATATGTTCTTGACTGAAGCCGACATTCGGGAAGCTTTACAGATTAAGTTCGAAGATAGAGAGGATCCCAGGGAATTGTCGTGGACAGAACAAAAGGCGTGCTTCTTAAGGATGAAATACAAAGGTCCTATCACTGACGGATCGATGTATAAGGGGAAGCTGGGAGTGCAGTATAAGTACTTTGCACATGTTCTGATCCATGTCTTTGGATGTGTTAGTGGTGGTTATGACGTGATGAGGAAGAGTTTGAGTTCATTAATGGTTGCGTTGACACTCAACAAACCATTTAATGTGTCTGGGATGATACTTGACCACATGTTGGAGATGTTGAAGGGGATAAAGTTTAAGAAGTTTATGTTGTATCCGAGGTTTCTAATGATGATCTTTGATTACAAGTATCCAATGCTGAAGAAGGATCCGACAATGATTCTAGGGCAAGATCACATGAATATTAGAACCTTGATGAGGATGAAAGGTTATAAGGGTGTAGCTAACAATGAGAAACCACCCAACAGGAGATTGTTTGGAGCTTTGGCTCGTCCGGATTACACTGATCCAGGCAAGAACAAAGCTAGACATGATGATAGTGACTCAGACAACGACGATCCCTTAGTGTATGTTGATTCAAGTACTAAGCGGAAGCGTCAAGTAGTCAATCCTGGAGCCAAAGGGAAGGGCAAAGGAAAGGCTATTGATCAGGGGAGCACAAAGCAACAGGATGCTAGAAAGAAATCGACTGCGAAGAAAGGTTCGGGTTTGGTGGATGAAGAGTCTGTGGATTCGGAAGAAACTGAGGTTGATGAACAGTGGGATTCTGATGACGAGAACGTGAGGACCACCAAACGTAAGGCCACTATGGTTGGTGAGTCTGAATTATTGAACCAGTCGATTGAAGAGTTGAGAGAAGAAGAAAATCAGTTGAAGATGAAGGTTTGGGAGTTGATTTAGCTGAGCTGAGTGTTGGAGATACAGTAGTTGTGAATTTGCCTAAGAAGTCAAAGAAACAAAAGACTATGGCAAAGAAGTCTAGTGTGAAAGAACTGAGAGAGAAAGAATTAGCTCAGTTGTTGAAGGGTAAGAGATTGCCTGATGCTGGAACACCTTCCAAGTTATCTTCACCAGTTGCTAAGAAGCAGAAGAAAGGAAAGGAGGCAGAGACTTTACCAGTCGATCAGTTTAATATCGATATGGATAAAGTGCTCGATATGTTTAGGAAGCCTCAAAAGGAGAAAGCTGTTGAAGTTGAGCCCTCCAGATCAAAGTCAAAGAAAATGACTGTTGATGATGATGTTATGAAACAAGTCAATAAGAAGATGGAGGACATGATGAAAATGCTGATTGCTCAACAAGCTGAACTCACTAAGTTCAAGCAGAATGAGGAGAAGATGCTCCAGATTGTAGTTGCTTCAAAATCGAATCAGGATGAGATAAATGAAAAGATTCAGATGTTAGAAGCTAAAAATGAGAAGCTTGAGAGGAGATGTGATAGAAACAAGAACAAGATCAAACTGATCAAGGCTGATAACAAAGAGTTAAAGAAAGAAAATAAACGTCTTTGTGGTTTGATTGATGAGCTGTATAGCAGAGCACCCCAGTTGAAAGAGGGTGAAGATGATGATGAAGAAGATGATGAACAGAAAGTTGATTATGATGAATCTGATTCTGAGAAAGAAGATGATGAAGATGATGATGATGATGGTGCGGATAAAAGTGATGATGACAACAATGATGATGATGATGACAATAATAATGATGATGATGATGCTGAGGGTACAAAGAAGAAGGGTGATGAGTTTAGCAGTGGAAGTGATCATGAAGGAGGAGATGATACTTCTAAGTTTAGTTATGAGAAGAGAAAACCACAGAAGAAGAAAGATACTGGAGAATCTAGTTCCAAGAAGAAAGGTGAGAACGTAGACTCGGATGAAAGTATCTTTTGGAACGAAAAGGTGAGATCTCTTTCTGATGATGCTAAACTGATATACAAAAACATGTTGGAGAAGAGGGAGTGGACCATTGAGTTCACTGGATGCTTTGCTGAAATATTCCAGACTGATGATCTGAGATACGAGCTGGAATATGAAGATCCAGATCTTGAGGAAGGGGAACTACCTGCATCTGTGGCGAAAGAAATACTAGATGGTCTCGCACAGAGGGTAGGTAAGACGTTTGAGGAGTTCATGATGGATGAATCGATTCCTGATATTCCTGAAAAGGATATGGGAAGTCATTCAGATGATGTACAGACTCCAGAAAACAATGAAGTTGAGATTGAAGACATTTCTCATGAGGAGTTTCCCCAATATTTTAGAAAAGAAGATGAAAACGAAGTATTTCCTGACTTCACAGAGATACCAAACAAGTCAGCGAAACAAAAAGCGAAGAGAAGAAGTGAAGAGTTTGTTGATAAGGTGTTTGGAGATAAAAAGAAAGATTCTTCCAACCAGTCTGATGAGTTGAAGAATTATCTGAAGAAGTTGAAGGAGATGGATGAGAACCGACCTAAACCTGAAGCTCAAGGTAACTTTTATCGATTTCATAATGCCAAGTTCAAAGGCAGAGCTCTTGGGTGGACTTATCTTGGCAGACTGAAGTGTATTGCAGCGAAATGGGAAACTGGAATCCTGTATTTTAACAGATTCTGTGATTTGCTTACTCTACCGTATTGGGCGGTGAGAGATTTATGCAGATTCCCGATGTCATGAGCCGAGGTAAATGGATCGCATGTCGGTTGGTGTGCAGACAAATTAGTTTGGGAAAGTCGCACAAGATGGAACAGGTTCAAGCCTCAATATCCCAGAAGAAAACAGCATAGGGATATTGATCCACAAACCAACTTGAAGCGTGTGACTTTAATCTACAAAGCACCAAATGTGATGAGAAAGATACCATTGATGCCAATGCCACAACATTTCAGTGCTGATTTCATATTCTGGTATTACGATTGGAGGAAGGCAGAAGCAGTGATTGTGTTGAGGGATGGAAAGGACAAATACAAGCATGTTCATGTATTTGATCCTATGTGGCTGATAAACTGCACATTCGAAGACATCATCATGTTGTTCTTTAATCCGATCTATTATGAACCAAATGATTTTGCTCAGGCGAGGAAGTACACTCAAGTTGTGGGAGTTTGTTTTGCGTATGACATAAACGCTGGAAGCAACTTGGAGGGTAAACTTGGCAAAAATGTGAAGATCGCCAATGTATCAAAGCCTGTGAAGAAAACATTCGAGCCGCCAATGACTGATGAACAGAAGAAGCAGCTCAGAATCAAAATGATGAACAGGACGATGGATTATCAAAGAAGACTATCCAATCAATAGTCGAGGGGGAGTTTGTTGATGCATTTGCGACTAAGGATTGGATATGATATTATTAACATATGTTAATGGGTAGCCGAAGGTATTTTTGATTGGACGAATGAAGATAAACTGGGCGAAGGTAAAGATAAACGGGCGAAGGTAGATGCTGACTGGACGAAGGTAGATTTGGCATGGACTGAAGACCACATTCGACCACTCTTAGTGGGCGAATGTGGAAATTGCTCACATTCGACCTATAGAAAGGGGCGAATGTGCAGAGTCTATATAAGGTTTTTGAGTTTTTGATTATGTAAGAGAGTTATCATTTGTGTCCAGGGTCAGTGCAGGTCTAGGAGTGTTTTTGTGAAAGTGTCTTTGTGATTCTAGATTAACATAAACGTTGTAAATGCTTATTGATTGAAAGTTAATCTATGAAAATGATATTGAAAATGATCTTGATTGTGTCGTGATTAGCATCTTATCAATTTGTTCAGATCTAGGGATTCCGCACCTAGATTTGTGACTTGTATGATCATAATATCCTGTTTTAGATAAAATCCAACGCTCACAACCTAAAAAGTACCAAGAAGCCCTCAAAGACAACAACTGGGTACAAGCCATGCAAGATGAGTTGCTTCAATTCAAAAAACAACAGGTTTGGGAAATATGTCCCTTACCACCAAACAAGCAACCAATTGGCACAAGATGGGTTTTTAGGAACAAACAAGATGAGGCTGGTATGATTATAAAGAACAAGGCAAGACTGGTAGTACAAGGTTACTCTCAAGAAGAAGGAATTGATTATGATGAAACCTTTGCTCCAGTTGCAAGGCTTGAAGCCATCAGGTTATTTCTGGCCTATGCCATTTCCAACAAAATAAAAGTTTATCAAATGGATGTTAAGAGTGCATTTTTGTATGAAAAAATAAAAGAGGAAGTGTATGTCTGTCAGCCATCTGGGTTTGAGGATCCTTCTCATCCAGAGTGGGTGTACAAACTAGACAAAGCTCTTTATGGGCTCAAACAGGCTCCAAGAGCCTGGTATGAAACACTTTCTAACTTTCTACTAAAAAATAACTTCACAAGAGGCTCCATTGATAAAACTCTTTTCATAAAACATGTTGGAAATCATATCTTACTTATTCAAATATATGCTGATGATATCATATTTGGTTCAACAAACACAAAATTGTGTGATGAATTCAAGAAACTCATGCAATCAAAATTTGAGATGAGTACAATGGGAGAACTGCAGTACTTTCTGGGACTGCAGATTAAACAACATACAAATGGAACTTTTATACATCAATCAAAATATGTTAAAGAATTATTAAACAAATTTTCTTTACAAGACTGTAAATCATGTTCCACTCCCATGACACCAACCACACAAGTTGAACCAGATGATCAAGGAAAACAGGTTGATCAAACTATGTATAGATGTATGATAGGTTCCCTTTTATATCTAACTGCTTCTAGACCAGATATTATGTTTTCAACATGTGTCTGTGCTAGATATCAATCAACTCCTAGGGAATCACACCTCATTGCAGTCAAAGGAATCTTCAGATATCTGAAAGGAACTCCAACACTTGGAATTTGGTATCCTGCTTCAAGCAATACCAAGTTATCAGCTTTTTCAGATAGTGACTATGTAGGGTGTAAAATGTCAAGAAAATCAACATCTGGTGGTTGTCAATTCTTGGGAAACTGTCTAGTGTCCTGGCAATCAAAGAAACAAACATCTGTTGCAACTTCAACTGCTGAAGCTGAATACATTGTAGCTGCCAGTTGTACATCACAGATACAATGGCTCCAGTATCAACTTCTTGATTATGGAATCAAAGAGACCAAGACACCATTGCTTGTAGACAGCAAATCTGCCATTTGCATCATTCAAAATCCTGTTCAGTTTTCAAAAACCAAACATATTGAAATCAGGTATCATTTCATAAGAGATTGCTATGAAAAAGGCAAGATTGAAGTGAAACATGTAGCAATAGCTAATCAAATAGCTGACATATTCACTAAACCCCTTGACACATCAACATTTCAGAAGTTAGTATCCATGCTTGGGATGCTAAATTTGTAAGTGTTTCTTTTTACTTTTCTGCACATATTTTCATTTTTCACTTACATCTGTTTTTAAGTCTAAAAACTTCTGAAAAACAAACAAGAGAGAAACTACTGATGAACAAAACATCAGTATGGGAATATTTTCTGAAAAATGATTAACTTCTGATAAAATAACCTTCAGAAGTTACGAATAAAGTATTTATAAAGCATTCTCATCAGTTGTTCAAAACTACTGAAGAGAAAGTGGGAACTACTGATGATATCTGTTCTTCATCAGCAGTTTGGTCAAAAAGGGTAAATCAGACTTTTCCCACATCAAAAGTTTGATCTAGGCGGTTAAAAACTTCTGATAAATACCTTTTCCAACACTTATCCTTTCAAAAAGCAAAAATTCCGTCCTTCTCTCTCACAAAACACTCTCAAGACCTAAACCTGCAAAAACACTGTTCGATCCACACACACACAAACCACATGGCTCTAGTACTGAAACAGGGACACAATCAAAGAGGCTACTTCGAAAAACAAGAAGCCTGGTCCCAATACGACGAAATCATTGATTTGGTCGTCAAATCCCAATACTTCACCGCCCTCACCATAGACCCTCCAATCCACACTGAAACTCTAAATGAGTTTTGGGCAAACGCAGAGACGGTGACGGTGAACAACAAAGTAATCTCCCTCAATTCAACCATCCAAGGGAGAAGAATGGCAATCACACCGGCTATTTTGGCAATTAGGCTGGGTTTGGATGATGTAAATGCCCCAGACCAATTTCCAAACTCTCAGATTCATTTAACTATGACAGAGTGTGGTTACCAAGGTACTCTCTCAGATTATGTGTTTGAGTCCAAAAACGGGATCTTATGATCAGATGCCCTAAACTTTTCAACCTCTTTTTCATTCCATAGTGAATGAAACAAAATTCAGGGCATCATCACTTTTCTTTAATGAGTTGGTGTTACATCATCTCAATACTAAAAAGAAGTTTTTGTTGTACCCAAGATTTATTATGCATTGCATAATAAAAGAACTTGGAGAAGAGGTGCTTGTGGGTAAAACTACAATTTTAAACCCTTTGTCCTCACAAGCATACTCAAGGCACAACAAACCGGCTGCTTGGCTAGAAGATGACCAAGGGGAACCAGAAACAGTCCCCATGGAACCCTCATCTTCCAAACCTACACCACCAAAGGCCAAGAAACCCAAGCAACAAAAACAAAAACCCACCAACCCAAAAAGAAAAGCAGTTTAGGAGGTTGAGATGCCTGAACTAGCTAATTTGCAATCTGCACTTGATAAAGATGTGACTGAAACATCCTCTCAGTCTCATCCATCTCAAACCCCACCAAGAGCACCAATCACCATACTTTTCAAAAGAAAAAGACTAAAGAAAACTATTCCTATTGATTCCTCTTTTGAAATTGCTGAACCCATTGACCAAACTACTGAACCAGCACCCCGAATTTCTGAACCTGATTTGGAAATAGCCAAACTTCTCTCTGGGCTAAAAGAGAGAATCCCATCCGAACATGTCACTCCCCAACAACCACATCAAACAGGGGACATAGCCTTAGAACTTGACATGGATGTGGACACTCAAAGCCCTAACCAAAGAGATGAGGATGAACCAGGGTCTCTAAGCCCAAACTTAGAAACTCTTGGTACTTTTGAGGCTGCTACTACTCATTTACCACCCAGTGGTGGATCTGAGGAAAGAAGCAACATAACTAAGACCTCAACTGTGGCAACTACTGATGAAGGCTTAATGCCTGAGGTAGGAAATCCTCTGAACCAAGACAAAGAGGTACATGAGAAAACTGAGTTGGGCTCAGCTCATGCTGTAACTGATACAGTCCTCATTGAGGATGTAATCAGGGATTCAGATGATTCCATTGACTTGGATGATGATTCACAACACAAAACTACTGAATTGACGGCTACAAGTGAAGGTCCTGCACCTGGTGTATCTATGCTCAAGAAGCTAGTCACACCAGATCAGGTTAAAGTCAACTTAATCCTGGATTCCCCAATAGTGGCATCTTCTGTACAACAAGAAGATCTCCCAAAAACACACCCCTCACTACAAATGCCTACCCAATTCCATGGGCCATCCAGCATAGACATGAACCAGCTATGCAGCCCAGATGGTCCCTTATATCACATGATGAACACCCTCATCAAAAATCACTTCCAAACCTACACAGCTGACTTGGAGCTGTCCATCAAAAACCAATTTGGAGTGATACAGACTAAGATGAACGATATGTCCAACAAGATTGACATCAACTCCAAACAGATTGCTACTCTTACAGGTCATTTCTCTGAACCCTCAAAGAAAAAGCTTGATGAATCCAAAAAGGGGGAGAAATCTAAGGAACCTAGGGAGTCATTCGAAGCCAGGATAAAGGCAAGAGTGGCTATCCAAGAAATAGAACAGAGAAACCAAGCCAGAAGAGAAAAACTGGCCCAACAGTTTGGTGTCTCTGTACAAGAAATAGAAGATGCTGAAAAGCCTGATGAATCCCAAGGCCACAATGAAGAAACTTCTGATGATAAAAGTTCTGATGAAGACTCAGAAAATACTGAAGACAATCCTTCAGTAGTTGACAGACCTTCAGTAGTTGTCAACCCATCAGAAGTCAACACTTCCAACACTGAAACTGCTGAACAACCTTCCAGATCAACTGAACCTACTCAACCAACTCCTATTCCAAAGCCTACCACAACTACAACAATGACTGTGCTGAACCCTTCTCCTCTATCAATGTCCAAAGAACTACTTGAGAAGAGTTTAATTGCAGCTGAAAGAAAGGCTAAGGAAGATGAGATCTGGAGTGCTTTGGAAGCAAGGGATGACTTAAGCCTCAATGAAAAGCTATAGGCGTATGAAGCAGAACTTCAAAGGTAGGCTAACCTGGAAAGAATTGCTGAGGAAGACAAAAGACAACAACTGATGTCTTACATCACCAAGAACAGCAAGACCAAAGCCTATACATTGAAGGGACTCTCCATGAAAGAGCTAACAAGAAGAGCTCAACTTGTTGCAGATAAACTTGCAACAAGTAAAGATGGAAAAGCCAAGAGAGCCCAGATGATTGAAGAATTAGTAGCAAATGGTTATGGTTCAAAAGCCTCTATGTCCAAATAGAAAGAAGAAAGAATGGTGGACACTTATAGAAAATACAAGGCTGCAAGGGCTGCAAATCCAGAGAAGTTTGAAACTGCTGAAGCGTCAACTTCAGTAGTTAGAACTTCTGGTGTTTCAAGAAAACCTGCTACAAAGAAAAAGACAGAGGAGAATGTGAAGACTGATTTCAGGATGGTACTACTAGAAGGAAGTACAGTAGTCCATTCTGACTTCGACATTGAAGAGAAACCTCTGCTAACCTAATTCAGGGATCCTTCCACCTTTGCCTATCAAATTCAAAAGACTATTAAAGACAAACTGCACACTAAGGTAGTTACTGAGCATCACTTGCCAACCTTTCAACTACCTAATGTGATGCAACAAGAACAAGGAAGAGAATCCCACCTGAGAGTCACTAAAATCGAAGACATCCAACACTCAGGAGCATCCCAGGGTACAAGCATGGTTCCCTATACTTTAGACTTTGACAAGTCTAAAGTGCCTATCATCAGATGGTTCTGTACTAATGACAACTCAGTACAAGTGACAAGAAGAGACCTCACAAGCAGAGCCTATAAGTCGATGAATTATCTAAAGAAGCTATCAACTCAAGACCTGCTTACAATCCAACATCTAGAACCACAAAAAGGATCTCTCACTGATGAACAGCTGAACTAGTTGAAGAATTCCATGTTCAAAGGGATATGGAAGATTGTGAATGACAGAAGAAAACAATAAGGAATTAGAAAGGTTTTGGCTTCATCAATCCAAGGGGAGATTGTTAGGACAAAAAGGATTGGTGAAACCACTTTTGCAAACTTTAGTCTAATTCACTTCTGTCAAATTATTCTAAGTATAGAACAACTGAAGAAAGAAGACTAAACTGCTGAAGAAGGATTCTACAAGTACTGAAGAAGAAATGCATCAGAAGTTCTGAAGTCCAAACCAGACAGTTCACTGAAGAACTACTGAAGACAAACTACTCATCAGTAGTTTGTCATTCATCAGCACTTGTTCAAGAATCTTTCGACCGCCTTATGTTTCAGTAGTTTATTAGTTTAGTATTACTTTAACTTTTTGTACAAGTTCCAAGATTGCAACTTGTTGCAACTTGTCTCTGAACTTGCTTTTTGGCAAGGTTCATGTATTTGTAAAGTCTATAAATAGATGGGTTCATCCCTCTGTTTTAGACATTGATTTTAATATAGAAATCCTTCAAAGCTTATCATTGTTATTTCCATTTCATTTACTGAGAATCTGTTTAAGTGTTCATTCTCATTCAATGCTTAGATTCTCATTAAATACTTGTCTTTAGTTTTATCAAACATCCAGGGGGAGTAATAACTCCTGTTGATAAGTGTAGCTTTAACTCATATCATTCCGCTGTGCTATTACTGATAAAGAACTTGCTAGACACTTAAGTGTTCACTAGCAAGTTCATACAAAGAGCAATACTGATCCAACACAGTGTTTTCAGCAACTGGACGAGGAAGACAAAGCCCTCCTCGTTCCAGTCAATGAACCAATCTCGGGCTTTATTCATGAAGTCATCATGCCGTGGGGCATGATCTTGTTCCTGGTCACTTTGACCGATGGTAAACATGAACGCACAGAATTGTGCAACTTCATGGTTTTACCTGCGATGTCGCACAACGACAATCTGCTAGATTGGGAAGGATTGGCATGCTTTAACGCCAACGCCACATCAAATGATCAACTTCCCCACCTGCACAGGCATCGCTTTTATCAGGGGAAATAAGGACTACCACACAGCAAGCACCTCAAAGCCCCCAAAGATGGCCAAAACAGAAACCCGATCAGAGCCGAAAAATTGGGTTCTTAACCCAAAATTTCCAGACCAAACATTGGTCATCGGCCATGAAATCTCCAACTCCATCCATGCGCATCTCAAGCAGCTTCTTGTAAAAAAGATTGACGTATTCGCTTGGAAACCATCGGACATGATCGGTGTCCCACGCGATGTCGCGGAACACAAGTTAAATACGTACCAATCTATTGAGCCAGTTGTACAGAAAAAAGCGCAGCATGGGGCCGCTGAAAACAAAGGCCATGGATGAACAAGTCTCAGAGTTGCTAGACGCAGGCATACTATGCCCCATCCGCTACCAAACCTGGGTTGCAAACCCTGTCATGGTTGGCAAGGAAACAGGAGGATGGCGCATGTGCGTCGACTACAAAAACTTGAACAAGGCGTGTCCTAAGGACTGTTATCCTTTTCCAGAAATTGACTTAAAGGTGGATTCCTTACCGCCTTACCGCTTCAAGTGCTTCTTGGACGCGTACAAGGGCTACCACCAAATTCAAATGGCGAAGGAGGTCAAGGACAAAACAGCCTTCCGCATAGACATGGACACTTTTTGTTACAAAAAAATGCCATTCGAACTCAAAAACGCGGGAGCTACATACCAGCGCATGATGGACAACGCCTTCATGAACGAAATCGGTGTGCGCCTAAAGGTATTTGTCGATGACCTTGTTATAAAAAGCTACGAAGAAGAACATACGCCTGGGGGACATACATAAAACGTTTGATCAGCTGCGCAAGGTGCACATGAAGTTAAATCCCGATAAATGTTCATTTGAAATGGAGGAGGGTAAATTCCTCGGGGTAATCATCACGCGGAATGGTTTCCGTGCGAACCCCGATAAGGTCCAAGCCATCGAGCGAATGCCCTCCCCGACATTATTTAAGGAAGTACAAACATTGATGGGCAGCCTGGTGGCCCTCAACCGCTTCCTTTCAAACTACATTTCAAGGTCATTTCCATTTGTTGATACCTTGAAGAATTGCTTGAAAAAGAGCAATTTTCGCTGGACGCCTGATGCGGAAAAAGCTTTCCCTGAGATGAAACAGTGTCTCATGAATTTCCCAACTCTTACTACGCCTCTACTGAAGGATCCGCTAACGCTTTGTAAACTAGAACATCCTATCAACGTCCTAACGGACTATCGGATCAACGATGTACTTTGTAAACCAGAGCTGTCGAGTCGCCTTGCCAAATGGGCGATTGAATTGGGGGAGCACACCATCAAATACATGCCCAGACCCGCCCTAAAAGGACACGTACTCGATGATTTCATAACATAAATACCCGTCGATAAAATTCCAGACTGCTTGGCAGGGCAAGAGCCCGCACAACCCAAAGACGAAATGGAAAAATGGTCCCTATACACTGACGGGGCCTCAAACTATGGGTTGGGCGCAAGATTACGCTTATCAGCCCAAATAACATGGAATACACATACGCCATCCCCCTTGATTTTAGAAGTACTAACAACAAGGCGAAATATGAAGCTTTGCTGGCAGGCCTCCACATCGCAGAAAAAGTGGAAATCCGCCACCTAGAAGCGCCTGTGGATTCGATGCTTGTCGCAGGACACATATGACACGCGAGACGCTACCATGGCACTCTACCTTGAATAAGCTCAGCTGTTCGTGCTTAGGTTTACTTCGTGCACCGCCGTCCTTATCAAAAGGAGCGAGAATAAACCCGCTGACGCATTAAGCAAGATGGCTTCAATGGCCTTTGAGCATATGGGAAAAGATATCCATGTCGAACTGTTGGATAAACCATCCGTCCCACTACGACAAGTCAACGTCATCCAAACAAGAAAAACGTCATGTATGAACCCAGTCAAAGCCTATCTGGCCTCGGACACCCTACCTGAGAACAAATCATAGGCCGGGAAGCTCCAATTAAAGCCTTTACATTATCAGCTGATTGACGGTATACTCTAACGCCGATCTTACCTAGGGCTGCTACTGCGCATCGTTAACTCCGCCGATGCCTCATTTCTCATTCGAGATAATCATGAAGGCATTTGTGGCTTACACGTGGGGCCCCGCATGGTAGTCGCAAAGCTGATGAACGCAGAGTATTACTGGCTAGACATGCACCTTGACGCAGTGGCAGAACATTGCAAATGCGATTCATGCCAACGTCATGCGCCAAACACCCTGCGCCCAAAAAACGATCTGCTGCCCGTTATCGCGGCATGGCTATTATAGAAATGGGCAATTGATCTTGTCGGGTCATTCCCCACAGCGCTAGGAAATGTCATGTTCTTGGTTGTCATCATAGACTACTTCACCAAATGGGTTGAGGCAAAGCCCCTAGCAAAGATTGATGGGTCGCATGTTAAAAAATTCATTTGGGAGTTCATAATTTGCAGATCTAGCTTAACCTACCAACTTGTGAGCGATAATGGAACGTAGTTTGCAGACCAGCACCTTCAAGAGTGGCTTGCGTAACTGGGCGTCCAACAGATCCTCGCATCTGTCGCGCACCCGCAAGGGACCAGATAAGTCGAAGGAGCAAATCGAAGTATTGTCGAAGGCATCAAAGCGCGGTTCGGAACCAAACGAACGGGATAGGTCGATGAGGTCCTTCATGTTCTATGGGCCCATTGTACCTTAACCAAGACGAGCAACGGTGAAACTCCGTTTAGTCTCACATACGGTTCCGAGGCTGTTATACCCACCGAAATTTGATACCCTTCCGCAAGGGTCCTCATGGTGGACAAAGGAACAAATGACACAGAGCTCCGCTTAAACCTTAATTTTCTAGAAGAACGGCGTGAACTCACCACAATAAAAGAAGCTATGTAAAAGAAACAGCTGGAGCGCTACTACAATCAACGAGTTAAGTTGTGCAAATTCAATGTTGGTGACTATGTCTTCCGTAGCAACGAAGCCTCTAACGCAGAAAATCATGGAAAGTTGGCTCCTAACTCGAAGGACCTTACAAGATTCAAGAACTCTTGGGAAAGTGCGCCTGTAGAGGTATGGTGCTAGACCCGACATACCATCTTTATTACTTATATTATTTACTAATATTGGGGCGTGGAGGTAACCCCTTAACTAGGCTTGGTGCCAATGGGCTTTGTGCCCATATAGTTAAGGTCCTTGATGTCCGACGCATCGGGCCCAATAACGGCCCGTGGAAGCCTTATATAAGAGGTGTTCACCTCTCATCAGGGCACATGCTATGAAGTTATCACACTCATACTTACCCCAACGATAACACATGGCCGGCCGTCGCCGCCGCCATCATTTTTGTGTCTGTACGTTGGACTCCACATGTGGTTTCCTAGCAGTCACCTCCACGCCCCACCTTTCCTTTCCTTTCTTTCTTGCAGATCTGGATCCAACCGGAGAAGACGGAGACTAAGCCACAGTTCCCTATTCAACATAGTCGAGGCATGACCCGGATAGCCGTTCCTGTTAGTGTTTCTTCATTGGCGCCATCCATGGGACCGACAACAAACTACACTCGATTTTCTCTTCTCCAATCATCAAATTTTCTTCACTCAAGCTTTACACACGTCCCCTGGATCTACGAGCCCAGATGCGTGTTCTTCAAGGTTTGAAGGATTTGTCCTTCACTAAAGCTTTACACACGTTTTCCGGATCTACTAGTCCAGGCGTGTGTTCTTCAAGCTCTGAATGATGTTATAATCAAAGGCTTGACAGATCTGGGAATCTCTCATGGTTTTTCCATCAAGCATGCTGACAGATCGGTGTTTGTCACATGATTTCTTCAAGATCAGTGCATTGAACCCAGGAAAATGCATAAAATAATAATAATTATAGTAATTATTATTATCGTTATTGTAAAGTGGGCGTACATTTTTAGGCAAGAGGTGCATCGTCTCCATCAGGAATCTTTTGCTTTTTCTGAAAAGTAGATGGGACACCTACTTTTCTTAAAGTCAGATGGGACACCTACTTTTCTTAGAGTCTTGCTCTTTATCCACTAGTGCCAAGCTCATCAGGGCTTTCACCAATCAAGGCACTTCGCGTTGAAGCGGAACAGAGCCCCTACCTGACGTAATGCGTAAGAAGACGTCACCCGTGGAACATGCTTTCATCAGCCAACACCACTTTGCGCATGGTATATTATATCCGTGGAGCCAAGCTTTTGCAGCCGAGTGCAGAACTGTCATTTCAGCAGATGCATTCCTACTCGTTCATGACATGAATCCTTTCATTGGGATGATAAGATAAGTTATATTATCTCTGTTTCATTATTTTCATGTTTAGTATAAGCATGCAAGCATGACTTACATATTGGATTAATTTATTCTTATGATGATGAGTTTTTTCCAACATTATATGGATGTCATACCTAATTTCTTGTCCCAACTTTTACATACAAGGACAAAAGTCTTTAATATACATGAAAAGAAAAGGACAAAAGTATGAAGCATGTGATATTACTCGGCACTCAATGATTTCTTTTTTAATATATCCATAATTTTCAAGAGTGCCCCTTGTAAATGTCATCATCTGACACACCAAACATGTTTTCCGAACCACATATTTTGTGGATCAACATAAGATTTTACTCAAGGGCAGAAGGTGTAAATAATCATCATCATAAACCTATACTTCATGAGTAATCTTTTTAATTGGCACTACCGCCAAATGCGAACAATTCTTTTATAAGTCAAATGCTCCTAACGTCATTTAGCAGCAATGAACAGGGGGAATGACATGAAGCCACGCTTACGGGTAAACCCGCTTGTCGGTAACTCCCCACGCAATTGTAACCCCGCGCAAGCTGGTAACTCCACGCTTACAGGTATCCCCGCTTGTCGGTAACTCCGCACGCAATGGTAACCCTGCGTAAGCCGGTAACTCTACGTTTACGGGTAACCCCACGCAAGCCGGTAACTCCAAGCTTACGGGTAACCCCGCTTGTCGGTAACTCCCCATGCAATGGTAACCCGGCGTAAACCGGTAACTCCATGCTTACGTGTAACCCCGCTTGCCGGTAAGTCCCTACGCAATGGCAACCCGCGCACGCCGATAACTCCAAGCTTACGGGTAACCTCCCTTGTCAGTAACTCCCAACGCAATGGTAACCCCGCGCAAGCCGGTAATTCGACGCTTATGGCTTGCCCCGCTTGTCGGTAATTCCCTAAGCGTTGGTAATGCCGCAACTCGCGTGTCCATCAGTGGTGTTTGCAACTCATTTTTTTTACATCAGAGACGTGTCACAGCTTGCCCGCACGTCAAAGGCGTTTGCAGCTATTTTTAATAAAGACGTTCCGTGCACGTCTTGATTTCAGGAACGTGCTACAACGTTGCCACGTCTCCTTCTCAGGAACGTGCTGCCACGCCACCCCCACGTTGGGTTGACGTAAACTTTTCAAATACGTTCTGCGCACGTCTCCTTTTCAGGAACGTGCTACAACTCCTCACGCGTCTCCTTTTCATGAACGTGTCGCCATGTCACCACCTCGCGTTGGGTTGACGTAAAATTTTAAAAGATGTTTCGTGCACGTCTCCTTTTCAGGAACGTGCTACAAAGTTGCCACGTCTCCTTCCTAGGAACATGCTGCAATGTCGCCACGTCTCCTTCTCAGGAACATGCTGCAACGTCGCCACGTCACCACCCCGCGTTGGGTTGACGTAAAATTTTAAAAGACGTTCTGGGCACGTCTCTTTTTCAGGAACGTGCTACAACATCACCACGCTCCTTCTCAGGAACGTGCCACCACGTCACCACCCCGCGTTAGGTTGACGTAAAATTCTAAAAGACGTCCCGCGCACGTCTCCTTTTCAGGAACGTGCTACAACGTCGCCATGTCTCCTATTCAGGAACGCGCGATAACATCGCCATGTCTCCTTCTTAGAAAAGTGTTACAACTTCGCGCGCGTGTCCTTTTCAGGAACGTGCTGCCACGCCATCCCCGAATTGGTTTGACATAAACTTTTAAAAGACGTTCCGCGCACGTCTCCTTTTCAGGAATGTGCTACAACGTCGCCATGTCTACTCCTTCTCAGGGACGTACCGCCACGTCACCACACCGCGTTGGGTTGACGTAAAATTTTAAAAGATGTTTCACGCACGTCTCCTTTTCAGGAACATGCTATAGCATCGCCACGTCTCCTTTTCAGGAACGTGCTATAACATTGCCACGCCACAATGCCCTTCATGCTTCAGCGGACCAGGTCTTCACCAGTGTCAGCAAAACTCTGTGCGTACACCTCAGCGGATTACTTCCGCGTGACGTAAATGTAAAAGGACGCCACCCGCGGATTGCTTTCTTTCTCCAACATCAAGCACTTCGCACAGTCCTGGCTATCATACGCCATCGCAAAGCACTTCCCGAATATCGTGGAGCATTGCTTCGGACTGACATACAGTCTAAAATGGCCTCTTTCACGAAACATGCTCTTGTCTACTTAAAGCAATCCGTGAAGCATAACTTTGGCCCGTCAATCGATCCATTGGCATAGGATACTCTTATTATAAGTTCAATGCTCCTAAACATTACACTTAGAACCAATGAACTGGGGAAATGGCACAGTATAACATCACTTTAGATGGTCCTCATACCATGATGCGCCGCATGAATTCACCTCCCAAGAAAGTTTTGTCGGATAAGCCGCGCGCTATAACATCTGGCCGTACACTAAAGCATCCACACGCGCGACATGGAATCGACCGCTCAAGGTTTTAGTACAACTTTTTCATGTTTACTGCAATTTATTATCTTGTCAACTTATCTTAAGTTCAAAAATAACTAAGGCAAGTCCGGGCGCCTCATAATACACCCATATTATATGATTAAGATACTTGCAGGTTTGGCAACAAGCCACATAAATACCTGTGATGAATCGCTACCGGACGCTCATGCACCGGTGGTAGTTAGCCTAGAAGGTGACACTTAGCCGATAACAAGCGCAACGAGCAAGCCTCTCGCACCCCAGAGACAGCCTAGAAGAGAAACACTTAGCTGGTAAACGGGCGCGAAGCTCATCCTCACGCACGTTGATGACAGTCAACTTAGAAGGTGACACTTAGCTGGTAACAAGCGCAACGAGCAACCATCCACACATCGAAACGTTTGAGTCATCAGTCCACTGAGAAGATAAAGCTTTTAATTTTCATTCCCGAGCACTCCTGGTTAGTCTAGCGCTCCACCCAATGCTTGCACGCGGGAGCAACACTAAACTAGGGGGACTTGTAGAGGTATGGTTCTTGACCCGACATACCGTCTTTATTACTTATATTATTTACTAATATTGGGGTGTGGAGGAAACCCCTTAACTGGGCTTGGTGCTAATGGGCTATGTGCCCATATAGTTAAGGGTCCTTGATTTGTTATGAAGTTTAGTAAATGAAACAATAATGAAGATGAATAATAATGGAAAGTGCAACGGAAATGTAAACTTTAAATCATAACAAACTAGACAATTGCTTTTAACAAGTACCTTTCATTAACCATCACAGACTACATTATAGTACACAATTCTCCCCCTCAGCCTGATCACTCACAACTCTGTTTGTACTAGAGAATGTTTTGGAGTGATGAATAAAACAGTACAGGCACTGTTTTATTTATAGACAAACTAAAACTCTAATGACCTAAGGTTGACATCACCTATGATAGTGACATCTAACAGATATAACAAAATAAAACATCTGCCCTATACAAATACTGTTACATAGGAAAATTCTAATGATTAAACAACTGATGGGATAAACTCTGATGCTTGTATCAACTGTTGGAGCCTAAGCACTGTTGGTTCCAATAGACCTTGTATCTTCAGACCTTTGGCTCAACAGACGTTTCTTTAACAGATCTTGTAGACAACAGTTTGTACTGCAGCTGTTAGGGTATAACAGTTGTTAGTGTCAACAGTCTTTTGGGAGGATCTTGTGTGTAAAATACTGTTTTTATTGTGGATCAGATGTTTAGTATGTTTTGGCTTTTCACTTCATCTGTTCTTCTCCGATTCAGCAGACCCAACAATCTCCCCCTTGAACAGATGATGCCAAAACTCAACCTTTATTCTTGATCTTTATTTCTCATTAGACTTTCTCTAATTTGGCCTTTGAATTATAATTCAAAATTGAAATAGAACAAGTCTTCAGCATCCCTTTCAAGCTCTAAGTTCAACAAGTCTTGGAGATCATCTGCACACAGACTATATGCATCATCCATCCTTAACTTTTAAGCTTCCCTATCAGATCTGAGCAGAGTCAATTCGTGGGTGTCTTTGTTGACCTTCCACTTTAGAATTTTTGAACCTGAGGAGTTTTTGAGTTGCAAATTTATTCTTGATGAGTTTGGTGATGGAGGCCTACCAATGATTCTTCTGAGTTCTTCACTGATGGGATCAGCGAAGTAGTGGACTTGGTTGAAAATCCCTACTTTCACAAAAGTGTCTTCAAACTCTTTTTCATCCTCCTTAGACATCTGTTTCTGTCTTTTGTATTGTTTTTTGGCAGCAATGGTGATATCAGATGTTGAGAGTAGGCTGTCAAGTGAAAAGGTCTGATGGGGTTTTCTAACCACTGGTGCATCAGGGTAGATTGGTTTTCTTGGAAGGGCAGGATCAGTTTTTCTGTTCTCTTCAAGTTTCTTATAAGTTTCAACTAGCCTCAGCTCAGACCATCTTGCCACAGACTTCATCTCTCCATAATTAGCAGCAACTATTTCTTCCCTCATTCTTTTGAATTCAAGGCTCTGACAGGGTCTTTACCTTTTCTGAAATCAGGAGTTGAAGCCATCTGATTTGGATGCTTAGCCATTTCTTCAATTCTATATAGTTCTTCTTGTAAAGCATGAATGGTTCAGCCTGCAAATTGTTTTCTATTTGCTTTGTAAGGCTTAGTTGCCATGATTTGATCCAGAATAGATTCCCTGACTACCTTCTACAATTCACCACTGATTGGTTTGTTGGATATAGACTTACTCAGGTCCTTAGCAAAATCCTCAATCCTTCTTAATTTACTAAGTTCTGCTGAATGAATGCCCTGAGCAGTCCTGTCATCCTTTCCTTTACAGTTCTCCTTAATGATCAAATCTGTTTGTATTGCCTTCAATTTCAAGTATTTATCAATATTTTTAGGTTTAGGAAAATTTGGGAGAGATTGGAAGGATAGTTGTGATGGATCCTCAGTATTATAGAAGGATTGAATTTCCCCCTTGAGTAAATCAAGTTCAAGGGGATACTATGCAGCCAATGGGATCATGGATGGTGGTGGTCTTTTGGTGGTGGTAGAATGGGATGAAAATTGGGAAATGTGTGGTGAGAAAGATGTCAATGGAATGGCTGGAATGGGTTCAGATGATGGTGGTGGTGTAGGTGTAGTTTCAATGTTCTCATCCTGTACCACAAAGGTGGACTTTCTTTTCCTTTTATACAGGATCAGAGGGGATGATGGTGTTTGTGAAGCAGTGGATGTGTTAACATCCGTTGGCACTTGTTTAGTACCAGCAGATGTTTGAGGTTGAGAAGATGGTATGGGTGACGTGGATATGCATGGTGTAGTGGTGGTTGTTGTTGTGATGATGGGTACAGTGGTTGTAGTGGTAGTGGTTGTTGTGATGATAGGTTCAGTGGTTTGTAGTGGTGGTGGCAGTAGATGTTTTGGGAACAGAGGTTTTGGATGGTGGTTGCCTAACATGTCTTGCAGGCATTTTCTTCCTTTTTGAGGAGCCAACATCTTCTGTTTCTTGCTGTTTCTCTTGTTTTGACTTTACAAGAGACTCTGCTTTGACGTCCAAAGTCTCAAACCTTTTTAACTTTGCTTCAGCAGCCTTTTCAGCCATGACATTTGCAGATTCATCAATCTTCTTTGCCTTTTCAGCTTTGGCAGTATCAGCAGAGGTTTGAGCAGTGGATTGAGGAGCTGAAGCAGACCCTGGTTTGTCAGCAGACTTTTGTGATTGACCATTTTGAGAAGGTGGAATTCCAAATGGATCAAACTTTGGCAATCTATCTCTGCCACTCTCCCCCTTTTTAGCATCATCAGCTGTGAACTCATCATCATGTTCATCTCTTAGTATAGTTGTGGGGGCAGAGCCAGTGGTCTTCAGCAGATGTTCCTTAATGGCTTTGATATATGCTTGAGTATCTGTGTACCTAGAATCTACCCTGTTACTGATAGTGGCCATATAAGTTTCATGTGTTTGATCTGCTAGTTTTTGATGAGCTATGATAATTGGACTGATAGATTTCCATAGCTCACTTGCAAGTCTTGAGTGGATGGTTGACTTTTGGTGAGGGTAGTCAAAGTTTGCATCATGGTCTTTAGATCAGTCTTGATTTCATTCACTGATGACTCAATGGTGTTAACCCTTTCTGTCAATTCCTGGTATCTTAATTCATCACCTAATTTAATAGGATCATCTGAATTCCTACCAGAAGTGGTAGTTATAAATGGTTCGGTTCTAGGAGGTGAGTCCATAGAAAAGAAACCTCCTTGAGTTATATGTAACTCAAAGGGTGTGGTCTCCTCTGTTCGTCGGCTAGCCACTTGACTTTTCTCAGGCACAGTCACTTGTGGGAGTATACTCTCAGTGATAGATGATTAAGAGGAACTGGGATTATCCCGAGTTTTGTCAATGGCTTCAAACAATGGTTGCATTGTGAGTGGAATGTCATGTGATGGTGATGGTTGTGGAGCGAGAAGAGAAGCAGCCCCTGGAGAAGGACTTTTAAACATATGGTCAAGTGACTCATATGCTTCTTAATGTGTTTCCCCTTGGATTACAACATGATCCTTATGTGAGGATACGTGAGGAGTTTGGATGGGTAGAGATATGTCCATTTGTTGAGAGGAAGTATCAACAGTGGTTGTTTGTTGCATTTGTGTTACAATAGGGTTTTCCTCTGGTATCTCATCTTCTAGAGTTAACCTTTTTGTTTTCTTTTTGGTGGGCTTAGTAGATGGAAGTCTCTTTTTGGTGATTGCTGGTGTAGGTTTCACAGCACTGGATGTAGTGCCATGATAACCAGGAGCAGTGGGCTCGGCAACAGAGGTTGGGACAACAGTTGTTGTCTTAGCACCCTTTGCTTGTATTTTGGAAGCTTTTGCTTTTGACACTTTTTCTTGGGTGTTTGGACCCAACATTCTTGTAAAAGTTTCTTGTGAAAGGCTTTTCATTTGAAGAGCTTCACCCTTTTTAAAATCCTTTTCAGGTAAAACCTTTTGTAGGAAAACACTTAAAAGTCTTGGGTATAAAAGAAAATCGTTGTTTGACCTAGACTTGACTCCCTTCACATTTGCTACTAAATCTAAAGACAGTGTCTGGGATAGATTGTAATCAGTATCTGACAACATTGCATATCCCAAGTACTGAACTTTCAATGGGATTTCATTGAAAGCAGTAGTTTTAGCAGAGAGATAGATGAGCAGGGTATGAAAGAAAAATTTCATGGCTGGGGGAAAATATTTTTTTGAAAATGGTTGCCCCAGTCATTTGTTCTTCATATCCCCTCTCTAAGAACTCAGTGTGAAGTTCAGTCTTTGAGAAAGAATCCTTACCTGCCAAGTCGTTCAGTGAGAAGGTTGGGGATATGGTTTGGGGTAATGGTGACATGTGTCTTTCCAATTTTGGAGATAATGGTTGTTTTCTTTTTATCTGTAAATAGGGTTTCAGCATTTAACCAGAACTCTTGGAGAGTGTCAAAATAGACGGGAGAATCAACGGTGAGAACGGGCAAGTACTTTGATTCTTTTATGACGTCAATTATGGAATGGAATGGAAGGTTTTCATCTGGTTTGGACAGATATGGTAGATAATTGTGGGGAACTTTTACTTGTAGATCCATGTTATGGATTCGAGTAAGAAGATCAATGGAATTAATTCGAGGTTTTGAGGTTGATGGAAGGCGGCTTTCAGAAGTTTGAATATAATGAGACAGTGTAACAACTGTTGGGGAAAACAAAGTTTTTATAGTCTTAGGTAAACCGCTGATGTGGCCAAAGCACTGCTTTTGAGAGCAGACGTGGCAAACATCTGATGGAGTGTGTTTTTTATGTATATATATATATATATATATATAGTGGAAAACAGTTGTTTTATCTGAACAGAGGTTTGAAACAGATTTTTTAACCAACAGTGGTTGTTTTATCTGAACAGATTTTTGAAACACATTTTTCAACTAACAGGTGATAAAATTTATGAAACAGTGGTTGTTTTTATCTAAATAGATTTTTCAACCAAAAGCTATTTTTAAGGATGGATTTTTGATTTTCTGACAACATTTTAATGTTTTATTTATGAAAACATTTTTGTTTTTAATCCATGTTTAGCATACCAATCCGAGAGATCAGTTTTCAAAGGTTGATGTGTCTAATGCCTTTGTCAACACATCTGCCAGCTGATCCTCTGTTGGTACATGGTGTAGAGAAATCAAACCTTTTTTATAGCTATCTCTTACAAAGTGGTGTTTGATGTCAATGTGCTTTGTGGTTGAGAGGGAAACTGTATTTTTGATGATATTTTCAGCTGCTTGACTGTCTAGCATGAGTGGAGTCTTTAAGGTAGTTATACCAAAATCCAGTAACTGGTTTTAAAGCCACATGATTTGACTGTACAGCTTGCAGCAACAATGTATTCAGCCTCTGCTTTTGATGTTGAACAACTGCTTGCTTTTTGCTTTGCCAAGAGACTAAGGCATTCCCTAGGAATTGGCACCCACCTGATGTTGAATTCCTTGTGGTGTGACAACCAGCAAAATCACTATCTGAATAACCTGAAAACTCAATATTTACATTAGAAGGATACTAGATACCAAGTGTGGGAGCACCTTTTAGGTATCTGAATATGCTTTTCAAAGCTATAATGTTTGACTTTCTAGGTGATGCCTGGGATCTTGCACAGACACAAGTGGCAAACATAATGTCTGGACTGGATGCAGTGAGGTACAATAAAGACCCAATCATGTATCTATAATGTGTCTGATCAACTAGTTCATCTTTGTCATCAATAGTGAGTAGCTTGGTAGTTCTCATGGGTGTACAACATGGTTTACAGTCATTCATCTCAAATTTTGTAAGTAAGTTTTTAACATACTTATTTTGGTGAATAAATGTTCCATTTTGCATTTACTTAACTTGGAGACCAAGAAAGCACTAGAGTTCACCCACAACACTCATTTCAAACTCTGCTGTCATGAGTTTCCTAAATTCTTCACACATTTTGTTACATATGGACCCAAAAATAATGTCATCCACATATATTTGAACAATCATTAGATCTTTCCCTTTCCATTTTAAAAATAAGGTTTTTATCAATTTTACCTCTAGTGAAGCCAATGGTCAAGATAAAGGTGGAAAGAGTTTCATACTAGGCCTTTGGTGCTTGTTTCAAGCCATACAAAGCTTTGTTGAGCTTGTAGACCTGATCAGGATGGAATGTGTCTTCAAATCCAGGTGGTTGGCACACATAGACTTCCTCCTAAATTTTGCTATAAAGGAATGCACACTTGATGTCCATCTGATACGCTTTGATGTTGTGGTTGACAACAAAGGCTAAGAAGAGCCTGATAGCTTCCAACCTAGCTACAAGAGCAAAGGTTTCATCATAATAAATGCATTCTTTTTGTCTAAAGCCTTGAACTACAAGCCTGGCTTTATTCTTGACAACAATACCCCTTTCATCAGTTTTGTTCTTGAAGACCCACTTTGTGCTAATTGGACATACATCCTTTGGCAGTGGCACAAGTTCCCATACTTGTTTTCTTTTAAACTAAAGGAGCTCTTCTTGCATATCTTCTACCCAACTGTTGTCTTTCAGTGCCTCTTGGTACTTGACATGTTGTGTGAGAGATAAAAAGTCTGTAAAAAGACAGATGTTTGAGGATTGACTTCTTGTGAGCACCCCTTCACTGATGTTGCTAATGATTTGTTCTGGTGGATGGGCTCTAAGGTAGATTAAATCTCCTTGATAAGGTATGATGGCATTTTGAGGTGAGGGACAAAGGTTTGTGACATCTGTTGTTGTAACATCTGTTTGCACTTCTGTAGTGCCAACAGATGTTTGAAATGGAGGTGGGGGAATAGGACCAAGTGGTGTAACAGTGGAATAGCTTTTGTCAACTGGAGTTGGACTTTTGTTAACAGATGTTTGAACAGTGGTTGAGCTGGATGAAGCAGTGGTTTGAGGGTAGGAATGGTTAATAGTGGTTGACACAGCGGTAGCAGAGTTTTGACAGATGTTTGGAACATCTGCTTCCTCTGATGCAGAATACACTTTGCAGTGAGATGGAATCCAACAGTTCAGCAGGATTTGCTGGGATTTTTAAGGATGAAAGTTCATTAAACTTTACATTCAGAGTTTCTTCTATTGTCCTGGTCCTTGTGTTAAAAACTTTGCAGGCCTTGGTAGTAGAAGAATATCCCAGAAAATATCCACAATCTACTTTGGCTGCAAATTTTGAAATGGAATCTTTAAGATTTAAAATGAAACATGGGCAGCTAAAGATTTTGAAAAATGAGATCAGTGGTTTGATTTTGAACAAAATTTCATAAGCAGTCTTTTGATGTCTGGGGTTAATCAAAACTCTGTTCTGAACATAACAAGCAGTGTTTACAGCTTCTGCCCAAAAGGACAATGGTGAACCAGAATCTGCTAGCATAGTTCTCGCAGCCTCAATGAGAGTTCTGTTTTTCCTTTCAACCACCCCATTTTGTTATGGTGTTCTTGGAATGCTGAAATGCCTCACAATCCCTTTTGACACACAGAAGTCATCCAACTCCTTATTTTTGAACTATGTTCCATTGTCACTTCTAAAGACTTTTACTGGCAAGTCATATTTTTTTTTCAACTTTGGTGACAAAGTCCTTCAAGATATCTGTAGTCTCATCCTTAGAGTATAAAAAGTAAGTCCATGTAAACCTAGAAAATTCATCAACTATGACAAGACAAATCTCTTTTCCCTAGACTCATGATTTTAATTGGGCCAAACAAGTCCATGTGCAACAATTGAAGATATTGACTAGTTTTGGACTCATCAATGGATTTGTAAGAGCTTTTATGCTGTTTTCCTTTTAAACAGGAAACACAATGCTCATCACATTTAAATTCTTTTGATGGAAGGCCTCTCACAAGGCTTTGTTTTGAGAGTGAGTTGTTAGTTTGAAGGTTGGTGTGACCCAATCTCCTATGCCACAATTCTGTCTCTTTTGATGAGGCAACAGAAAATAGACAGGCATTTGCCATAGGGTTATCCTTCAACATATCAACCACATACACATTGCCACTTCTATGAGCAACAAGTTGTGCTTTGCTCTCGGCTATGATAGTATCAATCTTTATAACCATTTCTGGCCCAATAATCTTACAAGTTTTCTTAGTGAAGAATGACCCATAGCCTTTGTCACTCATTTGTGAAACACTAAGAAGATTAACTTTAAGATTATCAATAAGATTGACATTTTCAAACTTGAGAGCCTGAACAGTCCGTGAACCCAACACCTTACCTTTAGAATCATTACCAAAAGATATATCACCCCCTCCAAGAGCTAAGAAGTCCAGAAGTAGGGCTCTACATCCTGTCATGTGCCTGGAGCCTCCACTATCTACATACCATAGACTATCTAAGCAAGAAGAAGCTCCCTACACATCAGTAATGAATTATTTTTGGTGAGTGTCCAAAGCCAAGTTGGCTTTGGATGGATTCCCAGACCTTACAAGCTCAAGTTTAGAAGAATGATCAGTGGTTTGAACAAGTTTTTGAACCAAATTCAACAACTGTTGTTGACCATTTGCCAGTGTTTGTATGCCAACACTTGGTGCAACAGATGTTTGACCATTTCCTGTTAGATGATAGTAACCATCAGGATGCCTTTTCACTTTTGGTTTTGAAGGCCTTTTTGGCTCTTCATAGACATGTGGCATACTATGACAAGGTGGTTGTCCATATCCTCTTGGAAACTTATTTGAGGGTGGAGTATCTGTTACTTGGATAACTCTGGGAGCAGAGGTTTTATTAAGATTTTTGGTAATAGATGTTTGGAATGGTGTGAAAGTCTGATTGGGCTTTCCTTTTGAAGTACTGACCACTTGAATCATTTAACTTTTTACTTTATACTATTGTATTTTGACATTAAATTTTTTGAGATAAAGACACTCTTGGGTTTTATGATTCTTTTTACCACAGATTGAACAGTTTGGTTTAGAATCACACACACTTATTCCTTTGTTTATGTCATATGCTTTAGAAGAAAACAGTTTTTAGTAACATGATTCTTCTTTTCACAAAAATCACAAAACAAGTTTGAACCCTTTTCTTTCTTCTTCTTCCCTTTTTCATTCTTCTTTTCAACAGATGTTTGAACATCTGCTGGAAGATCTTTTAAGGGAATGATTTTTGCCTGTGGTGCCTTTTTACCAGTAGGGGTTTCAAAATTGACTGGTTTAAAGTTATCAAGAACATCACACTCATCTGACCAAGTTGGTTTAAACTAATATTTTTCAATTTTTGTAAATGATGAGGAACCCTGAAGTTTTTCAAGAACAATTTTCTTGCCATTAGGTTCAGTGATTTTAATTTCTTGACCCTCTAGAGTTGTTGGAATAACCTCAACAAGCTTTGGTTCCCTTTTGTTAGTGTTTTGAGAAATTTGAGCAGTGCTTTCATTGCAACCAATGCCAAATTTCACATGACTTTTGGTCTGTTTGTTGAGGAGCATCTTAAAACCTTTGGATGATTCCACCCATTTTTCACACTCAACTTGGGTGGATTCAAACTCCTATTTACAACTTTGATATCTTGTTATCATAATTTGGAGCTGGTCCTTGGTTATGCTTGCTTCATGTTTTAAACTGCTGATTTCAGATTCTTTTTCAGTTAATTTTGATTTTAACTATTTTGATAGTTTTTCAAACTGAATTTCATCCTCTAAAATTTTCTTTCTAAGGTTTTTATTCACCTCTTTAATGCTTGCAAAAGCTATTACACATTTTTCTGAACATAAATCATTTAAGATTTGAGGAGATACCTTAGCAGCAACCATCAATGCACAATCACACTTGCACTCACAATCATTTTCACTCCATGGATCTGAGAGATTCACAACCTCTTCTTTAGACTTTTCAACTGAAACAACCATATCAACAACATCATCAGTCATATTTTCAAACTCAGAAACCACTTCCTCAAATTCAACTTCTTCACAATTGTTTCCAATGCCATGAAACTGAAATTTTCTGGTTCATTTTCAGATTTGGCAACAAGAGCAAAGTTCTCATGTATTAGCTCATTTGGTAAACTGCTCCAATCAACAAAACCTTGTGTGAAAAAGCTCTATTGACTAGTCTCTGCAGGGGCAGAGGGTGGAGTAGCAGCTAATGGCATTTGAGCCTGAGCAACAGGGGTTTGAACATATTGAATCTGTGGAACAGTGGTTTGGACATAGTGAACAGGAACAGTGGAAGAGGACTGTGCAAAGTGAGCAGTGTTTTGCACATTTGGTCCATGGGTATTTTGGGAAAACTGGCAAGTGTTTGTCTAAGGCCTTTGATTTGGATAGGTAATTATAGGTGTTCCATTTTGACTCCTACATTCCCTAGCAAAATGACCCATTATATGACATTTGTAACACTTAATTTTAGATTTATCCAACCCCACTTTTGACCCACCATGTAAACCTGGGTATCTTCTGCCAGTTTTCTTATAGAAATGGTTAGTTCTAACACTGAGAAGAGCCAGTTGGTGCAAAATGTCCATTTCTTCCAAGTCCATGGGATCAAAATATTGAAGGTCATTATACTCAAGAGAGATATTGTCAGATGCCTGGATATCACCACTTGCTACAAAAGCATAGTTGGGTGAATAAGAATCAGAGTTAAAACCAGAAGTTATGTCAATAAAATGATCATAACTCTGATCCTTACTGCTACCAGGCATCTCATCCTGACCCAAAAGTGTTGTATTACCAAACACATAATCATTAGACACTTTTCTAGAATCCTGAAGCTTCTTTTTCTGGTTAAGCTCTCTCTCATAGGTCAGGAGCTTACCATGAAGCTGGGTCAAAGATAAGTCCTTAAAACCAATTGAGTTTCTCATAACAATTGCAATAGTGTTCCATTTATCTGGTAGTGATCTTAAAAACCTATGGTTCAATGTTGAGTTTAGCTAAGTTAACCCACCAGTTTTAGTTCACTAATTAAACAATTAACCTCTCAAATTGTTCAGTTATTGACTTTCCCTTCACATGACTGAATGTTTCATATTGTTGATTTAATATTTATCTGTTGTTTTCAATAACCTCCTCAGTCCCACCGAATTGTTCTTTCAAAGCATCCCACAACTCCTTTGCACTGTTATAGTGTAACAACCCAGCATAGATATCATTTGGTAGAGCCATGGCCACAATATTGAAGGCTTTGGCATCTAACTCAATTTTCTGAAAATCTTGCTCGGAGTAGTTTTCTAGTTTCTTTGTCTCTTGAACCTTGGGATCTTCAGTAATCGGCACCATCAGAACATGTGGTACGAAGATAACCGAATTCCAGCACCCAGTGTTCTGTTGAGCTAGAACATGGCTTATCCGACGTTGCCAGATATTGTATTCAGATCTGACAAGCATCGATGGCTTGTTGTTCGTGCCAATGTTGCGTGGATTGTGATTGATTGAAGCCATTATCTGATTGTTTATAAAACAAAGTGTGTTTAAAAAACTTTGAACGTAAATAAACTTTTACTCAGGTTTCAAACCGACAAACAAAGCGATATCTATATCAATAAATTTGAGCTGATCTGTTTATATTAAATTGATTGATTAGATCGAATATAATTGACCAAGCTCTGATACCAATTGTTAGGATCTGAGTTTGATTTGTTATGAAGTTTAGTTAATGAAACAAGGATTAATTACATATATCCCCCTATTTTCAACTATAATTACATATATACCCAACCCAAAATTTAAATTACATATATCCCCCTACAAAACTTCATAAATTACATATATACCCATCCTATTAAAAATGCATAGGAAAATAACTATTTTACCCCAATTCTTTTACTAAACTATATTCACGACAAGTCATACAACACATTCTTTGCATCCTACAACTTATATCCCATACGATCTTTCCAACTTAATAAGTTATGAACACCAAGAACATGTAACATGCAAAATGTTTTCATGCATCCTACAACTTGATTTCACCGAAACGAGTGTTCTAACACTCTTACATAATCATTACTAGGCCCTCATATCATTACATTCATCATAAAATGTAATGATATGAGGTGCTTAATAATAGAATGGGTATATTTGATATTTTTAGTTTTTGGGAAGAAGAAATATGTAAATAATTTTTTTGACTTGGGTATATATGTAGTTTATGAAGTTTGGGAAGGGGAAATATGTAAATAAAATTTTGACTTGGGTATATATGTAATTTATGAAGTTTGGAGGGGGATATATGTAATTGCCCCATGAAACAATAATGAAGATGAATAATAATGGAAAGTGCAGTGGAAATGTAAACTCTAAATCATAACAAACGGGACAATTGCTTTTAACAAGTATTTTTCATTAACCATCACAGATTACAATACAGTACACAATTCTCCCCCTCAGCCTGATAACTCACAGCTCTATTTGTACTAGAGAATGTTTTGGAGTGATGAATAGAACAGTACAGGCACTGTTCTATTTATAGACAAGCTAAAACTCTAATGACCTAAGGCAGACATCACCTAAGATAGTGACATCTAACAGATATAACAGCATAAAAAATGTGCCTTATACAAACACTGTTACATAGGAAAACTCTGATGATTAAACAACTGATGGGATAAACTCTGATGCTTGTATCAACTATTGGAGCCTAACTGCTGTTGGCTCCAACAGACCTTGTATCTTCAGACCTTTGGCTCAACAGACATTTCTTCAACAGATCTTGTAGACAACGGTTTGTACAGCAGTTGTTAGGGTATAGCAGTTGTTAGTGTCAACAGTCTTTTGGGAGGATCTTGTGTGCAAAATACTGTTTTAATATGGATCAGATATTTAGTATGTTTTGGCTTTTCAATTCATCTGTTCTTCTCCGGTTCAGTAGATCCAACAGCTGTGTGCCCATATAGTTAAGGGTCCTTGATGTCCGGCCCATCGGGCCCAATCGCGGCCCATGCTATGAAGTTATCACACTCATACTTACCCCCACGATAACACATGGACGGTCGTCGCCGCCACCATCATTTTTGTGTCTGTACGTTGAACTCTGTGACATCTGTCTTCTTTCACTATCGTTATTGTACAGCTCTAGTCCCTCTTGTTTTCTTGTGGTTACATTTCTAGTCCCCATATTTTGAAACTATTATCAGAAAAAAAATCGCGAGTTATTCCTTTTCATTTACTCTCGCCCATTTATTCATTCCGTTATTTATTTATTTATTATTCGTACTATTTCTATACCTTATCCGAAAAACTTATCCCATAATAGAATTCAATCCTTATTGAAATACATAATTAAACGAGTATATTTTTTTAAGGTGTTACTTATCGAAAAAAAGTACTCTTTGTATAATGATAATAGATATATATTTTAAAATAATAATAATAATAATAATAATAATAATAATAATAATTTTTTTTGATTTTATTTAAAATATATTTTTTTATTTTAAGATGAGTTTATTGAAAAACAATGTGGCTTAAACTTCTATAACACAACAATGCATATAACTAAAACCCAACCCAACATTATATACTCTTAGCCAAATCCCTCTATAGTCCCATCAGAACTGGCCCAAACTCACGACTCAACAACAGCCTTCACCTTGCTGCAGATCAAATCCGACCCAGTTTGCAAACCCATTAGAAATTCAGTCAAATCTCACGTGTTTTGTGGTCGATTTCCAAATCAAAACATTCCATAACGATCGAAATCTTTACTCCATATTATATATAGCCAATTACGAGTGTTTCATCGAAATTAAACCTGCACACACCTTCATAAAGCATCGAAAATAAGTATCCCCATATCTCTTTTCGCTCCCAAGCATCACATCGGTCAGATTTTATTGTTTTAGGCTCGGCTTGGTTGTCCTCTTTTCCACTCCGATCTGTTAACGTAAGCTTCAATAAAACATTTCTATATGGTTGGTTTTATGCGCATAACAATAACCCTATGCTTAATTATGGATTCCATGGGGTTTTGATGTTCGATTTGATGATTAGGATGTTAGGGTTTATATTGATTTGGGTTAAGATAACTGCAGACATAAGAATATGTATTTTTCTAATGATATGATTCACAAACCCTCAAGCAGACCAACTGGTCGGAACTCGTGAATGACAGACCAAGGGCGCGGGTTCGGGTCCCGGCCTTGCCTTGCCTTCCTTTTTCTTCATTTTTTTTTGTTGTTTTGTTATAACATTAAATTTTCTTTACAACTCTTTTTAATTATTAAAAATATCAAAACTGTAACATCCCATTTTTTGTTATATAAATAAAAGGTGTTGGTTCATATTTATTAGCAAATGAAACGGGTTATTAAATGGCAAAACGAAGCAATAACAGGAGAGATAGATATTTGTGTATAAAAAAAATTAGTTAACGAGTAAGTGATGGTTAGTATGATTATGTGAGCTATGAGATTTAGGCGAGTCGTTAGTATTATAAGAGGTCGTCTAATATAATATAATTATATTTGAACCGAACTCCGTTTCTAATGAAAATTAGGTTGATGCGTAGATAAAAATTAGTTCGTCTTAACAGTATATTTGGAATTTAGTAAAACGTTATAGTTTAAAAGTTATACGAGAAAAACGAGCTAAGCAGCTGAAATTAACTATAAATATAACAATGATAAAATTTTACCTCAACACTTGAAAGGAAGCTATCGTAAAAGCAAGCAGGTAGCCTGCTCTCATCTTGTCCCACATCGAATATTTTAGGAAAGCACAACTAAGGCCATGACTTATAAATAGATACTTCAGTATCTTTTTAGTTTACAGTTTCAAATTGGGAACGCTCTAGTTTAAGGAGAATCCCGAGCCTACGATACTCCGTTAGGTATTGTTATTAGTTATTTTTAGAGCACGAATGGGGGAGACTCTACATCAACTAGCCGTAGAGAGTCTTGAGGTACGTTTTCATTTAAGTTATGTTTAGTTCATTATTATTTTTATTACTGTTAATATTAGTATTAGTTTAGTGTTATTATTTTTAGGTATTAAGATTATTATTAGGGGTGGGTATGGGGTAGCCTAACCTTAGTTAGGCATGGACTGATCATCCATGCTTAAATAAGGTAGCGCTAACCAATATCCAACTATAATAATAATAATAATAATAATAATAATAATAATAATAATAATAATAATAATTAGTTAGGTGTACTGTTACCTAACCTAGGGGTGGTATAATTGTATCAGAACCTTGAGATATTACCTGGTTGTATTAGCGTTGTCAATTGCAAAAGGACTGATAAAGAGGTGAGTTACTTAAACTATTTTCAAAACGTGATACTTGCTCATAAAGTTGTTTTGGTGGTGATTGATCATGTATATGCATCGAACCATAGGTGTGGCATCCAGGGTGTTATATATATATATTGTAATGATCATTATATTTTCCATGCGTGGACATACACGTACAACTATATGGGGTGTGTTTACGCTGTATGTGTGAATATATAATGCTTAGGCCGGATATATGATTATGGTGACGTGCAAGGAGCTCATACTTGATCAATAAAATGTTTATGTGGTTGTTTTACTGATGAGTCAGTTTATGTGACTCACCAACTGTGTGCTGACGTATTTTTATTACTCGAGCATGTATCACAGGTTGATGGTCTAAGGAATGGGAGTTCCTAGCTGAGAGTTGGAATACTTTAGACGGTTCATCTTATTATGGTTAAGCTTTGTTTAGCTTGGTGGTACTTGGATCGCACTAGCTTGTAATAAATACTCAAGTTATGTAATGAGATTTCGTTTCCGCTTTAAGTTTGCGCCGACTGGTCACTGTAAGTGCCCCGACCTGGGCGGGGTGTGACAAGTTGGTATCAGAGCATTAGTTTAAGAGATTTAGGTACTTATTGAAGTATCTAGACTTAAACTAGGACTTGTAAGCCCAGTGGAAGTGTCAATCTTGGTAGGCAGAGGCTAGTATAACAGAGGATGTATAGGTTTGGTATGTCGAACTTTATGATGGAAGGACTATATGGTATTTGGAGGCATCATGGTGTGTATCCTATATTGCTTTCATACCTGGCCAGTATGAAGGTTAGTGTATGACATTACTATGATCTCGCAAACATCATATTGTACTGAAATCAGGAAATAGTAGGTAGAGTTTTAAGAATGTGGTTGAGCTCTATACCTTGCTACTAAAATCATGTATATAAGTTTATCTATGTGAGCGTATTGTGCTTATCTTATCCTCATTTGTTGTCTAGGGTGGCAATGTTTGATAGGATAATAAGAGCTGATTTTATGTGTCCGAGGTAAATAATGGAGTTTGTATACATAGTCTAGCTATACGAGCGCATGTCTCAAAGTATGCCAACGGTTTATGTGTAGCATAGGTGAGTATGCACATTTGTGGGTGTTAAATGAAACCATAACATACGTAAAGCAAATAGGGTGTTATAAGGCTCGAATAAAATACCTTAGGTAGGTTATTTGTGTAACCAAGTAAGGAACTTAACCAAAATTGGTATCTCCACTTTCCCATAATAGTTAATTAGAACCAGGCTCAGAAGTGACCCAAAGACGAACTGTAGTGGAGTAAGGAAGGCATGTGAAGCCAATGTTTTCTTTTTATACTCAGTGATATATAAAGCTCGCTCAAGAGTCTAGTCAGGAATATCAAAGGCACATTAGTTGAGAAACCTCTTAAAAAGGTTAATGTGTCAATAGTTGATATTCAATCAATCAGATGCATTTACAAAGACGTTAGGTCTTGCAAGCTGAGGCATTAGAAACCAAAGCAGTTGTCACTTTTGGGATACGTTAGAAGAAAATCCTAGAAGTTATTATTAAGAGTAAATAGGATAATGATCAGGATCAGGGGCGTCCTAATTTTAGGGATTATAAAAAAGAAACGTGGACCCGCACTTTAATCTCTTATAGGAGGAAAAGGACTTTCTTGTCCATGTCACCTATTGATTTATAGAAAATATAAGAACATACCTGCCATGATGGTAGAAAGCTCCGTTAGTGTTTTTATAATTTTAAGGATTAATGTCTTAATGTCTTAAGAAATAAAAGAATGAAGAACCCGATAGAGCAAGATGTAGAGCTTTTGACATAAAGACTGAAGAATCCATAGGAACCTTGACGTGATAATGAGTTGCTACTAGTGAACAACTTCTATGCTAAGATACTTTTTGGTACCAGTGTTGATAGAAGTTTGGTATGTGAACCTTTTGAAGTTCGTTTAACTAGGTTCTCTACAAGTTAGATAAACCATTTATAGTAATAGTAGCGAATGGAAGGAAATAAGAAATTGGAAGCTATATCAAGGGATGTACCATCTAAATTAGTAAATACCTCGATACCCATAGACTTATTATCAATGAAACTTGGATTGGTGGATAGAGTACTAGGGATGGGTTGGTTAGCTCGCCAAACTCGTATATTGTGTGATAAGAAGCAAATTCGATTCAGGACCCAAAGTGGAAACCTTTGATAACTCGAGGGGAAGAACCTAGTAAAGATATAAGTTTTAGTATGATGATAAAGGCAATGAAGTGTACCCGAAGGGTCAACTAGATTAACTAGTAAAGGCACCAGAGACTAAGGAAGATAAGAATTTAATGGATGTGCCAGTAGTAGTCAACCTTCATGAGGCATTCCCTAAAGGTCATTCTAGACTATCAACCGATAGAAAAATTGAATTTAGAATTGACTTGATCCCGGGGGCAACCCGTATTGTTAGAGCCATTTACTGTCTTACCTTGACTTTCAATGGAGGAATTAAGAAACCAAATGTTGGAGTTCTGGATAAGGTTTTATATATTCTAGCACGTCAACATCGGTTGTTGTCAAGACACGATACGGTGTGCAGTAGTTGATACCCATAGCCAGGAGGTTAGGACACGACACGATGTAATCACTGTGAGTTGTTAGTAATGCCATAAGACCAACATATGTGTAGTATTCGTAGGTATCATTGATTTAGCTGTAAGACAAACGCGTCATAATAAACTTCATGCATTAAGACATGGTGTTAAGGTAAATCTCTTACACTAAATTAAGAATGCAATGATAGGCCTTAATGGAAAACCATATCAAGAAAGAAACAATGGTTGGTAGCCAAGATTATTGAGATCTATGAATGATAGTATCTTAAGTTTCGATGATCGAATATGAGGTTCTTAATTTTGGCAGATAGGGGATATGATACCAGGGGAAACTTATAAGTCAAGATACACCGTATACCCTGGTAGTAATAAAATATAGGATTTAAGAAATAATTATGGTTAGCTGGGAATAAAAAGTTGTATCACAAGACAAGTAGAGAAATATCTTACCTATCTAAAAGTCAAGGCAAAGCATCTGAAGCCATTTGGATATATATATAGGAAACTGAAATACCATGAAGGAAACAGAAGATGATAACAATGGACTTTGTTTCTAAACTGCCAGGATCGAGTCATAGACACAATGCTATTTAAGTAATAATTGATAAGTTCGCCAAATCTACACACTTTGCCTATCCTTATGGGCAAATGAAATGTAAGTCAACCCTTGTACTAAATAGATTATTTTATGAAGCGATGTGTTTACATGAGCTATATACAAGGGAGAGATTTGTTCTCCTTATGTTTTAGGCAAGGTTTATAGAGAAAGCCGATAACTCATAGTGGGCAAAATGAACGCACCAATCAAGCTTTAGAAGGTATACTACGTGCATACATAATAAACTTTAGTAGCAGTAAGGACGACCATTTAGCATTAATCAAACCTTTGTACAATAATAGCTACCACGCCAATATTATGGCAACATCATATGAATCCTTATATGGAAAGAAATGTAGAGCACCTATCTTTTGGGCTAAAGTATGTGACAGTCTATCTAGACATGGGATTTTGTATGAAACAACTGATAAAGCAGTGATGTAATTAAACGATAAAACAAATATTATAATATTGGAACACAGAAATGATGAAGTATTACATAGGAAGTGATGACGAGACGAAGAGGTATTCACCTCATTTGTTTAAAGTTGACAGGTTTCGAGGACGAAACCTAATTTAAGGGGGGTATATTTGTAACATCTCATTTTTTGTTATATAAATAAAAGGTGTTGGTTCATATTTATTAGCAAATGAAACGGGTTATTAAATGTCAAAACGAAGCAATAACATGAGAGATAGATATTTGTGTATAAAAAAAATTAGTTAACGAGTAAGTGATGGTTAGTATGATTATGTGAGCTATGAGATTTAGGCGAGTCGTTAGTATTATAAGAGGTCGTCTAATATAATATAATTATATTTGAACCGAACTCCGTTTCTAATGAAAATTAGGTTGATGCGTAGATAAAAATTAGTTCGTCTTAACAGTATATTTGGAATTTAGTAAAACGTTATAGTTTAAAAGTTATACGAGAAAAACGAGCTAAGCAGCTGAAATTAACTATAAATATAACAATGATAAAATTTTACTTCAACACTTGAAAGGAAGCTATCGTAAAAGCAAGCAGGTAGCCTGCTCTCATCTTGTCCCACATCGAATATTTTAGGAAAGCACAACTAAGGCCATGACTTATAAATAGATACTTCAGTATCTTTTTAGTTTACAGTTTCAAATTGGGAACGCTCTAGTTTAAGGAGAATCCCGAGCCTACGATACTCCGTTAGGTATTGTTATTAGTTATTTTTAGAGCACGAATGGGGGAGACTCTACATCAACTAGCCGTAGAGAGTCTTGAGGTACGTTTTCATTTAAGTTATGTTTAGTTCATTATTATTTTTATTAGTGTTAATATTAGTATTAGTTTAGTGTTATTATTTTTAGGTATTAAGATTATTATTAGGGGGGGGGGGGGGGTAATGGGGTAGCCTAGCCTTAGTTAGGCATGGACTGATCATCCATTCTTAAATAAGGTAGCGCTAACCAATATCCAACTATAATAATAATAATAATAATAATAATAATAATAATAATAATAATAAAAATAATAATAATAATAATAATAATAATAATAATAATTAGTTAGGTGTACTGTTTCCTAACCTAGGGGTGGTATAATTGTATGAGGACCTTGAGATATTACCTGGTTGTATTAGCGTTGTCAATTGCAAAAGGACTGATAAAGAGGTGAATTACTTAAACTATTTTCAAAATGTGATACTTGCGCATAAAATTGTTTTGGTGGTGATTGATTATGTATATGCATCGAACCATAGGTGTGGCATCCAGGGTGTTATATATTATAATGATCATTATATTTTCCATGCGTGAACATACTCGTACAGCTATATGGGGTGTGTTTACGCTGTATGTGTGAATATATAATGCTTAGGCCGGATATATGATTATAGTGACGTGCAAGGAGCTCATACTTGATCAATAAAATGTTTATGTGGTTGTTTTACTGATGAGTCTGTTTATGTGACTCACCAGCTGTGTGCTGACGTATTTTTATTACTCGAGCATGTATCACAGGTTGATGGTCTAAGGAATGGGAGTTCCTAGTTGAGAGTTGGAATACTTTAGACGGTTCATCTTATTATGGTTAAGCTTTGTTTAGCTTGGTGGTACTTGGATCGCACTAGCCTGTAATAAATACTCAAGTTATGTAATGAGATTACGTTTTCGCTTTAAGTTTGCGCCGACTGGTCACTGTAAGTGCCCCGACCTGGGGGGTGTGACAAAAACAAATCCTAAAATTTTATTAAAATTTTCACAAGTCCCAGAACTCCAAAAAATTATTATGGTAAGTTAATTTTCCTAAAAAGTGATTATTTATTATTTTTAATGTATTTTTATACTTTTAATCATAATAAATTCATAATAAATCCATTTTGCATTATTTTAACACCAAAATTTTAATAAAATTATTTCTAATCATATAATACCTTGTGGATGTTCTTTTTCTGGAAAAAAATATTTTTACGTATTTTAACTAATTAATTTCATTTAATTAATTATTTTACAATGAAAATGAAAATCAAAATCAAAAATCATTTCTAAATTTATTTTCCACTAGCATATATTACTTCCTTCTAGCTTTATGAAAAAAAACCAAAAGTTTTACATTTTATTTAATGCACATTTATTTCATCTTAAACAATTTGAAATCGATTTAAAAGCATAAAAAATGCCAAACATATAAAAGATTAAATTTTAAATATTATTTTATATCACCTCAGAATATTTATGAAATAAAACTTCCAATTTACTTAAAATCATTTATTAATTTCATTTATATTCATTACATATAAACGTGCCGCATTTTCGATTAATATTGTTTACGAAAGTTCATTTAATTTCAATTAACTGGAAAACCCTAAACCCCAAATCAAGTCTAATAACCTTAAGTGTCTAATCCTAGACGCCATAGATTCTAAGCTCAATTTCCTTACAATTATTTATTCCTTCTAGGTTAATCCTTTGGGGTCAATTTCATTTAACTCTCACATTTCGGTAAAATCAAGCTTCTACACAAATTGTGAGTATACTTAGCCCATTTTTATCTTTTTACACGTTTTGGGTGATTCATGTACACAATTATTCAAATACACAGTTTTACATATACAATTCATTACAATGTGCAAGTGTTTACATTTTATGCATTATGCTTAGACATTGGAATACTCATGATACCTTAGCAAAATCATTAACTTAGCTAGCCGAACTTAACAGTGGATAGTGCTATTTGGGATTGGCACCCGCCTAGGTTGATTCTCCCCCTTTTTCATCGGAGGATCTATGGTCACTTGTTACATGCTCGATTATGCTATATACATAAGGGTTGGTTTTGCCATGTTAAATTTCATACATGTTTCTACATAATTTCATAGTTAACATCGCACATGAATTGTACAACTTTTACAACTATACTATATGTATCCAAACCTAGGTATGCTCACCAACATTTCATATGTTGACAAAATTTATTTTGTACATGTTTCAGGTGCAGTTTTATCTTAGTTGCATAGCATTGGATTTTAGTGCTTGCTTTCAA
The DNA here is from genome assembly GCA_030844895.1 of Ambrosia x helenae. Classification (NCBI taxonomy): domain Eukaryota; kingdom Viridiplantae; phylum Streptophyta; class Magnoliopsida; order Asterales; family Asteraceae; genus Ambrosia; species Ambrosia x helenae. The sequence continues at coordinate 33,281,897 of CM061225.1, read as the reverse complement.
TAATTTATTTCGAATTTCATGTTTTGTTCAGACTTTTGTATTTTTCACATTTCATCCATGTAAGACAATTTGAATTATTCAATAATATATTTACATTTTAGTACCATGAGCTTTTGAACAATCATCACTACGTGACACCTCGATGATTCTGCCATCAGTTGGGGTGTTACAGACTCCACAAATGGTTTCCTAGTAGTCACCTCTATGCCTCACCTTCCCTTTCTTTCTTGTAGATCTGGATCTAACCGGAGAAGACGAAGACTGAGCTGTAGTTCCGCTATTCAACACAGTCGAGGAATGACCCGGACAACCGTTCGGTTAGTGTTTTGCCTATGCGCTTGAAAAGCTGGATGACACGCCTATCCCGCGATCTTGGAACGCTGCATAACTTCGTACTTGTTTTATTTAGAAATTTCTTTGTATAACTATGGGCTACAAACACCTATCTCTTTTAATGTTCAATGAAATTTTCTCTATCTATTTACTAGGTTCACTACTTAGCGCTTTAGTCTTCAAGGTGCGGACATTCTAAGCGCCCAACGCCAAACTACATACTCATTGCAAAAAGACTAAGTCAAAGACAATATTCCAACAAACGTTCAACTTACAAGGAAGAAAAGTGCACACAAAATAAAGAAGAAGAAATAATTCATTTCATTTAAAAAAAGGCGCGAAAGGCCTTGATGTTTACAAAGGAAATAGAAAAAAAGATTACAAAAGATCTAACTACTCAGAGCCTTCATATTCAATTTGCTCTACCTCCTCTTCCTTATCATGCGTCGTTCCAGATGCCCCTACTCCACTTGCCGCCAGGCGCTCCCTCTCTAGGCGTTGCGCCTCTTCCTGCTCTGCTTTCTTCTTTGCCTCTATACCAGATGGTCGGATTCTTCTATGAAGTAATGAATGGCGGCTGCTGGGTCTGCATAACGGTTGCAATCCTCAACCGTCTTCCGGATGGGGAACTCGATTAGCTCGAACTTTGCAAGTTCGGCTTCATATTCCTTCCGATGAGGCTTCCCATAATGCGCCGCCTAGTCAATATTTCTATTATCGAGAGCATGATGGTAGCCAGTGTCAAACCCATCAATGGACCCAGTAGCGTGGGCAGCAACAGCAATGGGGGCAACCTGGTCCCCAAGCTTAGGCTCATTCCAGAACCGCTTGAAGATCTGAAACAAAAGATCAAAGTGTTAGAAAATTTTTAAAAATACAACTAAGGAAAAAAAAGGGTTAAAAAGCACCTTACCCCGGGGACGCCTGTGGTCATAACATAGCGCAAAGACTCCTGGGTCTTCACTTGCGTAGTGGAGGCTTGGTCAAGCAGAGTTTTGGAATTCTCCGCTTCCAGCTGCGCCACAGCCTTGGCCTCCTCCACGGAGGCCATCTCCACCTCTAAGGACACCTTTTCCTTCTTCCAGGCGGCCTTCTAGCTCTCCAAGATCGTCAGGCGCGTGATCATAGTCATCATCTCTCTGTCTTTGTTTTGGAGCTCTGACCTCGCGTCCGCCACCTTTGAGTCCTTCTCATCCAAAGCCTTGGAGTGATTTTCGGCGGCGGCACATAGTTGGGAGTTGTCATTCTGCAAGACTTGGACCTGCTCCCTTAACTTCATCATTTAAGTATTGGTGGCCTTGCAAGACTCAGTCCACCTCTTGCTGGCCACCGCATGCTTTCTTGGAAGCAGCGTCGGCCTCAGCTTTCGCTTTGGCCTCTACCTCAAGCCTCTTCTTTTCGAACGCCTCAGCTTTAGCTTTCCCCTTGGCAACCTCCTTCTCCTTCCTTACCCGCTCTAATATACGTTAAAATATACATATATAAATCCCCGATTAAACTCCCAAATTACGTGTTTTCGACCATAATTGCACGAATTCGGTAGTTAACCGCTTCATATGTTTATTGCTGGTCTTAAACGATGTCCCACGAACAAAGACGAAGAAACCGAGCGAAATCTGGACCAAATGGGAAGTTGCTGCAAAAATCAGCTAAGTCTAGAAGTTGTGCACGGTCGTGCACCTTAGGTGCACGCCCGTGCGAACTTACTTGACTCGGACACAAAGGGTGTGCACTGCCAGTGCGACCCGGAGTGCACATCAGGATCTCGGGCACCATGATCAGCACCACCGTGCAGAAGCCCATGCGACTCAGACTTCTCGGGTGCACTGCCAGTGCACCAGGCAGTGCAACCCAGGCACCCGGCTACCACCAGACCCGCACGACCGTACACCCTAGGTGCACGACCGTGCGGGATTCAAAGATATTTTCAGAGACGTCGTAGCCACTTGCCCACTTGCACGTCACATCAGAAAGATAAAGTGCACGACCGTGCACTTTAGGTTCACATCCGTGCACAAAACCAAAAAGTGTATAAAAACAGAGCAGAGCTCACTGATGCCATATTGGGTATTTCTGGGGCGATCTGAGACGATTTCTAGTGCTGTCGAAGTGCTGCTAAGGCGTGGAATGAGCTCGGGAAGCTATCCGATCCATCCATCATCATCCAATCCATCACATTTGCATTTCTATGGTTTGATCTTATAGTCCATTTTTGTATCAAATCTGAATCTTTATGCTATTTGTGATGTTTATATAGTATATTGTACGCCTGCAGGCAAAAACAGTAGTATGTAGTACGTAGAAACCATCGTTTGTGTAGTTAATCATGTCTTGTATGAATTTGGCGTTTTTCATGTTTGAATCTTGATGATCATAATGCAACCTTGTTTTATTGTTAATGGATTTGTAGTTACAGTTATGTTTGAATGACTTTGATGATTATCGAATGTGTTAGGCGGATACATGTTGAAAAACCGTCTGTTTAATCGTCGGTAGTAGACTAGTTAACTTGTTAATAAGTTTACACCATGAAACTGTAACCGGGTATTGGTTTGGTTAAAGTCAGTCGAATAATGATTAGAAATGCTTACCGGCACGTAAAAGGGTTTTAAAAGCTTAATGCTGCCGTTACTGATCTTTGACACGGTTAATGATCTTTGCTAGTTATTTTGGTAGAAATAGCGATCTTAGTAGATCTGTGTTCAAAGTTGGTAAAATGGAATAGGTTGTGAAATGCTCTACTTTATGCTAGTCTCGGTGGTTGTATTGTGTATTCGGTATTGCTTTCCTTAATTAGTGAGGTTAGAAAACTCTTAACGGATGACTAACTTATCTTTAGAAGATTCACATGAGATCATATCAGCTGCTCGCTAATAAACGGCTTGAGGTGGTTAGCGTGTGTAATTCGTGTTAGCTTTCCGTATAGTTGTCATGTTAGGATGCCCGAAAGGGACACTAACTGTCGGAAAATGTGAATATTGATCACACGCATTTATTTTCATATGATATGTAGATGACATGCTAGGATTGATATATTATAGTTTATATAGTTATTCTTTGTATTTGGAGTGTTACATATGTTAATTAGATATTTTAGAATTAATTTAGTTTAAAACAAAACCTTCACTATCTTTTCCTACTAGTAAATTGAGGACAGAGTTTAAGTACAATTTCTCCGCGCGCGTCCATGGATCGATATCTGGTTCTTATCTGTACATTACTACATATATGATAGGATACACTTGCCCTATTGTGTGTGTTTTAATATTAAGGTCTAAACCATTTTTATAAATATTAAAGCAGAAACATGTGTTATTTCATTGTAAAATTATGTGTATATCCGCACACGTCAAGTTTTTGGCGCCGTTGCCGGGGACGCGACGAGCTTTTAGAACGAACCGAGTCAACTTTTCACCAGTGTACATGCTTGTGAATACTTGTTTATACTTCGTGGATTCTTTATTTGTTCATTTATTTGCATATATGATTATTTGAATTTTTATTTGATTTATCTGTCTGTTGATATTTTGGATTGATTTTAGATTGGTTCATAGGTTAGTATATATATTCGTTCATTTTTATGCTTATAGGATTGATTAGATTGATTATTCGTTCATTAGGATGTTGATAGATTTAATTTATTGAATATTGGTGTAATTGGTTTGTCTATGAATTTGATTTATTCATTATTTGATTTATTTTATTTATTTGTCCGTATTTGAACTAATTGTTGATTTTATTATTTGGGCTGTTTAAATCTTTATCTGTTTCTTTCTGTTCATTTTATTGATTTTATTCACATTTATTTGATTTTTACAAGTATATAGCTTTCGGTATTTTTACATGTATTTATGATGTTAATATTTATTTTTCTGTTATCTATTGTTTTTCGGGTTAGTTATCTATTTCTCCTACTGCAATTGTACCATTCTTTGATTGCAGGTTGATGTCCATGAACCCCGGGCCTTCTGGTGATCCACCCGAAGAAGAGATGCGGAGATTGAGGAGGAGCGAGCGGATTAGACTTCATAAATCTCGTCTTGTTTCTAATATTCTAAAATCTACTTCTGTTATTGAGGTCCCAATAGACGAGGCGAGGGTGGATCCGGCTGACAACGAGGGGTCGGAGGCCCATAGTGACATCATCATGGCAGATGATGATATCCCGCTAAACGATAGCGGGCGTCCTGGAGGGGATGGACTCGCACCGAGTATTGTCCGACCGGCTGTCTTGGCGGACCATTTCGAAATTAAATCAAGTATCATTAATATGATACAAAATTCGGTGCAATTCGGTGGACTGGAGCACGAGGATCCAGGCCGACATATTGCTGCATTCATAGAGGTTTTAGCCACCTTTAGGATGACGGGTATCTCAGACGATGCTATCCGTTTAAGACTCTTCCCATTCTCATTGCGGGACAAAGCCGGACTTGGCTTCTGTCACAACCCGCAGGGTCTATCACGACATGGGCAGAGTTATCTCAGCAGTTCATGCAGCAGTATTTCCCTCCGGAAAAGACCCAAAAGCTGAGGAACCGCATCATGACTTTTCGTCAAGATGACGGGGAATCATTGTACACAGCTTGGGAAAGATTTAAGGATCTACTTTTGAGTGTCCCGCACCATGATATTACAAAAATACATTTGGTGCAAACGTTTTATCAGGGACTCGGGTATGCTTCTCAGGAACGCCTTGATGTCTATGCGGGTGGAGATCTTGGAACAAAATCCGCTAATGAAGCCTGGCGGATCATTGAAAAGGCATCCCTGATATCCAAATCCCGACAGAGTGACAAATCTGCCAGGTCAGGTGTACATGCCATGGATAATTACACGGCCATTTCTACACAGATAGAGGCACTGGCTACAAGATTCGACAGATCTCAGCAACATATAGCGCAGGCCCAATGTCTGTGTGATCAGTACGGGGTATCTCACGAGCCTGGCTCGTGTGCTCACGGGGTTATGTATACAGGCTACGAGGAAGTGGACTACATGGGTAATCAAACGAGACCCCAAAATAACCCTTATAGCAATACTTACAATCCGGGTTGGAGAAACCACCCAAACTTTGGGTGGAGATCTGGTTCCTCTAACCAGAACCCTCTCGGATACCAGAAGCGAGCCCCCGCACCACAACAATCCCACCAATCCCAACAACAGCCTTACCAATCTCATAGCCAATCTTATCAGCCTCGGCCGAACCAATACCAAAACCAGGGCGCTGGGAGCAGCTCCCAGCAGCACGCCCAGCAAGGTACGTCGAGGATGGAAGAGATGATGTCTCAACTCCTCACCAACACCACGAATACCACTCAGATTGCCGAGCAGCGCTACCAGCAGCACGAGGAGCGCTTCTCTAATAATGAAGGTAAGATGAGGGGCCAAAAGGCATCTATGTAGGCCATCGAGAATCAGGTTGGCCAGATGGCTAAGATGATATCTGAAAGACAACAGGGTGGTCTTCCAGGCAACATTGAGCCGAATTCGAGGGGGCATGTAAATGCCATTATGACGAGGAGTGGTAAAACCATGGGACCAGACACATTGGGCTCACCACCGATCATTGAGACGGTCCAAACTGAGTCTTCGGATGAGGTGCACGCTAGGCGAGTCCCAGCAAGTACAGCACAATTGCCGAAGCCAGTCACTGACTACACTCCTCCTGTTCCATACCCTGGCAGACTTAGGAAACAGAAATACGAGGCCCAATACGGGAAATTTCTTGAGCTGTTCAAACAGCTACACATAAACATCTCGTTTGTGGAGGCCTTAGCTCAAATGACTAAGTATGCAAAATTTTTAAAGGACATCCTCACTAACAAGCAAAAACTTGAGGACCTGTCCTGTGATTTACTGAATGAGAACTGCTCTGCCATTCTGCAAAACAGACTGCCCATGAAGATGGGAGATCCAGGTAGCTTCACCATCCCTTGTCTGATAGGGAACATGTCTGTCAGTAATGCACTTGCAAACTTGGGTACGAGCATTAACCTTATGCCTTATAAGGTTTTTGAGAAGCTGGATCTGGGTGAGCCTTCACCCACCAGGATGAGTATTCGTCTTGCTGATCATTCGATCAAATATCCTCGGGGATTTGTAGAGAATATGCTTGTCAAGATTGAAAAATTCGTATTCCCCGTGGATTTTGTCATCCTCGAGATGGATGAGTACTCTAAGGTGCCTCTGATCCTAGGATGTCCTTTCCTTAGCACGTCTAGGACGATTATTGATGTGGCTGAGTGCCAGATCACACTCTGGGTGAATGATGAGCATGTGACTTTTGATGTTCAAAGGTCGATGCGTCATCCCGAGAGTCAGGATGACACACTATACTATCTTGATATAGTAGACCAGTGTGTCAGTTCTCACTTTCGAGGCATGATAGAGGAGGATGTTTTGGGCACACATCTGTTGTGTGGGGACTTAGATGGCATTGTGAAGGAGGGCCATAGATATGAGCAGCCGGTCTATCCGATTGGTGATGATAGTTCCCAGAGCCCGGGGCGTTGTGGAGATTGAGCAAGAGGAAAGAGATAAATCTCAACCATCTGTGGAAGATTCGCCATCATTGGAGCTGAAAGAGCTCCCACCACATCTCTAATATGCATTTCTTGACGAGTAGGGTCGTCTACCTGTTATTATCTCATCTTCTTTGTCTGCAGTAGAAAAGAGCGAGTTGCTCAGGATCCTAAAACTTCATAAAAAGGCAATTGCCTGGAAGATTATGGACATCAAGGGGATTAATCCCTCATTCTGTACTCACAAAATCTTGATGGAAGATGTCCATAAGCCTTGTGCGCAGCACCAGAGGTGTCTGAACCCGAATATGCTAGAGGTTGTCAAATCTGAGGTCATCAAATTGCTGGATGCTGGATTGATATATCCAATCTCAGACTCTGTATGGGTTAGTCCTGTGCACGTCGTGCCCAAGAAGGGTGGCATGACGGTGGTCACGAATGATAGGAATGAGCTAATTCCTACGAGGACTGTCACGGGGTGGAGAGTTTGCATTGACTATCAAAAACTCAACGACGCCACCCGAAAGGATCACTTCCCGCTTCCATTCATCGATCAGATGTTGGAACGTCTGTCGGGGAAGTTGTATTACTGTTTCCTTGACGGTTTCTTTGGGTATTTCCAGATCCCTATCGATCCTGTGGACCAGGATAAGACGACCTTCACATGCCCTTTTGGCACATTCGCCTACAGGCGTATGCCATTTGGGCTGTGCAATACGCCAGTGATCTTCCAGCGTTGCATGGTCGCGATATTCCATGAAATGATCGAGGACTCCATGGAGGTATTCATGGATGATTTTTTCAGTCTTCGGGAGTTCCTTCGATCAGTGTCTTGGGAATCTGGAGCGGATGCTGCAGAGGTGTGAAGAGACCAGTCTTGTGCTCAACTGGGGGAAATGTCACTTCATGGTGAAGGAAGGAATAGTCCTAGGGCACAAGGTCTCTCAGAGTGGGTTGGAGGTTGATCCAGCCAAGGTGGATATCATTTCTAGACTTCCTCCACCCTCCTCTGTTAAAGCGATCTGCAGTTTCTTGGGTCATGCGGGATTCTACAAGCGATTTATCAAAGACTTCTCCAAAATCGCCCGTCCCATGAACCGTTTGTTGGAGAAGGATGCACCATTCATCTTTGGTGCAGAGTGTTTGAAGGCATTTGGCCTTCTTAAGTGTTTGCTTGTGGAGGCCCCTATATTGGTAGCGCCCGACTGGGAGCTGCCATTCGAGATCATGTGTGACGCGAGTGATTTCGCGATAGGGGCGGTCTTGGGACAGCGGAAGGAGAAGCACTTACACCCGATATACTACGCTAGTAAGACTCTTCATGATGCTCAGGAGCATTATACCACCACTAAGAAGGAGCTTCCGGCCGTAGCATTTTCATTCGACAAGTTCAGGTCATATTTAGTGCCGTCTAAGACCATAGTCTATATGGATCATGCAGCAATCAGGTATCTATTTAGCAAACAGGACGCAAAACCACGCCTGATTAGATGGATCGTGTTGCTGCAGGAGTTCGATATAGAGATTCTAACAAGAAGGGTGCCCTGAATGTTGCTGCTGATCATCTTTCGAGACTCGAGCATGATGATGCCAAGAACTCCGCGTGGGAGACCATTAATGACAACTTTCCCCACGAGTTCTTGATGAGCGTTGAGTCGGTGGAAGATGTATCGCCTTGGTTTGCGGACTTCGCGAACTACCTCGCGTGCAGGATCCTTATCAAAGGATTGTCGCACCAACAAAAGAGGAAGTTCTTTGCTGACCTTAAGCATTACTTCTAGGACAACCCATTTTTGTTCTGGGTCGGGGCGGATAAGCTGATCCGCCGGTGTGTGTTTGGGGTTGAGGCGGCGCAGATATTGTGAGATTGTCACGAGGGGCCTACCGAAGGTCACCATGGAGCGAACTACACTGCTAAAAAAGTGTTAGACTCTGGGTTTTATTGGCCCACACTCTTTCGTGACGCTCAGGTTCTGGTCGGTGCATGTGATTAGTTCCAGAGGGCGACGAACATATCGACACGCGACCCGATGCCGCAAAACCCGATCCAAGTCTGTGAAGTCTTTGACATTTGGGGCATTGACTTCATGGGACCATTCCCCTACTCACAGGGTAATTGATATATACTCGTGGCCGTTGACTACGTGTCAAAGTAGGCCGAGGCGCAAGCCTTACCCACAAATGATGCCCGAGTAGTTGTGAGATTTGTTCGCAGCTTGTTCTCCCGGTTTGGTGCCCATAAGGCACTAATTAGTGACCATGGTACGCATTTCTGCAATGCGCAGCTTGATCGCGCGTTGGCACGTTATGGTGTGCACCACAGGTTATCCACCCCATATCATCCACAGACAAGTGGACAGGTGGAGGTCACTAACCGTGGTTTGAAGAGAATCCTTGAGCGGTCAGTAAATCAAAACCACAAGGATTGGGCTGATAAGCTTGATGATGCGCTATGGGCCTTCGGGACTGCATACAAGATGCCTATTGGGACGGCTCCCTTTAGGCTTGTCTATGGCAAGGCGTGTCATTTCCAAGTCGAGCTTGAGCATAGGGCGTTCTGGGCTCTTAAAACGGCGAATTTGGATCTGAAGACCGGCGGTGAGACCTGTTTCTTGAAGATTAATGAGCTAGAGGAGCTTAGGCAACCAGCCTATGAGAGCTCGGTGTTGTATAAAGAGCGCACCAAGAGATTGCACGACAGTCGCCTGAAACACCGAAAAGATTTTCTGGTAGGTGACTTGGTCCTGCTTTACAACTCTCGCGTGCGTCTCTTTCCAGGAAAGTTAAAGTCTCGTTGGACAGGTCCGCACACAGTTAAGGAAGTATATCCTTACGGGACTGTCACAATTGAGGATTCGGAGGGTTTGACTTTCAAAGTCAACGGTCATAGGTTAAAAGTCTACATTGACAGACCGGTTAACCAATCCGTGGAGGAAATCGAACTCCACGCCCCGCGCGCCTTATAAGTGTGGGGAAGTGAGTCTAGCTAGCGACTCGATAATATAATTAGCGCGGCGTGTATGGGCGCGCCAAAGGGTAAATATGTAATTAATGTGAATACTTCTTGCTTTATTTTAATTTTCGTAGTTTAACGTTTTTTTCGAGTCTTGTGCAGGTTCGTACAGGTTTTGAACAGAGCGGGAAGGAGCAATGGAGCGCGAGTAGGCTACAAACAGGTCATATTTGCTTAAAATGATGTTTTCGGACAAAACAAGGCTGCTGCGCAGAAAAATGCAGCTGCTGGCTGAATTTCTGCAAGTCTGCAATTCCTGCACGACCGTGCACCTTGGGCGCACGACCGTGTGGGTCGAGCCAACCTGCACTCCTGATTAGCACATTAGTTGTTGATTTTGTTACACTTAATAAAATTGAGCAGAAAAAATTAAAGCTAAGTGTGGCTGCATCTTCATTATATGATATACTGGTAGGCAATTGACACACGAATCTGGTCTATTAATTGAAATAGAAATCTTAATGACTGTTGATTCTGTGGGATACATGTCATTGGCGTATGATTTTATAGTCTTAAATCTTGCGTTGATAGCGTGTTACAAAATTCTGAGGTTTCAGGTCTTTAAATTGTTAAATTTATCCAGGGATGATCTGACTGGTCTTCTGCTGCATCCAGATACATGCTGACCTAGACTTTGTCAGAACATCTTAAAAGAGCATACGATAAATGCCAAAACCCTCAAAGGCTAAAAGGCAATTAATCAAAAATGCCTAAAGTTGAAAATTCATACCGCATAAAATGGTATTTGTCTTAACCCTGGTTGAGTACACGTTTGGTCACTTTGTTGCATCCAGAAATATGCAGACTTGTACACCATCGTGTCTCGTGCCTTGTAACAACATGGATAATGGCAATTTACTCACCTGTTACGATGAACCTTTGTGCATGACTTGATCGCGGGGGTATGTTATGTCGTGGGTACCATAGATGATTCAGTTTAATACACTTAAATGCTAATTTGGATTTGGAATCATTAAGTGTTATCTTGTTTATGTGGATACATAATACTGGTACTCATCTTGGAATGCAGTCTTACACATTAAGAAGTTATTAAGAACATTAACTTAGTGTGACATCTCAATCTAGCTGATATGATCCTTTAACCAGTGTCTGCTATAACCAAAAATAGAGTGTTTTTATGTTTGTACATAGTTTACTTGAATTGTCTTTACGTTCATTTATTTTACTTGTCAAAAAAAATCCAAAAATCCAAAAAGATTTTATTTTGCTTCAGGATTTGACACACAAGAAACGGTTGTTCTGTGGTGGATTTGATTGTTTAAAAAGTTTTGAAAGTTGTTTTTCTAAAACACTTAGAAAATTTTGCAAAACAGCATATCTTTTGAAAGCTTATGAATTATAACCGCAAAACATTTTTTGTCACATGTGGTTTATAGACTTTGTAAGTTTATATGTGTGATGATGGTTTACTTACAAGTTGGTTGAGTGTGACAGGTATTTTGATGATAATGATGGACGTGATGAGGTCTGAACCTCCTTTTGGACAAATTCATGTGATTCAAGAAAATTTTTGAAGGAACAGAGACAAGAAGCCGACAATACACTGAAGTTCTAAACAACAGTTGCTGATTTTAGAAGACTTAGCAGCTCAAGAGGAGAAATATTCTATGTTTCAGGGGGAGTAAAAAGTCTTCAGATCGAGTAAAGCATTCGTGTAGAGCTCATGTGGAAGTTTTTACAATCCAAGCTTATTCTCAGGGGGAGTTACTTAATTCTCAAGAGATGCTGAACATAAGAGAGTTGTTAAAGACTCAAGATCACAAGTTGAAGAAAAGAAGAGAAGTGATCTGCCAAGTTCTTCTAAATTACTTTGGTAGACAATCTCAAGATCAAGCTATTGAAGATTAAACACTTCAAGTGGAAGACAATTGAAGATACTTTGAGATTTGAAAAATAATCTTAAAGAGCATCTGTCAAGGGGGAGTTTGTTGGTGCAAGTTTGTGACAGATACTCAAACGGATAAACAAACGCTCGGTATTATTGACAGAAGACTTTATATTGTTAGTGTCGTTAGAAGAACTTGTCTAAGTTAGTTCTAGAATATGTAATTAAGCTAGTATTGTAAAAGCTCAACACAAGCCCAGTTAAAAGCCCATGAGGATGCATGTATATAAGCAAATGATACATGGGGTTTTAGGGGTTGGTTAGTTGGTGGGTCTTGGGTGTCATAGAGAGTTTGAGAGAGAGCTAGCTAGGATTGCAAGTTCGGTGTGGTTCTTATTATTAATAAGAAAAGCATTAAAAAGTAATCTTCTGTTCTTTGTGTGATATCCACGGCTCAAAGATATTATGCGTCTAGGATTCGTGTTTGATTTGATTGCAGAGAAAATCTCAAGGGAAAGGGACCTACAAGAGTTTGTTGGTGCATTTGTGACCGTGGCTATGCAACTCCTATGGGCTTAGTCTAATAGAACTAGAATAGGGGCGATTGTGGTAACCCAGGCGACATGCTTGAGGCCCAACCCAAGTTTAGTTAATTAGTTAGCCTATATATATTTGTTTAAGGCTTTAGGGTTTCTAAGAGAGAGTTGCAACAGTCTCTAGGAGAAGACTATTTTGTGTGGTCTAGTCCAGGTTGGCCTGAGGTTGAGCTCACCTCAGGCCGGCGTCCCATTCAACAACGTATGTATGTGTGTATGTGTGAAGAATCTGTGTCGACTTGTTTATCATATATGAAAGTAAGATTCTTGGCTTTACACATATATTATTTATTGTTTTATCTATTCGGTTTGACGTCTTGTGGAGATAATCAGGAGCGATTGGTGATGTAGTATCGGTCCTACATGTTTTAACACGGGATCAACAGCATGTAAAGGATTATCAGCATCAGATTCACTACCATCATTCCATGCCTTGTTCTCACCTGGATCCTTATAACCTGGATTAATCAAGTGACCAAATAGATTCTTGTGAGGTGGTCTCTCATTCTCTGGAACACCCTTATACGCTTTCATCCTGCTAAGCAGACTCAAATTCATATGATGCTGAACCAAAACTTGTGTTGGGTCTTTCCTTAGAGTAGAATACTTCTTGTCAAAAATCATCTGCAGAAACCTTGGATACATGAGAAACTTGTCAACCTTCAACCCTTTCAGTACTTCAAGCATGTGATCAAATATCATCCCAGATACGTTAAATGGTTTTTTCAAAATCAACGCAACCAATAACAAACTTATGCTGCTCCTCATCACGTCATATCTGTAACACCCCAACCGATGGCGGAAACATCGGGATGTCACGTATTGATGATTGTTTCAGTAGCACATGGTATAAATTGAATTTTAAATAATTTATTCAAAACATAAATATCCAAAATAAAGTGATGTCTAGAAATTCAAATACATGATATCAAATAAGCAACAACTTCAAATAACTTCAAACAATAACTTCATGATAAATCCTCATGCAAACTCAAGCCTCAGCTTCATTGTTACCTGAAACATGTTAATTTTGAAAATATTTTTGGGTCAACAAAAGTTGGTGAGAATTACATAGGTTTTGATAATCGAATAAAAATGTTGTACAATTCAAGTGTCATGGCAAGTCTAGTCCATATGTGAAAACATACTAGAAGTAAATCGAGTGCATAATCAACCCTTGTGACTGTTGTATTGTGGTACATCCCATACGCTCATGGTTCACTCGTTTTTGTTGCGATAACAATCACCCACGCTACCTTTGTAGGAGGCACGTATCCGGGTGGGATTGTCAGTCCAATAGATCTATCATTGTATACCGTCGGCTGATCAATGTTAATGATTATGCTAGAATATTGTGCTTACCCTAGTCATGTTTAAGACATAATGCAACATAGAAAAACACATAGACACTTTGATGATTGAATTGCATATAGAATGTTGTAACATGTTTCACCCCAAAAATGGTGATAAATAGAAAAGGGGCTATGTAAAACTCACCTTATCAAAATGTTATATCTCTTGAAAAATAGAATAGTGTGTTGTCCAACAATGCCAAGTATTACCCTATAATTAAGGTAATAAATATGTCTAAGTCTATCTAGTCTACTATATATATATTCTAGGGCTTCGAATTAGGGATAAATGCTCGTTTGATTAATAAATAAAATGTTTGAATAATAAGAGAAATTTGATAATTAAATAAACAAAGTCTTTTTGTAAATTTTAAATTAAAGATGGTCACAGTAATAAGTTTAAAGTATGAAAATAATTTTTATAAAATTATTTTCTTAAAAATAGAATATTAATTCTATTTATTTCAAATTGTCAAAATATAACTTTAATATTTAAAAATACTAAAATTAAAGAATTATTAATTTAAAAATTGTATTTCTGTTCCAAATAATCAGAAATAATTTATATAAAATTTTGGTGCAAAAATATTGAAAAATGAATTTATTATGATTTATTTATGATTAAAACTAACAAAAATTGATTAAAAATATTAAATAAATGATTTTTCAGAAATAAAAATCATTTCAGAAAAGTTTATTGTTATAAAAACTCAGAATAATTTTTGTGGAAATTTATAAAATTGTTTTGATATTTTTATAGAATTTTAAATAAAATAAAATAAACTTGATTTATTTATTATATATATTAAATAAATAAATTTTTGAAAACTAAAAATTGTATATTAAACTTTTTCACTAGATTAACATAATATAATTTTTTTTAGAATTTTTAAAAGAGTTTTGGTATTTTAAAATGAATTTAAAAAAATATAAAGGAATATATATATATATATATATATATATAAGTTCAAAAAAAATATGTTTGTTGATGCCATGATTCGAACCCGGCCCTTGGCCGGTTCGTGTGTTTAAATCACAAGCCTAGACCAACTGGTCTGGACCCTGAGAACGTTTAGTTTAAGATTATTTTAATTATATAATATAATAGAAACTGATTTATATCTAATTTAAAATAAAAAGATTAAACCGTTTTATGCGGGACTCGAACCCGCGTGTGTTCGCAAACCAACATCAGACACAACCACCTGATTTAGATCAGGGGTTGTGTTTGATTCTAGTTTAAATAAAATATAACACATGTATTCAATCGTGTTCTTCCCCAATTATAAGGTTCGAGCCCTAGATTTCCAATCGTTCAGATTACACAACGGTAACCCAATTAACCTTAGGGTTATTGTTGTGTGTATCCCGAAGGTCAAAACCCACAAAGAAAATGATACTTACAACAATGAATCGCGTGGTTTTGCTCAGTCAACCAAAATAGTCAAACAGGAACAAGAACTCTTCGAAAGATGAATTATTACAGAAATTAAAGATTGTGAGAGGGTTATCGGCGATTGTAGAGGGTTGTTGATGCGTTTTTGCGACTAAGGATTGGATATACTATAATTAACATATGTTAGTGGATAGCCGAAGGTGACTGGTATGGGGCGAAGGTAGATATAGATGGGCGAAGGTAATCAGAAAGGGGCGAAGGAAGAAATGAACTGGACGAAGGAAGAATGGGCTACATCAGAAGGACACATTCGACCACTTGCAGTGGGCGAATGTGGAAAATACTCACATTCGACCATCTGTAAGGGGCGAATGTGCAGTGCCTATATATAGATTTTGAGTTTTTGATTATGTAAGAGAGTTGTCATTTGTGTCCAGGTTCAGATCAGGTTTAGGAGTGTTTTTGAGAGATTATCTGTGTGTTTCTAGATTAACATAAACAGTTGTAAATGCTTATTGATTGAAAGTTAATCTATGAAAATGATATTGAAAATGATCTTGATTGTGTCGTGATTTGTGTTTTATCAATTTGTTCAGATCTAGGGTTTCCGCACCTAGATTTGTGACTTGTATGATCATATAATCCTGTTTTAGATAAAATCCAACGCTCACAAAGTGGTATCAGAGCATAGAGGATCATACAACAACAAATTTGATAAGATCAGAACTGATTTGGACATGTTTTTGACATAAAATCATCTGTTTTTACAAAAACTCTTAAAAACATAGTTTTTGATCGATTTAAAGGTGAATTTGTGGTCGAATTCAAGTTTTCCAAGACTTAAAGTTGTTCCAAATCAATTCCGAAACATAACCTGATTGAGATCATTCAAATCCATGAACTTTTGAAAATCTGAGATCAAAATAACCGTTTTTCAAACAATAACCGTTTTTCAAAAATGAGATCTGACTGTTTTGGGCGAACCTGGAACCTGGACTGAGTGTTGTGGGCGAACCTGACAAAAAGTGGGCGAACCTGAGTGTTTGAGTGGACGAACCTGAAAACTTGTTTGAAATTTTTCACATTCGGGTATAACATTCCACATTCGACCGTTTTTGGTTCGGGCGAAAGTGGAAAGTGTGTTTGTGTGATTTACATTCTGGTCATTTTCACATTCGGGTGTTACTATTTGGACGAAAGTGAAACAAGAAGGGACGAGAGTGTGACAGTTTGGACGAAAGTGAAAATATTTGGGCGAACCTACTGAATTTAGGGCGAACCTAAGGATTTTTGCTGAAAATTTTTCTAAGTGTTGAGATTTTCAGATTGTGATCATGTGGCGTTTTCAGACTACTCAGGGATCAGCGACAACACAACCACAACAGCAGACAATGGACCCATGGACAGTGGCAGCGCAAAAGACAAACACGCAGTCCTCACAACCACTTAACTACATGACAACAACGAGCACGATGCCTCAGAATGTAGCACATCCGGCACTACAATCAGATTACTGGGGAGTAGCTGCAGCGGCGGTAAATACTCAAACCACTAATGCTATTTCTACCTTGATTAAGGATTTGTCTACAGGTAGTGGAACTCGGCCACCGAAGCTCATGGATATGCAAGAGTATAACCAGTGGCACACCATGTTCAAGATCCATCTGGAAGGCATGGGAGTTGAAGGAGCTGAGGCATGGAGCATGATTGTGAAAGGATACACAGCACCGATTCTAGAGAATACCGGTGAGTTGATTCCTCTGGAGAGCTTGACTGAGGATGAAAAGAAGAAATACGTGGTGGAGAAGAAGGCGTTCTCTCAACTGACACAGGCGATCACAAGTGACCTGTTGCATCAGTTTGGGACATGTACTACGTCAAAGCAGCTTTGGGATAAGCTGAAGAGGAAGCATGATGGTAACGAGAAGACAAGGAGTTTGAAAATGGAGGAATTAGTTAAAGAGTTTGATAATTTTTCTTTTATTAATAATGAAACTTTGAAAGAACTAACTCCGAGATATATGCATTTATTGTCTGAATTGTCTAGCTATGGTGTACAGATTCCAATGACTAAGCAGGTGGATAAGTTTGCAGATGCTTTACCACCACAGTGGGATCAGCATGTGGAGGTACTCAGAGAGAAAGATGCTTATCAATTCTGGACCATTTCAGAGTTTATTGAAAAGCTAGAGAACAAAGAGTTGGAGGACAGGAGGAAAGCTAGGAGGTCACAGATTCCTCAGAATCCAAGTCTGTATTTTGGAGGCACTTCAGTTTCAGCTGGAAACTCGAGCTCTGGAAGCATTGCACCACATGTTGCATGTATTTCCAATGTCATGGATTCATCAAAACCAACCACCAACTACACACCACCACAATACAATTCCTATTCACAACCATCATACACACCACCACAATATAGTTCCTACATTTCACCAATCTCTCCAATGCAACAAGCTAGTTTTTACACCGCTAACCAAACACAACAACCAGCAAACCAAGTTACTCAACATAAACAACCAGTGGTTTTGGATACATCCAACTTGGGAAATGTGACTGTGGAGGTTGCTCAGCAACACATTGCATTAGTCTCTGCAATGGTTTCATCCTACAATGGGTTGGTTGCTAGTCAGATTGGAACAACAACTTGACCAACGAAGACTACGCACAGATCGATAAAGAAGAGATGGAACTCATTGACATTCAATGGGCTTTTGCGAGTATAATGAGAAGAGCAACAGAATTCATCGAGAAAACTGGAAGAACTGATTTGGCAACTTCTCCTAATACAACCTATGGTTTCAATAAGGAGAAGGTTACATGTTTCAATTGTGGAGAAAAATGACACTTCAAAAGGGAATGCACCCAGCCACCTAAACAAGGTAACCGAAACCCTTTCAATGCAAATTACCAGAACCGTCAACAAAACCAAGTTTCTTACCAAAATAACAACAACTACCAAAACCGAAACTTTAACAACCAAAACAGACAACCAAACACTCAAAACCAGATTCAAAACCAATCTCCTAATCACCCAAACCGAACAGTTGTACCTATCACTACACCTACTGAGACTCAACAGAATGCGAATCAGAACCAAGCTTTGGTAACTCAGCAGGATGAGAGGTTTGACTGGTCGGGTATGCAAATAGGAGTTGAGGAAGTGACTACTGGTGGGAATGTGGCATGTGTTGCCTATCAGGTTGATTTGGAAGAGTCGGTGGCAGTTGATGAGAAGAAAGAAACTGAGGAGAGTGAAAGTGATGATTCTGAGACAGAGATGGAAGTGGAGAGTGAACCTGTTAAGGTTGAGGCTGAGGAGAAGAGTTCTGGGATGGTGATTGATTCAGTTTCTGATGTTCCCGAAGAGTGTAAATCAGTCTATTCAGACTCTGAGAGCGAATCAGACACAGAGGGAAGTGTTGATTCTTTGGATGATGATATTGACCAGTTGCTGGCAGAAGCTGACTTTTTGATGACGAGGAAGTCGTGCATAGCTGATGATGCTTTCACCAAGATCGACTATTCCAAGTTTTTCACTGGAAAGGAAGCTCATTTTGCTTTGATGGCCATGACCGAACCGCCAAAACCTGTAAGTTCTGAATCTAGCACTGATGATATGAGTGATAAATACTGTGGAACTTGTGATAGATTGACAGAGGAGAACAAACAACTCCGAATTTCACGTGATAGTGCTATTCAAAACTATCAATCTACTCGCAAAGAGTTAAATGCTTTTAACAAAGTATTAGATGGCTATAAAAAGGACATTTCTGACTTGAAAAATACTTTGTCATTGAAACAATTGGCCATAAATAACTATATCAATGAAATTGAAAACACCAAGTTGGAAATGGCCGCCATTAAATGCTTTGCTGAAAAAGTTAACAAGAAACTGGAAAGTTATAAGAATGTTGCTTATGTTGTGGATCATATCATTGATGATAACACCACCAACTACAAGTCTGTACCATCTCCGGTTCTTTTTGAGAATCATAACTATCATCAAGTTATACCGGAGAGTTCGGTGAAATCAGACTCATCATCAGATATGGAATCTAATACCTCGAGTATTGGTGATCCATATTCCGATGTGAGACCGATTTTGGGCTTGAACAATGAGGGTGTTTATGCTGAGAGTGATAGTTCAGACTCAGAAAATGATGATACTGGTAGTGATAAATCTGTTAATGAATGTGAGATTCCAAAAGAAAATCACATCATTACTACTGAACCAGTGTCACCATCTGATCATGTTCATCCAATGGCAAAGGCTATTCATGATAAAAAGTCTGAAAAGGTTGATGTTAAGAAAACTAATGTTGTTAAGAATGAGGTCAAAAAGAATGAGCTGAATGAACCAAGTGACAAACCTGTAAAGGTGTTTTATCGGATGGAAGGATCCGATAAAATCATTGCTGATGAGGAATTTCCGATTAAAAATGTTAACTATTCTAAACTTGATAAAATCTGGCAAGAAAGCACAATATGGTTTCCAAAACATGAAAGAACCAATGAAATTCCACCAGAAATCTTAAAGAAACTGTTTTCAGAAGTTCCTCAAGAGCCAAAAATTCATGTCACTGAGTTCATTCGACCAGATGATAAAGCAAATGGTTTTCATGAACCTTCTTACTCGAAAGGACCACTTCCTGAGAGTTTAAGAAATCAACAATATAATGATCAATTTCCTGTCAGATCATTTGCTTCACCAAATGCTCATTATGTGTTTGAGGAATATAGAAAATGCTTTAAATGTGGAGAACGCGGGCATTTACTTGCTCAGTGTCCATATGTAAGGCACAAGAGACATTAAGTTGAGGTTAAGAATTCCATGAAAAAGCCAATTGATCATTATGTCCCACCGCATAGACGGACTGTTCCTCAACAACAACATTTTCATAATCAAAACAATTTTCAAATGAGGAACAACCGTCCATTTCATTATGATCAAAGGAATAGGATTGCAATGGAACAATCTTGGAGAAAACCAGTGGTGAACACAACAGCTGCTAGACAAAAGGTTCCACAAAAACCAATTGTCAAGTCAAATGTTGGACCTAAGTCTGTTAATTCAGATAAGGTTGCTAAGAAAGTTACTTTTAGTAACAATGTTCAGAAAACTATTGAGAAACCAAAATCTCAAATTCGTATTCTCAAAAGGTCTGAACAATCTTGGACACCTAATGGTACTTCAGGAGCTTCTACTTCAAAGGTGAGTGAGAAAAGTGAAACCGTTTTGAAAAATCAGAAAACGATTGATTCAAAACAAAAAGTTGTTGAAAAAGTTGTTGAGGATGTTTCTTTGAAAGCCAAAGTTCAAAGGCCCAAGACTCAGGCTTGGGTCCCCCGAAAGAACTAAATGTTTACTTTTTGTGTGCAGGGAGCTTCAGTTGGCCCTATTAGCAGTCTCTGGATTGTTGATAGTGGAGCTTCAGGCCACATGACGGGGGATTTGGCGTTGCTGTTCGATGTGAAGAATATTAATGGAGGATATGTTGCGTTCGCGGGTAATAAAGGAGGTTATATCACGATGGAAGGAAGCGTGAGTAATGGGATTGTGACTTTCGAGCGGATATCTTATGTCAAGCAGATAGACTATAATCTGTTGAGCGTCAGTCAAATATGCGACAAACAATTTTCTGTGCATTTTGATGACAAATCCTGCTATATACTTAAACCGGGCTTCAAGATTCCAAAGGAGTGGGTTATGTTGATGGCACCTCGAGTCAACAATCTTTATATTCTTGATATGTCTAAGGCAATGACACCACAGGGACAGATAACATGCTTTCTATCCAAGGCGACCGAAAAAGAATCGATAATGTGGCACCGCAGGATGGGGCACATTCATCTGAGGAAAATGAATCGTTAGTGAGAAATGGACTTGTCGATGGAGTAAATGTCAAACATTTCCATCTGAACGACAAGTGTGTGAGCTGCATGAAAGGAAAACAACACAGACAATCCCATAAAGTGAAGAAAGTTAACTCTGTTGAGATGCCGCTTGAGCGATTGCACATGGACCTTTTTGGACCGGTCAAGCGCAAAAGTCATCTTGGAGAGCTTTATTGTTTATTCGTTACTGATGACTACTCAAGATTTTCGTGGGTGATGTGTTTGAAGAACAAAAGCGACACTTTTACCAACTTACAAGTTCTGTTCACTCGACTGGAGAATATCTACAATTTGAAGATCAAAAGGATCAGGAGTGACAACGGGACGGAGTTTAAAAATGCAAAGATGGATGAACTTTGTGAAAGCAAAGGGATACATCATGAATATTCAGCTCCGTATACCCCGCAACAGAACGGTGTTGCTGAAAGAAAGAATAGGACTCTGATTGAGGCTGCAAGAACAATGCTCGCTGACTCAAATCTTCCAGTAATGTTCTGGAATGAGGCGATTTATGCAGCAAACTATACATTAAATCGGGTTTTGACAGTGAAGAAGTTTGGAAAAACATCTTATGAGCTGTTACCTCGACGAAAGCCCAATTTAGAGTATCTAGAACCATTTGGGGCGCCATGTACGATGTTGAATCCAAGCGAGAAGTTTAGTCCTAAAGCTGAAGAGGGATATTTTGTTGGATATGCAACCCCGCTCAAACGGGTATTCAACAAACGAACTCGTCACGTGGAGGATTGGGCAAACGTGGAAGTTCAACGATACACACAAAATTTACAAGGCACGGGCCCTGATTGGATGTTTGATTACAAAGATTTCTTTGAATCATTCAATCTAGATAGCTTGGTTGAAGAAGCTGTGATCAGATTACTTTACGAGTGTGAAAACGCGACAACTTCACCATTGATGCGTCCAATCACCGTAAACCCCCCACCAGCTTCTAATGATACCAGTGTTCCTACACAAGAAGAAGAGTTGTTTCAAGAAGCTTCAACTTCATTAGACACTTCAGAATCTGAAGATGAACAATTTGAAGAAGCTGTTCTTGAAAATGCAGAAGACTTAGAAGAGCAAACTGTGAACCCAACTCCAAATCCAGACGTTGCTTCATCGTCTAACACGGGTCATGATCAGGATGCTGTAGAGAACTTGACTGCTCAGACGGGAGTGATTGTACCTGTTAATCCGGAATCTCGGATTCATCGTTTTCACCCGCTGGAGCAAGTAATCGGTGATCCTGGTAGTGGAGTGATGACCAGAGGGCAGCTTAAAAGCGTTAATTCGCCAGAGAGTTTTGGTGCTTTAGCATTGTATGCCAAAATTCAGAAATCTGGTAGCCAAAATGATTGGTCGTTTGCATGTTATGTGTCGCAGGTAGAGCCAAGGACATACAAAGACGCTTTGCAAGAAGATGCCTGGGTTGAGGCAATGCAGGAGGAGTTATTGCAATTCCAGAAATTGGGAGTCTGGACGCTCACAGATTTGCCGCCGGGACGAAAGAAAATTGGCACTAAGTGGGTGTTTAAGTGCAAAAAGGATGATCGTGGAGTTATTGTAAGGAACAAAGCCAGATTGGTTGTGCAGGGTTTCCATCAAATCGAAGGAATTGACTACAATGAAATCTATGCACCAGTAGCACGAATTGAAGCTATTCGGATGTTCCTTGCGTTTGCTTCGTATAAGAAATTCAAAGTCTATCAAATGGACGTCAAGAGCGCATTTTTGTACGGTAAAGTCAAGGAGGAGGTTTATGTCGGGCAGCCACCAGGCTTTGAGGACCCAATCCACCGGGACAAGGTCTACGTGCTGAACAAAGCTTTATATGGTTTGCACCAGGCTCCAAGACAGTGGTACGAGGAGCTAAGTACATACCTCATCTCCAAAGGATTCAAGCGCGGCCTCGTCGATTGCACCCTCTTTACGAAGAAGACGGGAGATGACTTGCTTCTAGTACAGATTTACGTTGATGATATTATTTTTGGTTCAACTAACGAACTCTTGTGCAGGGAATTTGAAACTGTTATGCAGGAGAAGTTCGAAATGAGCGCTATGGGGGAAATGCAGTTTTTCCTCGGCTTACAGGTGGATCAAAGACCCGACGGGATCTTCATTCACCAGACGAAATATGTAGCTGACATCTTGAGCCGATTCCAGATGGAGGACTCTAAGCCGATGGATACCCCGATTCAACCCAATCATGGGATTGGAGTCGACGCTAAGGGGGAGCTGACAGACCCATTTACATACAGAGCAATCATGGGATCTCTGATGTATTTGACAGCGTCTCGACCAGATATTATGTATGCAACGTGTCTCTGTGCTCGCTACCAATCGAAGCCGAAACAAAGTCATCTGACGGCGGTCAAGCGTATCCTTCGATATCTGAAGGGTTGTCCATCAAAAGGACTTTGGTACCCTAATGATGATGATTTTGATTTTATTGCGTTTAGTGATGCAGATTGGGGCGGCTGTGACAAAGACAGCAAATCAACAACAGCCGGTTGCCAGTTTTTAGGGAGCAGGTTAATTACCTGGCAATGCAAGAAACAGACTTCCGTCGCACTGTCTACATGTGAAGCCGAGTACATTTCAGCCTCGAGTTGCTGTTCACAAGTGCTCTGGATCCAACAACAGATGGTCGATTACGGTTTGCAGTTTCTTAAAACCCCTATACACTGTGACAACGAATCCGCAATTGCATTAACTAAAAATACTGAAAATCATTCTAAAGCTAAACATATCCGGATTAAATATCATTTTATCCGTGATTGTTATGCTAAGGAGTTGATTGACATGGTCAAAATCCATACTGACTACCAACGTGCAGATTTGTTTACAAAAGCTTTTGACAGATCACGCTTTGAATATCTTTTGAAAGTAAACAATATAAAGGAAAAACAGGACTAATCGGCTCCTCGGTTTATTGCTTTTTCATTTTTAGTTTTAGTTTTAAATTTTTGCTAATTGGGAATTTCTCTTTACTAATTGGGAATTTCTCTTTACTATCATAATCCTCAAAGAAGTTGATGCTTTCGAGGGGGTTGTTTAATCCTCAAAGAAGTTGATGCTTTCAAGTGGATTGTTTCTTTCAAAAAAAATTTTGTTTTGTTTTTCAGAAAAATTAAAAACCCAAAAATATGTTCTTTATTTTAGGGGGAGTCATTTTATCAGAAAAACCAAAAACATTGAAAAATTTTCAAAATACCTAAAAATTAGAAAAACCCAAAATGATTTCCTGGATAAAAAGAGGAAATGATAGTACATCAGTGGGGATCTGACACAGGCTAAAGAATTGTATAGTTTAATGCGACGTATGTTGATTACGTGTGATATGCTGATAGGCTTCGTAGACTATATATTGCGTGCATTAGTGATACAAACATAATAAACTACGCGTTTGTGGATGAACACCTCATGGGCATATGGTCTTAGTACCGTAATTTCGTTTGATAGGGTGTTTGTACAAAACTCGGAGGTTTAGGGTCGTTATGTTATTAGTTGTCTGGGGATAGCCTTTCTGATCTTCTGCTGTAAGTCATTACGGACCTAGATCAGACAGGGTGTCTTTATAAAAGAGCTTTATGCCAAAACCTAAAGTTACCGAATTGAGGAACTTTTTATGTTATATGATGATCAAAGATTATCTATAATATCGTATTGATCATTGATGCAAATCATGATTAATATCAGTCCTCAACCTGGTATGATGCATATGTTACTTTGCTGCATTAATTTGCTGACCTGTATACCTCTATGCATTATATCTTGTACAATTACAGACGACAAAAGCATAATCACGCTTTACAATGAGTCTTTGTGCAAATTACTTCTTGATACGGGAGTATGTCGTGTGTGTGGGAACCACAATGTGTTAGTCTAATACATCTAATTCGTATCATTTTAAAGCATTGCGTAATTGTCTGCATGTGAGCTTATGTGGACAACAATATCAGCAATTGCCGTGTCACATATTGTTTCTAATGATAATAATAAAATAGATCAACGCTGTGTTCAGATTTCTCAGAAAACTGATATGATCCTCTTACCGGAAATCCCAAAATGTTTACTGTTTTCATTTACTTTGATGCATTTTACTTTATCGCATTTTACTTTTATTGTCAAAAATTTACAAAATCCAAAAAGATTTTAGGTGTGTTTTAATCAAAATTTCAGAAAATCCAAAAGATTTGCATTTCTGTTTTATTTTTGATATCCGGGGATGCTTGATGGTCAATTTCTGAGATTTGATAACACCATCTGGTCTTTGTAACATTCAAAATGTGAAAATTTGAGTTTTGGAAGTTTAACGGATTGAAAAATGTTGAACGGGATTCGAATTCGTGATTTGGCGAAATTTTCAGATTTTTCCATTTCACATTCGCCCCTTAATTGGGTCGAATGTGGAAAAATCATCTCATTCGGCCGTTTTTGTTTTGGGCGAAGGTGGATATTTACACTTTCGAGTGAAAATTCCACTTCCGGGTGTAAGGTTTCACCTTCGGGTCTTAAAAAGGGGCGAAGGTGGCCTGTATCTACATTCGTGTCATTAAATTGGGGCGAATGTGGATTTAACCCACATTCGTCCACTTCAACCGGTCGAACGTGGACCCCTTTATATATGTCATTCAGCTTCGAACCCTTCATTCACAAATTTTTTCAAAATTGCATCATAACCAGACCTTGTTGCTCGTGCATTTTAAGTTCCCTTGATTTGTTCCCTGATCATTGCTCATCATTTTAACCCTAATTTTACAGGTATTGGACATGAAAACAGATCAGAATGGCTTGTTTAACGAACGGGATCTAGGGTTTCTGTTCTAGGGGCTTTTAATGATTGTTGATGATTGTTATTGTTAGCCGATCATTTAACATAGGTTTTAGGGGGAGATTATTGAAGGAATTAGGATTAAAACATGTTTAGATGATAGTTTTGATCGATTGAACACATAGAACCCTAATTCCACTTGAAAACCTATGTAAAATGATTAATTGATAAAATTGGTAATAGACGAATGTTAGTCGGACATGTTAGTACGTTTTAGGATCAAAATTGCAAGTTAAAACAAACAATGGCAAAATTTCAAATTTTGGGGGTAAAAATTTCACATTCGGGTGTTATAAAACGGCCGAAAGTGAAATGAGTTGGGCGAATGTATAATAAAACGGACGAATGTGACTTTTTATCAAGATCATATTCACTTTCGTCCATACAATTTTACATTCGACCAGTTATTCCCACATTCGGCCACTTCTAAATGGGCGAATGTGCAGTTCAGTTTTGACCAGAATTTTATATTTTTGTCGTTTTGTGTTTTGACGCGTTTTATTGATTTTCATGTGCAGATGGCTGAACAACCCGAGAATATTGAATCACCAGCAGTGAATGTTGAGACTCCAGCAGAGATCACTGTTCAAGATCCAGTCCCCGTAGCTGAAACATCTACTCCGAGCAGTTGGCCTTTTGAACGATCGCACAACTGTTGCGCGTATCTAGGAGACGTTGAGAAGAACACGGAGTTTACAGGGATTATTGAATTTCTGAAGAGGAGCAGGATTGTACATGCTCTAGCCACACCAACCATCATTTATAAAGACATAATTGAAGATTTTTACCAGAACGCTAAGTATGACTACTGGGAGAATCAGACGATCATCAAGAGCAAGATTCAGGAGATGGAGATGTTCTTGACTGAAGCTGACATTCGGGAGGCGTTACAGATTAAGTTCGAAGACAGTGAGGATCCCAGGGGGTTATCATGGACTGAACAGAAGGCGTGCTTCTTAAGGATGAAATACAAAGGTCCAATCACTGACGGATCTATGTATAAAGGGAAGCTGGGAGTGCAGTATAAGTACTTTGCACATGTTCTGATTCATGTCTTTGGATGTGTTAGTGGTGGTTATGACGTGATGAGAAAGAGTTTGAGTTCATTAATGGTTGCGTTAACACTAAACAAACCATTTAATGTTTCTGGGATGATCCTTGACCACATGCTGGAGATGCTGAAGGGTATAAAGTTTAAGAAGTTCATGCTGTATCCGAGGTTTCTAATGATGATCTTTGATTACAAGTATCCAATGTTGAAAAAGGATCCGACTATGATCCTAGGTCAAGATCACATGAATATTAGAACCTTGATGAGGATGAAAGGATACAAAGGTGTAGCTGACAGTGAGAAGCCACCTAACAGGAGGTTATTTGGGGCTTTGGCTCGTCCGGATTACATTGATCCTGGCAAGAACAAAGCAAGACATGATGATAGTGACTCAGACAATGATGATCCCTTAGTGTATGTTGATTCAAGCACTAAGCGGAAGCGTCAAGTAATCAATCCTGGAGCCAAAGGGAAGGGCAAGGGAAAGGCTATTGATCAGGGAAGCACAAAGCAACAGGCTGCTAGAAAGAAATCGACGGCAAAGAAAGGATCGGGTTTGGTGGATGAAGAGTCTGTAGATTCAGAAGAGACTGAGGTTGATGAGCAGTGGGATTCTGATGACGAGAACGTGAGGACCACCAAACGTAAGGCCACTATGGTTGGTGAGTCTGAATCCTTGAATCAGTCGATAGAAGAGTCTGAGAGGAGAAAGAAATCAGTTGAAGATGAAGGTTTAGGTGTTGACCTAGCTGAATTGAGTGTTGGAGAAACTGTAGTTGTGAATTTGCCTAAGAAGACAAAGAAACAAAAGACTATGGCAAAGAAGTCAAGTGTGAAAGAACTGAGAGAGAAAGAATTGGCTCAGTTGTTGAAAGGAAAGAGATTACCTGATGCTGGTACACCATCCAAGTTATCTTCACCAGTTGCTAAGAAGCAGAAGAAAGGGAAAGAGGCAGAGACTTTACCAATCGATCAGTTTAATATCGATATGGATAAAGTGCTTGATATGTTTAGAAAGCCTCAAAAGGAGAAAGCTGTTGAAGTTGAGCCCTACAGATCAAAGTCAAAGAAAATGACTGTTGATGACGATGTTATGAAACAGGTTAATAAGAAGACGGAGGACATGATGAAGATGTTGGTTGCTCAACAAGCTGAGATTACTAAGTTCAAGCAGAATGAGGAGAAGATGCTCCAGATTGTGGTTGCTTCAAAATCGAATCAGGATGAGATAAATGAAAAGATTCAGATGTTAGAAGCTAAGAATGAGAAGCTTGAAAGAAGATGTGATAGAAACAAGAACAAGATCAAACTGATTAAGGCTGACAACAAAGAACTTAAGAAGGAAAACAAACGCCTTAGTAGTTTGATTGACGAGCTTTATAACAGAGCACCCCAGTTGAAAGAGGGTGAAGAAGATGAAGAAGAAGATGATGAACAGAAAGTAGATTATGAGGAATCTGATTCTGAGAAAGAAGATGATGATGATAATGATGATGATGGATCGGATAATGATGATGATGATGACAACAATGATGATGATGATGACAACAATGATGATGATGATGATGCTGAAGGTACAGGGAAAAAGAAAGGTGATGAGTTTAGCAGTGGAAGTGATCATGATGGAGGAGATGATACTTCTAAGTTTAGTTATGAGAAGAGAACATCACAGAAGAAGAAAGATACTGGAGAATCGAGTTCCAAGAAGAAAGGAGAGAATGTAGATTCGGATGAAAGTATTTTCTGGAATGAGAAGGTGAGATCACTGTCTGATGATGCTAAACAGATATATAAGAACATGTTGGAAAAGAGAGAGTGGACCATTGAGTTCACAGGATGCTTCGCTGAAATATTCCAGACTGATGATTTGAGATATGAGCTGGAATATGAAGATCCAGATCTTGAAGAAGGGGAACTACCTGCATCTGTGGCGAAAGAAATTTTAGATGGTCTCGCACAGAGGGTAGGAAAGACGTTTGAGGAGTTTATGATGGATGAATCGATTCCTGATATTCCTGAAAAGGATATGGGAAGTCATTCAGATGATGTGCATACTCCAGAAAACAATGAAGTTGAAGTAGAAGATATTACTCATGAAGAGTTTCCCCAATATTTCAGAAAAGAAGATGAGAATGAAGTATTTCCTGACTTCACCGAGATACCAAATAAGTCAGCGAAACAGAAAGCAAAGAAAAGAAGCGAAGAGTTTGTTGAGAAAGTATTTGGAACTGAAAAGAAAGATTCTTCTAACCAGTCTGATGAGTTGAAGAATTATCTAAAGAAGTTGAAGGAAATGGATGAGAACCGACCCAAACCTGAAGCTCAAGGTAATTTCTATCGATTTCATAATGCCAAGTTCAAAGGCAGAGCTCTTGGGTGGACTTATCTAGGCAGACTGAAGTGTATTGCTGCGAAATGGGAAACCGGAATTCTGTATTTCAACAGATTCTGTGACTTGCTTACTCTACCGTACTGGGCGGTGAGAGACTTATGCAGATTCCCAATGTCAGGTGCCGAGGTAAATGGATCTCATGTCGGTTGGTGCGCAGACAAATTGGTTTGGGAGAGTCGTACAAGATGGAACAGGTTCATGCCTCAATATCCCCGTAGAAAAGAGCATAGGGATATTGATCCACAAACCAATATGAAGCGTGTTACGTTAATCTACAAAGCACCTAATGTGATGAGGAAGATACCGTTGATGCCAATGCCACGGCATTTTAGTGCTGATTTCATCTTTTGGTATTACGATTGGAGGAAGGCAGAAGCAGTGATTGTGTTGAGGGATGGAAAGGATAAATACAAGCATGTGCATGTATTTGATCCTATGTGGCTGATTAATTGCACATTCGAAGACATCATCATGTTGTTCTACAATCCGATCTACTATGAACCCAACGACTTTGCTCAAGCGAGAAAGTATACTCAAGTTGTGGGAGTTTGTTTTGCATATGACATAAACGCTGGAAGCAACTTGGAAGGCAAACTTGGCAAGACTGTGAAGATCACCAATGTGTCAAAGCCTGTGAAGAAAACATTCGAGCCGCCAATGACTTTTGAGCAGAAGAAGCAGCTCAGAATCAAATTGTTGAACAAGACGATGGACTATCAGAGAAAACTATCCAATCAATAGTCGAGGGGGAGTTTGTTGATGCGTTTTTGCGACTAAGGATTGGATATACTATAATTAACATATGTTAGTGGATAGCCGAAGGTGACTGGTATGGGCGAAGGTAGATATAGATGGGCGAAGGTAATCAGAAAGGGGCGAAGGAAGAAATGAACTGGACGAAGGAAGAATGGGCTACATCAGAAGGACACATTCGACCACTTGCAGTGGGCGAATGTGGAAAATACTCACATTCGACCATCTGTAAGGGGCGAATGTGCAGTGCCTATATATAGATTTTGAGTTTTTGATTATGTAAGAGAGTTGTCATTTGTGTCCAGGTTCAGATCAGGTTTAGGAGTGTTTTTGAGAGATTATCTGTGTGTTTCTAGATTAACATAAACAGTTGTAAATGCTTATAGATTGAAAGTTAATCTATGAAAATGATATTGAAAATGATCTTGATTGTGTCGTGATTTGTGTTTTATCAATTTGTTCAGATCTAGGGTTTCCGCACCTAGATTTGTGACTTGTATGATCATATAATCCTGTTTTAGATAAAATCCAACGCTCACAAGGGTGTTGTGATGTTCAATTTATAGGGATAGGGTCTGGATGAAAGAATTGGTATGTTTGACCGTGTATTGATGGTATAGACGTGTATTCGTGTATAATTGATACGAATTAATGGTAATTGTATGTGTGTTTGACGCGGAAAAGACCGGAGATCATGCAATCATACCAAATTGAGATTAAAAACGCGTTTGATTGAGATGATTTTGGTAATTGTTGTCACAGTTGACTTTCCAAGTCAACTATGAAGGATTAAAATACGTGTTATAATAATTGTAAGCCGGGTTTAGAACAATATGTCTGTGTAGATCAGATGGTAAAGTTGTTCGTGTTGGGTGACCCGGCTGAGGGCTCGGGTTCGAATCCCGGCCCCAGCATATAATTTTTTTGATAATATATCTAACATATATGCATACTATATATTTATATTATAATATTAGGGGTTCAAATACGTCACAATAATATTTAATGGCGAATAATAATAATGAAACTTGACGTTTTTATGATAACGTACAAGTATTAATGCGTAATGTTACAATATCCACCACGAACTAGTCCGAAAACATGTAGAATCACATGTGCCAGATACTTAAATTGTGGACACAGCTTCACCTTGTGTAATAGACCGTCAGTAATAGGACCGTTGTATTTCATCCTAAGAAAGCATAGTCTCTGCTCAATCCATGATAACTTCCTCGGATCTGTCGGAGAATCATGCAAAATAAGTGCTTCCCATATATCTTGTTCAGTAACTAACACCAATTCGCCATGTATTTTGCTTCTGATTGTCGTCTCGTTTTCCCAAAAGTCTATTATAGCGTTCTCCCAGAATTCTACTTGATGATCTCTGTAAATAGAAATTGGAGTAGCAATGGCGTACAAAACTCTGAAATGTCTGAGAAAATCTACAATCCCAGCGAAGGCTTCATGTTGTTTCACCTCGCCTATATACGCACAACAATTATGATCTGTTTCAAAAATCAACTCCTTCGGTTTCTCTGGTTCTGCAGTTTGTTTCTCTGGATTCTGTTGTTGTTCAGCCATTTTGAAATCTGCAAAACAAAAATATGAAAATTCGTCAAAATTGGATAAAATTTGAAATTTGGTCAAAAGTTCTTCCTTCGACCCCAACGTGGGTTCGAATGAAAGAATTAAGAGGTTTGAATGTGGAAAAATGTTTGTAAAATTGTTCATTCGACCAAAAACCTACCTTCGACCGTTTTCAGCTACATTCGACCCTCTAAATCTGGTCGAATGTACCTGTTCTTGATCAAAATTTTTCAAAATCAAATTCAATCTGTTAAAACATCAGATTTTTGTTCATGTTCATTCTAACATGGACGATTATCATAACCTAACCATCAATTGTAATGATTAACCAGTTTTAGATAGTTTTCAATCAAAATCTAGGGTTCGAAGAGTTTAACCAATCAAATCTGTCAAAAATCATGTTATAAACTTAGATTTTGGATTATTCTCCCCTTAAAACTATCGAAAACATCATCTCAAACATCAGTTAGTTTTAAAACATGACATTTCAGTGTCCAATTATGTGTTTAAGGGTTCCAGGCATAAAAGTGACAATTCTGAGATGATTATCCATAGATTACCTGTGAATTTGATGTGAAAATGATCAGAATAAGCTTAGGAACACAATGATAATATCTAAAGATCAAAATAAAAAACTCCCCCCTAATCAGAAATTTAAAAAAAAATTGGAAGGGGGATCGAATGAGAAAACAGATATATATAAGGATGTACATTCGACCTGTATTGGGGTTCAAAGGAGAAAACAAATATATATTGGGCTTCCTTCGACCCTACTGAAAGGCTCGAATGAAAAACTAAAGGGCTCGAATGAAAGATTTTAATGTGAACACTCTCCTTCGACCTTTTTCAAAGTTTCGAATGTATCCTCATTTGTACCTTCGACTCATCGAATGGGCGAATGAACAAATGGAAAACTGAAATTTTTACCAAATCTCAAAATCGACTCCCGTTTAAACTTTTTCCAACTTTTTCACTGTCAAACATTAATCATTTTGCATTTAAAACTCACAAAACTCAAATGGCCTGTCAAACTTTAGAAAATCACCATCGGTTATAAAAAAAACAAATCAGAAATGTAAAATTTTTTGGATTTTCTGAAATTTTTGTTAAAACACACCTAAAATCTTTTTGAGGTTTTGATATTTTTGACAATAAAATGTAAAAATGCAGAAATGTAAAACACAAAACAGTAAATGATTTGTGATTTCCGGTAAGAGGATCATATCAGTTTTTGAGAAATCTGATCACACCGTTGATCTTTAGTGTTTATTATCATTAAAGACAATGTGTGATCCGACAATTGCTGATATTGTTATCCACATTTATACTATATTATAAATTATAATGCATGAGTGAGGGGTAGTTTAAGATACCCAAAAGTTAAGAACTATTTTTTTATTAATAACCTTAAAATAGGGGTAAAATAGTCATTCATATAGTATTTACATTTTAATACCATATGTTAGTTACACTTTCATTCCTTAAACTTACTTAACTTTTGTTTATTTAATTAATAGTTAAACTTTTTTTCCTTATTTTATGCAAACCACCCCCCATGATTTTTAAATAGTCATATTTTTTTAATACGTTTATACTTTTATAAAAAAAATTACATCATAATAATGAGCATTTTATTATCTTTAATTTGAGTATAGTATTGCTATTTTTTATTTAAAAAATCTTTATGTGCTACGTGATTAACGATATATAGGAGTGAGCAATAACTAAACCACTCACCGAAACCAAACCAGACACTTCTAATGATTCATGGTTGGGTTAGGTTTAGTTCGGTTATAAACTTCAACCGAAAATAAAATCGACATTATCAGCTTATCAATCTTGTTAACCAACAGGTTAATTGGTTCAGTCTATTTGGTTATATTGTCTTTTTTAGTTCGGTTTAGTTAATTGTGGTTAATAAACAAAACCAAACTTTGGTTTAAATTTTGCTTAGAAGCACATGAAATGAAGGTATAAATACATGTAATGGATGTATAAAGGATATACATATATGAATGGTTCAGTTTTGGTTTGTTAATTTTAGTTAACTTAGGGTACAAAAAAACCGATATTGGGTTAACTCAGTTTTGGTTAATTTTATGTTCGGTTTTGTATGTTTTTGTTCGATTTCGGTTGAGTTTCAATTATTGTTCATCTCTAGATATTGTCGCCTGGTGCAGAACTTTGATAAAAGTTTGTGGTTTTTTCCGATTTGTGTCGTTTTTGCTATTTCTAGTGTTTTATTTGAATGTACAAGCATCATGGGCTACGAAAGCTCAAGAAATACAACGTATATGTGCGTTTCTCTACCCAAAGGGATATCCTTGTCAATTCGATCACAACTCCAGGATAGATTAGGAAGTGGTTCCTCAGTTATCCGGAGCAAGATCAACGAACGAGAAGTTATAGTGTCCGAGCAAGTGATTCGCGAGGAACTTCATTTCAATGATTCTCCTACCGATCCGATTACTTTTGACTCGACTCTAGTTCATGGATGTTTTTTGAGAATGAAGTATAACAAGCCGGTGACTGAAAACATGCTGCATAAGGCGAACGTGTGCGCAGACTTCAAATATCTTATTCACGTTGTCTTGTAGTGTTTAGCACAAGAAGAATAGTGTTCGATGAAATCAGAGACACGTTGGCGTTTGTTGTTGTGGCCCTAATCTTGAACAAGGAATTCAACTTCTTTGGGATGATTTTGAAGCACTTGAAGGAGATGATTGCTAAGGGGCCAGACGAGTAGCCGTATTTGATGTATCCTCGGTTCCTGCAAATGATCATTGAACGTCAACTCCCAGATTTGCCTAAGAATGAGATGGAGAGCTTCAAACTGAATCATATGGATGATGGAAAGGATGAAACAACTCAGAGGGCAACCGAAAGATCAACAACCAAAGATAAGAAGACTGTTCGGCCATCTGATCAACCCATTTTATGATGCTCCAATTGGGAACAATTGGAGACATGAAAACAGTGATTCTGAAGAGGACGTTGAAATAATGAGGTGAATGTTCAAAGACGGTGATGATATCCGGAGAGAAACAATTGAGTTGGGATTGAATGAGCCTGGAAGCACTTTTGTTACAACAAATCAAGAAGATACTGGTGGTGTTCAATCTTAAATCTGTTGGGTTATATTGAGACCACATTTACCAGATCAAAGACATTTGATAGCTTGTTGTGTAGTTTGTAAGTTGAAGGGCTGTTTATGTAATTATGACATAGTTTATGCTAGAAACCCTAGGCTGCGTACTTGTATCACTTCCACGGTTCTTCAGTAACAAATCATCAATGGAATTATCTTATTATTCATCTTGTGTGTCGGTTCTTATAGCATTCATCTAGTTTCTTTCTTTGTAGAAGATTAATCACTTAAAACACCTAATTCATAGGTGTTTCTAAGTGAAAACAATCTCTTGCACTTAACAAGATCTAGTACTTGGGACTTACAATTTGGTATCAGAGCCTTTGTGCTCTAGATTGTATCTATTTTAAGATACCAAAACCCTCATCTTGTTAGTTTTTATTATTAAGATTTTTATAAGCTTTTGTGTTTATAAAAAATTTGGGTGTTTTTCTTATGTTTTTGCTTCAAAATTTCGTGGAAATTGTGATTCTGAGAGTTAAAAGTGGTTCGTTTTAAGTAGAAATTTCATCCAAGCATTTCAGAATGGAATGAAAAAGTTTTGGATAGAATTCAGCTGAGTTTTTGTGTTTTTCAACAGCCTGTTTTGCGCACTTATTTCATACGTTGAGTACTTATTTCTTGGTTTGAGCACTTAGCTCATAAACTGCATACTTGTGCTTATCTGAGTACTTAGACCCTTTTGTTTTAGTACACAACTAAGTTTCTACGTACTTATTGTTTTTCACTGTCTATGAGCACTTAACTAGGGTTTCTGCGCACTTAAACAGAGATCTTTGGTGTTGTGCGCACTTACTGAAGAGGTGTAGTTTTGAGTACTTGGCTAGGGTTTCTGCGCACTTAAATCTTAAACGAGAGTTTAAGTGTCTGCGTACTTCGTTTAGTACGCAGATTGACCAGTCAAGACTGAGCACTTACCATGCCCAAGTGCTGACTGATCTGCGCACTTATCAAGAAACAACAGCTACACGTGTACTTTGCAAGACTATTCACTTATCAGAAGACAAACATCTTGACAAGGTTGTTTATATTGTTACAGGCTGTTGCGCACTTGATCTGGATCACTGCGTACTTCGTTGCGCACTTAAGGACATTAGACAATTTTCTGGACTATTAACTATAAAATCTGAAAAAACCAAACTCTTAAAATTAACTAAAATCATGGCCGGTAACGATAACCACTCAACTGTAAATCCTATCACTCAACAAGAACATGAAACTGGAACAACAACTAGAGTTCCTAAGTTAAAAGGTGTAGAAGATTATGGAACTTGGAAAAATCGAATGAGGTCGTTCTTCTATGTCACAGCCTTCACCCAATGGACTTCTATCCAGCTAGGTCCACACATTCCAATGAGAACCACTGCCACAGGAGAAGAGTTTAACCCTGATCCATCTACCTACACTGATGTCGACAAATAGCTACTTCAGAGAGACCATAAGGCTTATGGTGCCCTTACCATGGCCTTATCAAACGATGTTTATAACATGTTTGAGGAATATGGCATTGCGCATGACCTGTGGTTTGCATTAAACAAGTACTATGAAGGGAATGAAGAAATGCGCCAATATAAGCAAGATATGGTGCAGAAAGAATATGACATGTTCGGTAGCATTCGTGGTGAGAGCTTGAGCTAACATATCGAAAGATTCATGAGTATGTTAACCAAGATGAAAAAGGCAGGAATTCCTGTCAACAACCAAAATTCCATCAAGAAACTGCTCGACTCCCTTCCCAAAGAATGGAGCATACAATGCATGTTGATTAGAAAAGAGTATCTAGATGCTCAATCTACTTTGGCTGATCTCATCAACACTCTGAAGTCTTTCGAAATGGATATCACCAAAAGAGAGATGAATCAGACTGCTCCGAAAGTCGTTCCTAGCACTGCTATGAAGAATCTGGCATTAATGACTCCAGTAGGTAACATGGGTTCAAGCTCGTCACATGCATATGTGGATGCAATGGGTGGTGGTAGTTCAAGTTCAAGAAAGACAGTCTCTTACTCTGACACAGCTGCAAAGACACTCAACCCATAGCTCACAAAGCTTGCAAACGAACATGTTGAACTCTTCAACACATTCATGTCTAGCTTTGAGGCTTTGAAGACAGGTGATGTAACAACCGGCAAAATTAAGGTAATTCCGTACTAATTAATTAAACGCGATTAACGTAATTAACCGTAATTATGTGCTGAATATTTAATTGAGGCCTTAGAAAGATAGGAATTCCCAAATAATGCATAGGAATGCATAAGTTTAATAGCAAAGCATGATAGGATCATGCGCAGGCAAAACTATCCGGTATGGACACTGGCGATTACCCGGTAAAACCTAAATGAGCGAAACGAACTCCGGACACCCAAATATAAAATAAATAATATTTTCACAAAATATTATGAGTTTTGGACACCCAAAGCCATACGTGAAAGCTTATTGCACAAATCTCCCGGTAACGAATAAAGTGCGCGTACCGCACCTGATACGCGCGTAACACGTAAATTCACCCGGCAAAAGCCGAAATAAATTATCAGTAATTTAACTGGGCAAAATTTAATGAATATTAACGGTATTTTAATATTAAGGTAAACCGCGGTTGAAATTCAAGAAATACCCGGGCGGTACCCGAAAGGAATTAACTTAAACATATTATGGAATGTTAATTAGCAAAGTGGATCCCACCAACCACCCTATAGGGGGCCGGCCAAGGGCCCACTTAAGTGGGAGAGTGTGTAAAGTTGCTTCTTAAATCTTCCATAATAATATTATTGATAATGATTAGCATGCACATAAAGGTATTGGGTGGAATATTAACCAACACAATTTTTCCCTCTCTCTCTCACAAAACTCGGCCCAAACACCCCAATAATATCCCCAAGATTTTCAAAAATCTTTCATAAATCTTCCATAATATCACTAACCAATCCTTGCAAGATATTGGTAATCTTTGGAAGATTGGGTAAGATAATAAAAACCACTTGGATGAACACTTGAAGAAATCACAAAATAATCTTCTTCTTCTTCTTCTTGGCCGTGAACTTGCACCACCCCACCAACATCTCTCCTTCAATCTTCACAACTCTAAATCACCTCTAGTTCATCATTGTTCAAAACCCCTTTTGTGTGTTCAAGAGCTTGGAGCATAACCCACTTGGAAGAACACATTAAACCTCACCCAAATCCAAGATTTTGTCTTCCCTAGCCTTGAGCTAGTAGTAAGTCTTGCATTGTTTTATTACTTGAATGTTCATATTTTTGTGCTATGAAAGCAAGTTGTACATTGTTGGGGAATAAAAATGAGTTTTATAAAAGTAATGGGTTTTATTAGAATAAAAGTGGAAGAATAATAATAATATTGATGAGTCTTGGATTTATGTTAATAAATGAAATATTGGAAGAAATGATGATAAAATACACTTACACTTGAGAAGATGATGATTTGGGCATATTAAATGAGAAGGACTTGAATGAGATGAAGATGACTTTAATCATCATAGGATGATATAATAATGTCATAAAAATATTAAAATGAATTAGAAAGTCATAGGTGAAAAAGTTCCATCTTCAAAGTCCACTCACTTGAATGAGTGAAAAATGGATATTTTGGATGAAAATATGGAATAAACATGTTAATGACATCTAGGATGGATTAGAAGATCATTAAAAGTGAAAAGAAGTAAAAACAACAAGGCATTAAGAAAATGGTTCTTCAAAGTCCACTAAAGTGGAAGAAAAAATATTAACTTTGTAAGATTAAATGAAAAATGCAACAAGTATAAGTTAAAGGACTAATATGGCAACTTTGGAAGTTGAGAGACTAAAATAAATATTTTAGAAACTATTAGTCTAAAAACACAATAATGGAAAGATTGGTGTCAAAAAGTGTAAGTAATAACTTTACAAGGTTGATTCGGTGAAATACTAGTAGCTTACTTGAGCATTTTATGTAAAAAGTATATTTTTATAAAATGGGAGTTTTATAAAAATAATAGGAGTAACGCAAGTATTTTATAAGATAAGGTTTCATAAAAATAAAGACTTGGGAAGACTTGTACAAAAGTAGGATACTTTTATATAAATGGGAATATAAAAGTATCGGAAACATTTTTAGTAACAAGTTGAGCAAGTCGGGCTAAAACGTACAAAGTATATTTTTCCAAGAAATAAA
Source organism: Ambrosia x helenae (assembly GCA_030844895.1). Taxonomy (NCBI): domain Eukaryota; kingdom Viridiplantae; phylum Streptophyta; class Magnoliopsida; order Asterales; family Asteraceae; genus Ambrosia; species Ambrosia x helenae. The sequence continues at coordinate 33,243,006 of CM061225.1, read as the reverse complement.
CGTTCGGAATCGGAAGTAGGAATAATACTTCCATGAGAACGCACAACGGAGATAAATATGAAGAACGCTAACTAACAAACTTAGTTACACGAACCAACGTAAACGGACATATGAGGAAAAGACCATTACGTCGAGATAAAAATATACATATATATTTTAAGGAAATAAAATATATATAACAAGGGTGAAACGTGCGTAACACTTTCCTAAGTGTAGAAAGAATATTCGTGGAAAAGGAGAAACATAACGTAACAAATTAAAAACGCTAAAACGACACGTGAACTTAACAAGTAGTATCCACGCGATGGTATATGTACATATACTCGTTTCCGACGGAATTCTAGTACATCTATTTAAATGGGAAAATAGATATGCGAGAAGGAAAACCGAGACGAGTAGGTGAAATATATCTACGAACGCGTGAATACCGACAAGATCCTAGTACATTTATTTAAATGGGAAAATAAATGTACGGTGTGGTAAGTCTAGTCGGGCGTTAAGATTATGTTACCAAACGACAAGAACTTAGCATATTTATTTAAATGGGAAAATAAATATGTGGCAAAGTAAGTCGGGTCGGATAATAAGAAAACACATTATATCGAACGAAACGATCCTAAGTATAATTATTTAAATGGGAAAATAATTATACGTTGGGTAGAGTCGTGTCGAGTATAATATTGTACAAGCCATAAAGAATATTAATAAGAATGATATATGACTTGTAAGGAAAGGGTAATCCATCGCCATTGAACCTAGGATACGAAACTATTAAACGGGAATTGGGATAAAGACGTGGTCGGGAAGTTGGGTGTACAACTTGCCAAGGCACATACACCATAGGTGTAAGTGACTTATACGCCTAGAACCTTTGTAGGTACGGGATCACAAACTTTACTATTTTCTTCTTTGAGCCGAGCACAGTTACAGGTGAGTCTCACGGCCCCATTTCTAAACTATTCAATGTTTTACGGGGGAAAGATATGTTGGGATTGTATGACGGGTTGGATACTTGAGTAAAGATCGCCACTCGGGGTTGAGACCTCCCCACTATAATCATTAATTCAGGAATGAGAAACCAAAGGAATATTTGGATAGTACTATTGGTGCCTGACAAGGCCCACCCCTAATCGATAGCGTCGATAATGCATCGGCGTATGCCTGGGGTGCACTTATTCTGAAATAAAGTCGTAGGAATACCGAGTAACGACTTGGGGCGGGGGCATTATTAATTGTCTTGGTTTGGTTATAGGCTCAAGTAAATTGTAGGACTTTGCAACTCCTATAAATGTCATAACAAGGATATTCCCACTTTATAAAGATTTATTAAATTAAAACCTGTGAACTCACCAATATTTATATATTGACGATTTTCAAACATATCTTTCAGGTAATTGATTGATGGAAGTTAGCATGGCGAGCAGGGTCGGGGATGTCTCCAAGTTGGGCGTTGGGAATGTCGTAAGAGGGTCTCATCTCTTTATTCCATGGGCTTAGGAATAAAGGGAGGAGCCTCCTTATCTATTTCAAAAACAATTTATAATTATGTACGGATAATTTGACATGATTATTATTAGCATTGAATAAATGCCCGTTTTTTTTAATTACTATTGTGGTTTGCATTAATCTTGGCTTAATACTTTTGAACCGTCGCGCCACGTGTTTCCGCCATAGGCGTGGTGTGACAGAAAGTAGTATCAGAGCCAAGGTTATAGCGAATTAGCATTTCAAAAATCTAAACTATAACCGGATTTGGTTCAAAATCTTTCAAAATAAATGCGAAACGCAATAAAATAAATTTTTCCAACGACCATTTGGGTATATGGAGATTCCGACCAAGCTAGCCATGGTAAGTATACGTATTATTTTGTGTTAGAAGGTTAGGAAGAGTACCTTAGATATGTGCCTTAACTACCTAACGAATAATACTTAAATATTAGTACGGTTCTTTTGCCAGGATGTCAAACGCAGGGAGCGTAGCACCGAGCTACGACAGTAGCCTTCAGATCATCCCAGCACCGCCAGCAGAGTCGATCGAGGTGGTGATACTCGATCCCGAGGATGACGAGATGGAGGTTGATGCCGCCATGGAGGGCGCCGACGGAGATAGCTCCGACGAGACAGACCCGAGCGAGGACCCAGCGTGGGCCCCCGCTGGAGGCGACATGGCCGCCGTGGCCGACCTACCGATGGCCGAGGCCGACTTGCCTCTAGTGCCATTCCAGGCAGCACCACTGCCAGCACTTCCCATCCGAGCCGTCAGGGACTTCCCTGTAGGCTGCGCAGGTCCTTCGAGACCTATCCCTACACAGTCAGAGACTGTTGAGTCCCCATACGACCGACGCGCACCTGTCGATCGTGAGCCCTTACCTACCCCACCTATCCCCGTTCCCTCAGGCATGAGACTCGTGCCTGTCTGCCGAGGACACAACGGGTGGATATCCGATGACTCTGACGATGAGTCGACTGCATCGGTGGAGCACATTGCTGTGCCGATCCCACCAGCAGGCCAGGAGGAGCACGTCGCTCCGATGATAGGGCATGCTACCCCTACCCCAGCCACCCTACCCGCCATGCCCGAGCCCGTACCGCAGGATGGGCCAGCTTCTACTGGGCACATCCTCGAGGGCAGCTCAGCCCGTAGTTCTGAGCTGCACAGAGCAGGTTTGGCAGCTCACGCCACTGCTAGCCCTCCCACCCCTACCACTGTGATATCCGCTCCAGAGTGGGTCGCTGTCACCCAGCCTCTCATGGTCCCACTCGCCGAGCTTATAGTCCCCTCACCCATATCCATGACACTACCCATCACCACTTTTCCCATACTACCACCCCTACCCGAGATGCTCCCTACACCACCACCTGCACCATTCACGATGGATGCAGGAGCCCCATTTTTGATACCCCCATTTGCACCGTATACTCTAGGTGCGGGAGACCCGTACCAGGTACCACCCTATTACTTCACCGGATTACCGGGCTTTGCCCCACCCTTCACACCCCTACCCATACCCGATATCATCGGCCCGTCCCAGCCGACGTACACTGACATCCCCGGGCCGTCGCAGCCCCACGGGATGGCCCCACTGTCAGGACCCGCATGGTCCACGGTGATCTCACTGGAGAGGGATTTCCAGACCCTCACCGACACGGTGCAGCGCACCGTGAGTCAGATGGAGCAGCAGGCCCAGCTCATGTGGGCCAGGATCATTGATGCCAGGGATGCACTGGCACATTATGCTGAGGAGCTGCTGAGCATGGACGCTCATTGTGGCCTTACGGGCGACGCACACTTTGCGCATCGCCAATTCTTGTACGATCGCATTATGGCGATCAGTATGACCATTAGCATGTGCGCACCCCAGTACCAGTACCAGCACCCGCCGCCGCCGCCGCCACAGTAGCGATACATCAGGGACGCTTGGGAGATCACTCACGGACATAGTAGTAGTAGTACTAGTAGTATGATAGCACAGCATGGGTTATAGCACTCATCTGCATTTTTGCCTAGCCGAGCGGGATTGTGCCGGTATATGACATTATATTTCTAGTGTATTTCAAAAGAGCAATGTATGAGGAATGTATCCTCGGTTTTTGTTATTATGAACAAATCATTGTACTCATGGTATTGAAATTAATGAAAATTTTGTTATGGTAAAATATGTGTTGTGATTGTCTACGATTATTATTACTTGTTCTGTTTATATTGTGATTGTGTGATGTTGTTATGGTGATTATTGGGTTCGTATGTTGTGTTGTTGTTTATACTGTATATGTGACGATATTGTATGAATGATCGCCGAAAATTAACCTTTGATATTGATTATTGAAGAAACATGGCACCAGCCACCAGAAGCAACAGTGGAAATGAAAGACTGCCCACGACACCCAAGGAGCTTGAAACCCTAGTTTCGGGACGTATCGCCCAAGCTCTCGCAGAACACAATGCCACGCGCACCGAAAGGTCGCGAGACCGAACCGGGAGCGACAGACGCGAAACCTCCCCTACTGGTAAGAAGACGTCGGGTATATACAGCAGGATTCTTCGTAAAACTCCTACCTTATATAATATATTGCTTTATTATTGCAGAAACGGCCTCACGAGAACGTGGCTGCACGTTTAAAGCTTTCCTGGACTGCAAACCACTGAACTTCAGCGGCACTGAAGGTTCTGTCGGACTAGTCAAGTGGTTCGAGAAGACCGAAGCCGTGATTCGTATTAGCAGCTGTACCCCGCGACAGGCTGTCATGTATGCCACCAACCTGTTTCTGGACCAAGTTCTGACCTGGTGGAACAACCAAGTGCAGACACTGGGAGATGATGCTGCTTACTCCTTGTCATGGCTGGAGTTGAAAGAACTAATGATCGTCGAGTACTGCCCGGCAAGTGAAGTGCAGAAGCTAGAGACTGAGTTCTGGAACCTCGCCATGGTTGGATCAGACGTAGCTGGTTACACGTCCAGATTCCATGATCTCTCCCGGTTAGTGCCTCGTCTGGTCACCCCGGAAAGCAAGAAGGTGGAAAGATACCTCTTCGGACTGGCACCACAGATACGCGGCATGGTCACTGCTTCCAAACCTACAACCATGCGCGAAGCTATCGACCTCGCCTTAAGCCTCACTGAAGACGCCATCCGAATGGGCAATCTAATCCGGAAAGTATCAGGGTTGAAGCTTACTGAGTCCGGCAGTGTCGAAGGTAAGAATCTGGGTACAAGTTCAGTCGTTGGGCCAAGTGAGCAGGGAAATAGGCCAAGGTTTGGGAAGCGTAAGCGCGACGAGAGGAAGAAGGATGGATCATCAGGTTCAGGGAAGAAAGGAAAAGGGTATGTGGCCACTGGACGTGGAAATAATGGGAAGCAAGGTTATCAGGGCAGGAACGAAGTGATCTGCGGTAAGTGCCGTCGTTCGGGGCACAAGACAGAAGACTGCAGATCGGGAGCGCCAAAGAACAGTGGAGCGAGGCCCTATTTCTCATGTGGATCGCTCGATCATTGGAAGAGGGATTGCCCCAAACTTAACAACCAAGCCCGTGGGCGGGCGTTCGTGATTGGTGCCGGTGACGCACGACAAGACCCTAATGTGGTCACTGGTACGTTCCCTCTAAATGGTCATTATGCTTCAGTATTGTTTGATACTGGCGCTGATTTTAGCTTCGTATCTGTCGAATTTAAAAGATTACTTGGTTTAAAAACTAGTAAGCTAGACACACCATACTCTATCGAACTAGCTAACGGTAAGACTATAGAAACTCGAGAGGTAGCGAAGGATTGTAAGTTGGATCTCTGTGGTCATGAGTTTGACATTGATCTATTGCCAGTCGTACTGGGTAGCTTTGACATAGTCGTTGGCATGGATTGGCTATCCGCACACCGCGCCGTCGTCGTGTGCAATGACAAAGTAATTCAAGTTCCCCTCGCAAGCGGTGAAACCCTATCGATCCAAGGGGAAAGGCGTGGAACACCATTGAGAATTATTACCAGCATGAAAGCCAGGAAATGTCTAAGGAAAGGTCTCGTCGCATTCTTGGCGCACGTAGTAGACAAGAAGGCCGACGAGCGAAAGCTAGAAGACATTCCAATAGCTAGAGACTTTCCAGATGTGTTCCCAGAAGATTTGCCGGGATTGCCACCACCCCGACAAGTCGAGTTTCGCATCGACCTTGTTCCAGGAGCAGCGCCGGTAGCGCGATCGCCATATCGCCTAGCTCCTTCTGAGATGCAGGAACTGTCTGGACAACTGCAAGAGTTGTTAGACAAAGGTTTCATAAGACCAAGCTTCTCACCCTGGGGAGCTCCCGTCTTATTCATGAAAAAGAAGGATGGCACTTTTCGAATGTGCATCGACTATCGAGAACTGAACAAGCTAACTATTAAAAATCGCTATCCTCTTCCCAGGATCGACGATTTGTTTGATCAACTTCAAGGATCCAGTTTCTACTCCAAGATCGATTTAAGGTCCGGTTATCATCAATTGCGTATTCAAGAAGAAGACGTGCCAAAAACAGCATTCAGGACTCGTTACGGGCACTATGAGTTTCTGGTTATGCCATTCGGTTTAACTAACGCACCAGCTGTTTTCATGGACTTGATGAACCGAGTGTGTAAGCCATACTTGGACAAATTTGTCATTGTCTTCATTGATGACATCTTGATCTACTCACGCACTAAGGAGGAACACGAGGATCATCTTCGATTAATTCTCGAGGTACTACGCAAGGAGAAACTCTATGCTAAGTTTTCAAAATGTGATTTTTGGATTCGAGAGGTTCACTTTTTAGGCCACGTGGTGAATGAAAAGGGTATACATGTCGATCCCGCCAAGATCGAAGCAATTAAGAATTGGGACGCCCCTAGAACACCTACTGAAGTACGACAATTTCTTGGCCTTGCGGGTTACTACAGAAGGTTCATCGAGAACTTTTCTAAAATAGCACAGTCCTTAACCATGCTAACCTAAAAGGATAAGAAGTTTGAATGGACGGAAAGGCAGGAAGCAGCGTTCCAGATGTTGAAGGATAAGTTATGTGGCGCCCCGATACTATCACTCCCCGATGGTACGGAAGACTTCGTGGTTTACTGTGACGCCTCTCATCAGGGATTGGGTTGTGTATTGATGCAGCGAGAGAAGGTCATAGCCTATGCTTCCAAACAGCTAAAACTTCACGAGAAGAACTACACCACACATGATCTGGAACTAGGAGCCGTGGTATTCGCACTCAAGATATGGAGACACTATCTGTACGGAACCAAGTGTACGATCTTCACTGATCATAAAAGTTTGCAGCACATCTTTGACCAGAAGGAATTGAACATGCGACAACGGCGATGGGTCGAATTATTGAACGATTACGATTGTGAGATAAAGTACCATCCCGGGAAGGCAAACGTCGTAGCCGACGCCCTGAGTCGCAAGGAACGGGTTAAGCCACTGCGTGTCCGAGCTTTGGGTCTAACCATCCACACGAACCTGACTGACCGGATTCGTGAAGCTCAAACTAACGCCCTTAAACCCGAGAATGTCAAAGGTGAAAGATTGCGGAAGATGGTTGATTCACTGGAGTCAAAAGCGGATCAAGCTCTGTATTTCATGAATAGAATTTGGGTACCAGTGTACGGTGGATTGCGTGAACTAGTATTGGCCGAAGCCCACAGCTCGCGATATTCGGTTCACCCTGGAGCAGACAAGATGTTCCATGATCTAAAGGAATTTTACTGGTGGCCAAACTTCAAGAGAGATATAGCGGCATACGTTGCGCGATGTTTGACTTGCGCGAAGGTCAAGGCCGAGCATCAGAGGCCATCCGGCTTGCTCCAGCAACCGGAAATACCAGAATGGAAATGGGAAAGGATTACTATGGATTTCACTACCAAGTTGCCCAGGACAACAAGCGGCCATGATATGATCTGGGTAATCGTTGATCGATTGACAAAATCTGCACACTTCCTCCCCATTCGCGAAACGAACAAGTTGGAGAAACTGACCCGTTTGTATATTAAGGAAGTGGTGTCAAAACACGGTGTACCTATTTCCATCATCTCCGATCGAGATAGTCGTTTCACCTCAAGATTTTGGGAAAGTTTGAATGAAGCCCTCGGTACTCGCCTTGACATGAGTACCGCATATCATCCACAAACCGATGGTCAGAGTGAACGAACCATCCAGACCTTGGAAGATATGCTACGGGCATGCGCAATCGATTTCAGCGGAAATTGGGATACACACTTGCCACTGGTAGAGTTCTCGTATAACAACAGCTACCACACGAGCATTCAAGCTGCACCTTTTGAAGCTCTATATGGACGCAAGTGTAGATCGCCTCTATGTTGGGCCGAAGTTGGCGAAAAGCAACTTACCGGGCCCGAAATTGTTCAAGAAACGACGGATAAGGTCTTTCTGATAAGAGAACGTCTCAAAGCGGCACGTGACCGACAGAAAAGCTACGCAGACATGAGGAGGAAGCCTTTGGAATTTCAAGTCGGAGACAGGGTCCTACTAAAGGTGTCACCTTGGAAAGGTGTCGCGCGCTTTGGGAAACGCGGAAAACTAAACCCACGATATGTTGGACCATTCGAAATCCTGTCCAGAATAGGCCCCGTAGCATACAAGCTCAAGTTACCACAAGAGCTTAACGGTGTACATGACACGTTCCACGTGTCGAACTTGAAAAAGTGCTTATCCGACGAAACTCTCATCATCCCCGCAGACAAAATCCACATTGACGACAAGTTACACTTCGTCGAAGAGCCAATCGAAGTAACCGATTGGAAGGTCCAAAAGCTAAGACGCAGTAAGATCAGATTGGTCAAAGTGCGTTGGAATGCCAAGCGTGGACCGGAGTTCACGTGGGAAAGGCTGGACCGGATGAAGCAAAATTATCCCGCCCTATTCGAGAAGACCCCTATACCGGAGAGCTCGAAGTGAATTCCAGGACGGAATTCTCTTAACGGGGGAGAATGTAACAACCGGCAAAATTAAGGTAATTCCGTACTAATTAATTAAACGCGATTAACGTAATTAACCGTAATTATGTGCTGAATATTTAATTGAGGCCTTAGAAAGATAGGAATTCCCAAATAATGCATAGGAATGCATAAGTTTAATAGCAAAGCATGATAGGATCATGCGCAGGCAAAACTATCCGGTATGGACACTGGCGATTACCCGGTAAAACCTAAATGAGCGAAACGAACTCCGGACACCCGGAATATAAAATAAATAATATTTTCACAAAATATTATGAGTTTTGGACACCCAAAGCCATACGTGAAAGCTTATTGCACAAATCTCCCGGTAACGAATAAAGTGCGCGTACCGCACCCGATACGCGCGTAACACGTAAATTCACCCGGCAAAAGCCGAAATAAATTATCAGTAATTTAACTGGGCAAAATTTAATGAATATTAACGGTATTTTAATATTAAGGTAAACCGCGGTTGAAATTCAAGAAATACCCGGGCGGTACCCGAAAGGAATTAACTTAAACATATTATGGAATGTTAATTAGCAAAGTGGACCCCACCAACCACCCTATAGGGGGCGGCCAAGGGCCCACTTAAGTGGGAGAGTGTGTAAAGTTGCTTCTTAAATCTTCCATAATAATATTATTGATAATGATTAGCATGCACATAAAGGTATTGGGTGGAATATTAACCAACACAATTTTTCCCTCTCTCTCTCACAAAACTCGGCCCAAACACCCCAATAATATCCCCAAGATTTTCAAAAATCTTTCATAAATCTTCCATAATATCACTAACCAAACCTTGCAAGATATTGGTAATCTTTGGAAGATTGGGTAAGATAATAAAAACCACTTGGATGAACACTTGAAGAAATCACAAAATAATCTTCTTCTTCTTCTTCTTGGCCGTGAACTTGCACCACCCCACCAACATCTCTCCTTCAATCTTCACAACTCTAAATCACCTCTAGTTCATCATTGTTCAAAACCCCTTTTGTGTGTTCAAGAGCTTGGAGCATAACCCACTTGGAAGAACACATTAAACCTCACCCAAATCCAAGATTTTGTCTTCCCTAGCCTTGAGCTAGTAGTAAGTCTTGCATTGTTTTATTACTTGAATGTTCATATTTTTGTGCTATGAAAGCAAGTTGTACATTGTTGGGGAATAAAATGAGTTTTATAAAAGTAATGGGTTTTATTAGAATAAAAGTGGAAGAATAATAATAATATTGATGAGTCTTGGATTTATGTTAATAAATGAAATATTGGAAGAAATGATGATAAAATACACTTACACTTGAGAAGATGATGATTTGGGCATATTAAATGAGAAGGACTTGAATGAGATGAAGATGACTTTAATCATCATAGGATGATATAATAATGTCATAAAAATATTAAAATGAATTAGAAAGTCATAGGTGAAAAAGTTCCATCTTCAAAGTCCACTCACTTGAATGAGTGAAAAATGGATATTTTGGATGAAAATATGGAATAAACATGTTAATGACATCTAGGATGGATTAGAAGATCATTAAAAGTGAAAAGAAGTAAAAACAACAAGGCATTAAGAAAATGGTTCTTCAAAGTCCACTAAAGTGGAAGAAAAATATTAACTTTGTAAGATTAAATGAAAAATGCAACAAGTATAAGTTAAAGGACTAATATGGCAACTTTGGAAGTTGAGAGACTAAAATAAATATTTTAGAAACTATTAGTCTAAAAACACAATAATGGAAAGATTGGTGTCAAAAAGTGTAAGTAATAACTTTACAAAGTTGATTCGGTGAAATACTAGTAGCTTACTTGAGCATTTTATGTAAAAAGTATATTTTTATAAAATGGCAGTTTTATAAAAATAATAGGAGTAACGCAAGTATTTTATAAGATAAGGTTTCATAAAAATAAAGACTTGGGAAGACTTGTACAAAAGTAGGATACTTTTATATAAATGGGAATATAAAAGTATCGGAAACATTTTTAGTAACAAGTTGAGCAAGTCGGGCTAAAACGTACAAAGTATATTTTTCCAAGAAATAAACGTTCGGAATCAGAAGTAGGAATAATACTTCCATGAGAACGCACAACGGAGATAAATATGAAGAACGCTAACTAACAAACTTAGTTACACGAACCAACGTAAACGGACATATGAGGAAAAGACCATTACGTCGAGATAAAAATATACATATATATTTTAAGGAAATAAAATATATATAACAAGGGTGAAACGTGCGTAACACTTTCCTAAGTGTAGAAAGAATATTCGTGGAAAAGGAGAAACATAACGTAACAAATTAAAAACGCTAAAACGACACGTGAACTTAACAAGTAGTATCCACGCGATGGTATATGTACATATACTCGTTTCCGACGGAATTCTAGTACATCTATTTAAATGGGAAAATAGATATGCGAGAAGGAAAACCGAGACGAGTAGGTGAAATATATCTACGAATGCGTGAATACCGACAAGATCCTAGTACATTTATTTAAATGGGAAAATAAATGTACGGTGTGGTAAGTCTAGTCGGGCGTTAAGATTATGTTACCAAACGACAAGAACTTAGCATATTTATTTAAATGGGAAAATAAATATGTGGCAAAGTAAGTCGGGTCGGATAATAAGAAAACACATTATATCGAACGAAACGATCCTAAGTATAATTATTTAAATGGGAAAATAATTATACGTTGGGTAGAGTCGTGTCGAGTATAATATTGTACAAGCCATAAAGAATATTAATAAGAATGATATATGACTTGTAAGGAAAGGGTAATCCATCGCCATTGAACCTAGGATACGAAACTATTAAACGGGAATTGGGATAAAGACGTGGTCGGGAAGTTGGGTGTACAACTTGCCAAGGCACATACACCATAGGTGTAAGTGACTTATACGCCTAGAACCTTTGTAGGTACGGGATCACAAACTTTACTATTTTCTTCTTTGAGCCGAGCACAGTTACAGGTGAGTCTCACGGCCCCATTTCTAAACTATTCAACGTTTTACGGGGGAAAGATATGTTGGGATTGTATGACGGGTTGGATACTTGAGTAAAGATCGCCACTCGGGGTTGAGACCTCCCCACTATAATCATTAATTCAGGAATTAGAAACCAAAGGAATATTTGGATAGTACTATTGGTGCCTGACAAGGCCCACCCCTAATCGATAGCGTCAATAATGCATCGGCGTATGCCTGGGGTGCACTTATTCTGAAATAAAGTCGTAGGAATACCGAGTAACGACTTGGGGCGGGGGCATTATTAATTGTCTTGGTTTGGTTATAAGCTCAAGTAAATTGTAGGACTTTGCAACTCCTATAAATGTCATAACAAGGATATTCCCACTTTATAAAGATTTATTAAATTAAAACCTGTGAACTCACCAATATTTATATATTGACGATTTTCAAACATATCTTTCAGGTAATTGATTGATGGAAGTTAGCATGGCGAGCAGGGTCGGGGATGTCTCCAAGTTGGGCGTTGGGAATGTCGTAAGAGGGTCTCATCTCTTTATTCCATGGGCTTAGGAATAAAGGGAGGAGCCTCCTTATCTATTTCAAAAACAATTTATAATTATGTACGGATAATTTGACATGATTATTATTAGCATTGAATAAATGCCCGTTTTTCTTAATTACTATTGTGGTTTGCATTAATCTTGGCTTAATACTTTTGAACCGTCGCGCCACGTGTTTCCGCCATAGGCGTGGTGTGACAGGTGACCTTAAGAGTGAGATGATGAATCCTGAAGACATGTATCAGGTTGACCCGGATGATATGGAGGAAATGGATCTGAAATGGCAGATGGCCATGATCACTCTGAGGGTGAAGAGATTTCAAGATAGAACTGGTCGAAGAGTTGGTATGGGAAAAGCGGGTTTTGATAAGTCTAAGATTAGATGCTACAACTGCAAGACTCTTGGGCCCTTCAAGTATGAGTGCCCCACTCTAAGTCAAGCAGAGATCAAGACGACAAAAAGAATGGTGGTAATAACTGATGGAAGGGAAGCGAATCAACAGAAGGCGTTGGTGGTTGAGGACTTTGATTGGGGAGAGGAGGTTGCTGCGGTTGAAGCTGATGTGAACAGGGCGTTGATGGCCAAAATCTGCACCAAATCCACACACGGGGTGAATTCTCTTGAGGGGTCGTCGGCTGAAATGCCAAAGGGTGGAATGCAGGTCTGAAAGGAGTGCTGGTGGACGATAAGGGAAAAGAAGCCGCATCTGAGGAAACACTCATAGCCGAGAAGACTTCCACCAGCAAGGCAAATGAGAAGCCGCAGAACGTGCCCAAGACAGTTGAGGAAAGAGATCCGGTAAGTATTCCTCTTGAAATAAAATCAAAGCTGTGCTCACCAAGGTGTGTTACAGTTGTTGCTTACTGTTTGTCCCACAATAGGAAAGTTTTAAGAGAGATGGATGACATCCGAAAAATCAACATTGAAATGAAAGAAAATGAGTTGGCATATCAGCGAAAGTTAAATGCAACTATAGCTGAAATGCAAACTCTAAAAGAATTTGTCCTGAGAAAAGATTTTTTAATAAATGACTTAACAGAAAAATTAGAAAAATCTAGAAATGAAACAAATCATCTCCAAATTGTTGTGGACAAATGGAATGTAAGCAAACATGCTCATACAGATATCGTAGATTGCTCAAGGCAATCATTCGTCAAAGATGGAATTGGGTATAAGGATAAAAAGGGAATTGTAAAATCTTTGTTTTTACCCTTGAGCAAAAGTGAATATATACCCATTCCAAAACCTCATCCAAAAAATGATCTTTTTGAAAAAGAATGTGTCAAATCTGAGTCAAACTCTAATATAAGTAAAAGCAGTGCAGATGTGACCAACAGGATCAGGTGGACGATGATGAGAGTTGTGGTGGACAAACGATGGGGTTAGGTCACCCAGGTGCCAATTACTCTACAGTGAATTGGTTCATCTGGAATAATGACAAGTCTAAAACTATTTTGAATTCGGATGAATGTAATAACTTAACTAAGCTGGATGATTGTAATAGTTTGTCTAGGATGGATAACTGTAATAGTTTATCTAGGCCGGATGACTGTACTACATTAACTTCTAAACTTGACTTAAAGGGCGTTGTGGCCCCTGATGATAGGAAGAATCCTATCAAACGCTCAAATATTTGTGTTGACAATGTTATGCCAGTTTGTGTTGATCTTAATGATGCATTCTCTGATAATGAAAATGTATATAGACCATCTCCGTTTGTACCAAAACTAAAAAGAAACAGGTTTGGGAAATTTCTCACTGAAGAAATTCCAGAGTTTACTCCATCATCCACAGATATGTCATGTTCTGAAGAATCACAAAGTGAAACAGATAACTCAATTCCTGAAGAATCACAGAGTGATACAGAAAGCGACATCAGCGAGCCGGACTGCAACACAAATGAAGAATCAAGCAACAACAACATTGATGAATCATGTTCCAGTGAAAGCTCATGCTCAAGCAACATCCAGAAAAGAGCATCACAACCATCATCATCCAGACCCTCTCCAAAGATCAAGCCAAAGCACTCAAAATGCTTTAGATGTGGAAATGAGGGTCATGTGGTTAAAAAATGTCATTTGAAATCTAATGACGTCAAAACACTAAACTGTTTTTCTGATCAGATTAAAAACCTTCAAGAAACAGTAAAATTTTTTGATAAAACCACAAAAATTTTGAAAAGACAAGAGTCGATTTTGGGTGAAAATCACGACAGATCAAAACTAAACCAGACCTGGATTCCCAAAGTTAATTAAGTAAAGGTTTGAGTCGTGATTGTACATAGAGTCTCTTGTATTTATATGTGTATTTCTTGTGTTTTCTTTTGTATTTCAGAATAAGTTACAGAAATGGTTGATCGCACTCATGAGATATCTATGGCATGTTGATAGCGGGGCTTCAAGACACATGACTGATCTAAAGGAACTCCTCAAGAACTATAGGTTTATTGATGGAGAGTTCGTTGCCTTTTCCGGGAATGAATAGGGCAGGAAGATAGTTGGAATAGGAGATGTGGTCTCCGACGCACTGACTTTAGAAGATGTGAATTATGTTCCAGAATTGTGCTACAACCTTTTGAGCGTATCACAAGTCTGTGACAAAGGAATCTCAATGTTATTCAATGACATGGAGTGCATCTTTCTGAAGCCTGGATTCATACCGCCCACCAATATGATTATGCTAAAAGGTCCTAGACAAAATAACACATATGTGATAAATATGAGAGATGCCAAGTCAGAATGTCAAATGACATGCTTTCTTTCAAAGGCATCCGAGTCAGAGTCACTGTTATGGCACAGACGATTGGGACATGTAAACTTTAAAAACATTAACAAACTTTCTAAACTAAATCTTGTCAGAGGTCTTCCTTCCAAGGAATTCCCTTTTTCTGAAAAATGTTTAGCAAGTGCCAAAGGAAAACAACACAAGAAATCGCACAAGTCCAAAACAGTGAACTCTATAGACTCACCTCTTCAACTATTGCATATGGATCTTTTCGGTCCTATTAGTGTTAAAGGCTTAGCTAAAAAATCTTATTGTTTGGCGATAACAGATGACTTTTCTCGTTTTACATGGGTGTACTTCTTAGAATACAAAAGTGAAGCTGCCGAGATATTGATGCTGTTTGTTCCTCTCATTGAGAACATAGTGAAGACAAGAGTTAGATTAATCAGAAGCGATCACGGAACTGAATTCAAAAATCAAAGCTTCGTGACTTTCTGCAACAACAAAGGAATTCATCTTCAGTACAGTGCTACGAGAACTCCTCAACAGAATGGAGTTGCTGAAAGGAAGAATCGTACACTTATTGAAGCATCCAGAACTATGCTAATCGACTCCAAGTTTCCGATCATCTTCTGGGCTGAAGCTGTGAATACCGCCTGTTATGTTCTTAACAGAGTCTTAATTGTGAAGGCGCACGGGAAAACAGGTTATGAATTGCTTTTCAAAAGAAAACCTCTGATTGATTACTTCAGGCCGTTTGGATGCTCATGTACTCTTCTATACAACTATGAGAACATAATGAAGTTTGATGCAGTTGGAGATGAGTGCTTCTTTGTTGGATACTCTTCAAGTCAAAAGGCCTATAGAGTATACAACAAACGCACCAAGATGGTTCTAGAATCTTTCTATGTTGATTGCCAGGAATCCAACTCCACTAACACAGGAGCCGGTCCTGACTGGTTCTTTGACGTGGATGTTGTTTTCAACAATTTCAGTATCATTGAAGAACAAACATCTGATAATCAAGCAGCCGCTCCTTCTCCTCTCAAAGATACTCTTTACTCTTCTGAAGATGATGTTGCACCCTTCACCACCCGATTCTCTCCACTAGTAGCTGATCCAATTGTTCCTCTTCAATCCACAAATGGTGATGCGACTGTTGAGACTACACAATCTCCTGAAAGTACTCCAATTTCAGAAGAAACATCTTCAGCACAACAGTCTGTAAATGATCCATCCAGCTCATCAATCCCTATAGATCACCTCTCCAATCTGCCTTCCCAAGTTCAAGAAGAGCCAAACATGGGATTAAAATCATCTAAGAATCATCCTGTTGAGAACATCATCGGACCAATCACTGAGGGTGTTCTCACTAGAAATCAGGCAGATAAGCTCAATATTGCACTCTCAGCATTCTAATCTCAGACGGTACCCTTCAGCATTGAAGATGCTGTCAGAGATGCAAGCTGGGTTGAAGCCATGCAGGATGAGCTGTCTCAGTTTAGAAAGCTCAAGGTTTGGGAGCTAGTGGATCTACCTGAAGGGAAGTATCCTATCGGAACAAGATGGGTTTTTCGCAACAAAATGGATGAACGTGGCGTGGTAATCAAGAACAAGGCTCGTCTGGTAGTTCAGGTTTTTCGTCAGCAGGAAGGTATTGATTATGAGGAAGTATTCGCTCCAGTTGCTCGACTTGAAGCCATCCGTATCTTCTTGGCATACGCCTCATACAAGAACTTTAAAGTCTTTCAAATGGATGTGAAGAGTGCATTCTTGTACAGGAAAATCAAGGAAGAAGTCTACGTCTGTCAACCGCCAGGCTTTGAAGACCCTCATCATCCCAACAAATACTACAAATTGGATAAGGCTCTCTATGGACTTAATCAAGCTCCTCGAGCTTGGTATGAGACCTTATCTTCGTATTTGTTGCAGAATAGATACACCAGAGGGAAGATGGACATGACTCTGTTCACAAAAGAAGTCAACAAACATTCTATTCTTGTTTAAATATATGTTGACGATATTATCTTTGGCTCCACTGATGAAAATTTGTGCAGGGAATTCGAAAGCATTATGAAGTCCCAGTTTGAAATGAGCATGATGGGAGAATTGTCATTTTTCTTAGGCCTGGAAGTTCAGTAGAAAGAAGACGGAATTCTCATCCATCAAGCCAAGTACACAAGAGACATCCTGGCAAAATACAACATGACTGATTGCAAGCCGTCCAACACTCCTTTTGCGGCCCAAACAACACTTGTACCAGATCTTCAAGGCCTTTCAGTGAATCCTTACACCTATCAATCCATGATTGGCTCACTGACGTATCTTACAGCCAGCAGACCAGATATTATGTGGGCAGTTGGATGCTGCGCACGCTTTCAGTCAAATCCCAAGCAATCGCATGAAACTGCAGTAAAGAGAGTCTTCCGCTACCTCAAAGGGACACCGAAACTTGGTTTATGGTATCCTAAGAGTGATAATTTTGATTTAATCGCTTACTCTGATAGTGATCATGCAGGTTGCAGGATTGACAGAAAATCTGTCTCTGGTGGTTGTCAATTTCTGGGTAACAGGTTGGTGTCTTGGCAGAGCAAGAAGCTGAATACACAGCTGCATCCAGTTGTTGTTTTCAAGTGTTATGGATCCAAAATCAGCTTTTGGACTACGGTTTGAATGTCATGCATACACCTATTTTCATTGATAACGATGCTTGTCGTGACATCGTGAAGAATCCAATTGATCATTCTAAAACCAAACATATTGAAATTCGGATTCACTCCATTCGCGATGCTCACGACAAAGGATATATACAGGTGTTGCCAATAGATACTACTGATCAAAAGGCAGATATCTTCACAAAAGCTTTTGATAAAACACGTTTTCATCAGTTGGTAACATGACTGGAGATGATAAATTTTGAATGATTTAAAAAAAAAATCTTTACTTGTGCATAATATATAAAAGAAAAATCTTCTTTTAATTCAAACAAGATTTTTGGGGAAGAAAGTAAAACCGGTCCATCCCTACTGCAAAATTTCAAAAGAATTAATTCAAGAAATGATAGAAACTAATCATATTTCGTCAGCATGTGAATAGGACCCAGAGGATGTTGTGGCCTCAAGCAACTATGTGTCGGTAGATTCAGCCTGGAATCAAGTAAACTGCTAATAGGTGATTAACAGTAAAGATCTACATGGAAAGCTGGATTCCCACTGTGCTATAGGTCTGCACAAGCTGAGTCCGGTCATACACAGGTTGAGAAATCAAAAGACACAGAAAATTTTGTGCATAGGTAAATCAAAAGACACCTAAGAGTGCAAGCTACCAATGCGGGGCTAAGAAAATCAATCAACTGAGCAGCAAAGGACACGCAATGTTAGTGACGTGCAAACATATTTAGATAGCTCACCAAACGATCAGATGATCATCTTCTCTGCTTATGGTAACATAAACCTGAAGCTCTCATCATCTGATCAAGATAATGATCATCTTCTTTGCTTATGGTAACATAGACCTGAAGCTCTCATCATTATATTTCGATAAACCTTGAGGATCGGTAGGCTCATACCGTAGCACAAGTGGGGTCCACAAAATTTTCGTCACCAAACACATGTTGAAAGAGAAAAGGCATGGATTTAAGTGGACAAGTATACCGACAGTTTTTCTTACGCTGCAGCTATCCAACGGGAATTGAAACGTGTTCTGGCAGGTATGATTAGTATGATCTTGAATGCAGAAGGTGAGATTTGGTGAATCCCCACTTATCAAAATGAAATGGGGCTTTTGAACTCTTATTGGGCTGAAAATTAACCATTGCGTACTTAATGGGTCGTGCGCACTTAACTCAAGTGCGCAGGCCCATATATCTTGTATATATATACAGTGAAATTTTTTTAACAAGTCATTAACTGTTGCAAACCCTAATTTCTTTTACCCAAAACATATCATCATCATCCTCACCGTTCATCTTCATCATTATCATACATTAATCACAATTAATCATCTTCAATCCATCTATCTCCTCTCCTTTGTTGTGAATCTACACTACTGATTAAGGTAGATAATGTGCACTGATTGATTTATTGTGTTGATTACAGGGATTATAGTTTTGTTTAAAACAAGATCTGTCGTGGGTTTGAAGTTTTTGAACCTTGGAATGTATTAAGAAGATTGAGCACTTATTGTTGAACATTGCGTACTTGTCTCTTGAAGACTGCGCACTTGCTTCATACATTTCCATACATCAGAAACCCTAGAACATTGCGCACTTGTGCTGCGCATTTAAATCTGAAACGAAGGTTTAAGTATCTGCATACTTGTCTAGTACGTAGATTGGCTTGTCTTGACTAGGGGTTACCATGCCCGAGTCTTGATTGACCTGCGCACTTGTGATCTCGTGTATCATTGATGAGGTCCCTGCGTACTAACCTAAGTGCTCAGTCAAGTGTGTGAGTACTTGGCTGAGTACTTGACTGAGTACTTAGATCACAAAGCTTTGACTCGGCATGCGCACTTACAGGACCTGCGTACTTGAACATTGAACCAAAATGTGACCATTAACTTGACTATTCAAGACACTTGACCGGACTGCGTATTTAGACTTATTCACCCGTACACTTAAACTGGACGTTAATGATCATAAACTGGAAAATCAAATGTACCTTGCACACTGATAAAACAAATCCATCAAACACTATCTTATGACTGTCCAAAAGACCACACATGAAAAATTTAAAAAATCGTTACCAGCATCTTCATCAAGATCTGAACTACCATCATCTCCATCTGAACTACCATCATCTCCATCATCTTTCTTCTTTTTCTTTTGAGAATCGTTACCAGCATCTTCATCAAGATCTTCATCCTCTTCATTGTCAGATGGTTCATAATCAACTTTCTCTTCTTCTTGTTCTTTATCTTCTTCACCTGCTTGAAGTAGAGGAGCTCGAGAGTACAAGTCTTTTATCAGATTGTCCATGTTCTTGTTACTCTCCTTCAGCTTTTTGTTCTCCTCTTTTAGAGCAATATACCTTCTGGTGTTCCTCTGCTCGTGTTTCAGCAACTTTTTGTTCTCTTTCTTCAACTTTTTTATTGTTTCCTTCAACTCTTCACTGTTATCATGAGATGTGACTACAACTTCCAACATCTTTTTATCATTCGACTTCAATTGCTCAATCTCGGTTTGCTGTTTGTTGATAATGCTCATCATTTCAGATAGCCTTTGGTTCACAACAGTCATCACATCACTATCAACCGTGACCTTCTTTTTAACAGGCATCTCAGCAACTTCATGCAGTTTGCCTTTCTTCAGCTTCTTGAGCACATTGTCTAACGCTTCATTGAACTCATCAACAGGTAATTCATCTCCCTGTTCTGTGCTAGAAGTAGTTGCAGTCTTTTGCTTCTTAGATACATGTGCAGTAACCAGTGACTTGGGACTAGAAACTGGTGGTAGTTTCTTTCCAGCAATGAGTGATTCAATCTCCCTCATTCTCTTTTGACTCGGTTTCAGTACCTTCTCTTGTTTCTTGTACTGAGGCTTCTTCTTTGATTTCACAGCCTGTACTGGTGAACCAGGAAAATCTTCTTCTACATTAAGACCCTCTTCATCTTCATCAACAGGAATTGGGCTCTTATTACCTTGATCTTCAACAGACTGGTTTAAACTGGCAGATTCACCAACCACAGTGGCCTTGGGTTTGGTAGCCTTCACAGTTTCATTCTCCGAATCCCAGTGTTCATCTTCTTGCGTCTCTTCAGAATCAATTGACACCTCATCCACAATATGCACTCCCTTCTTAGCCATTGTCTTACTTCTTCTCGAAGTACTCTTCTTCTTAGCAGGTTCAGAAACAACCTCTAACCTGATCTCTTTTTCCTTACCCTTTCCACTCTTTGCACCAACATTAACAACCTGTCGCTTACGCTTAGCATCTGGATTAACAGGATGTAATGGGTTATCTGGATCTGAATCACTGTTAGCATGTCTTACTAGCCCTTCACCTGGATCCTCATAGTCAATCCTAGCTAAATGTCCAAATAAACATCTAACAGGTGGACGTTCATTCACTGACAGACCTTTATATGCTTTCATCCTAGCCAGTGTATTGATTGACATATGTTCTTGAACAACAATATGCTTAGGATCCCTCTTCAAATCTTTGTATTTAAGATCAAACACCATCTGGAGTTATCGAGGATACAGCAAAAACTTCAGTTTCCTCGTGCCATTCACAGGCTCCAACAAATGTTCCATTAGCATCCCTGATACATTGAACGGTTTGTTCAATACCAGTGCCACCATCATCGAGCTAATACTCTTACGCATCAAATCATATCCTCCAGCAGCTGAACCAAAGACGTGTATCAACACATGTGCCAAGTATTTGAACTGTGGACACAGCTTTCCCTTATGCAATGAACCATCAGTAATCGGTCCATTGTACTTCATCCTCAGAAAGCACTTTCGTTGATCCATAAAACTAAGCTCTTTAGGATCCGTCTTCTCATCTTGAAGATTCAAGGCTTCTCTAATATCCTGCTCAGATACAATCACCATATTTCCTTGGATCTTGCTAATCACAGACGATTCGCAATTCCAGAAATCCAACTTCGCTTCAGTCCAGAATTCTTGTATCATGTCTCTGTAAATAATAGTAGGTGTAGCAATCGCGTCTATCACCCGACTTCTCTTCAAGAACTCTATGATCTCAATAAACTCGGTATGCTTTTTAACCTCTCCAAGATACGCACAGCAATTATGCGCATTCTCGAATGTCAAAAGCTCTTCAGTCACTTTCTTTGCAGGCTGTGAGGATGATCCGGCTTGTTCAGTAGGCTTCTCCTGTTCAGACATGGTTCAATCTGCAAGACAAAACAAAGAAACATGTTAAAAATCGACAAAAAATTCAAAGTTTGAAAATTTGGTAATTTATCTTCTCATTCGCCCAAACGGGGGTACGAATGAGAAAATCTTGGTGCGAATGTGAAAATATAAAGGTACGAATGTAAGGGTTTTTGATAAAATGTTTCATTCATCCAAAAATTGTTCATTCGCCTAGTTAACCATCTCCTTCGCCCAAATTAGTCACCTTCGACCATTCATAATGGGCGAAAGAGACTGTTCATAATTCAAATTTTTTATTTTGAACATCAGTTGATTTTAACTAGTTATTTTGATTCATTTAGCAAGTAACTACACCGATTAAGGTTTCCAAGTCAACAGTTTTATCAATTACACATTATATCAGTGTTTTCTTATTAAACCTAGGGTTCGAAATAAAAATGATGATCAATTGATCAATCTGATGATTTAGAATCCTTGGTTTATGGATTTTCTCCCCCAAAAACACAGATATAATGAATCCCCAACATCAATGAAGACAATGAACATGTTTATAACAATTTTCAGAAATCTAGGGCTCAAAACTGAAATCAGCGATTAATCCATGAATATGAATTGTTAACCTGTAACAAATAGTAGAAATTGATCAGCAAAACTAGACGATCACAATGGTATAAAACAAATCAACAGGGCAACAAGTGATCTTCAACTCAGAAATTTTGAAATTTTTTTGTAATTGGTCGAATGAGTCTGAAAGAGTATATATAGGCAAGCTCCTTCGACCATTCTCACCGGTCGAATGAGATACTTTTGTCTCCTTCGACCCTAGTTAAAGGTTCGAATGAGGCAAAAGGGTTCGAATGAGACAGATGTTCAAGAACACTCTCATTCGCCCGTTTTAAACATTCGAAGGAGCAATAAAAATCCCACGGTCGACCAAACGAATGGGCGAACGAGAACTGGAATTTTTGATAAATTTTTCAAATCTCAAAATCGAGTCCCGAGGATTACAAAGCTCACAAAGCTCAAATGGTTCATCAAGATTTAGAAAATCCAACATTCATATTTTCAACTTTTAAACATCCAACATTCATATTTTCACATTTAAAAGATTACAAAGCTCAAATGGTTCATCAAGATTTAGAAAATCGACATCAACCACCATCAGCTATCAAAAAGAAGATGGAAATGTAAAATCTTTTTGGATTTTCTAAAGTTTATGCTAAAACACACCTAAAATCTTTTTGAGTTTTGTATTTTTTGATGAGAAAATAAAATGCAAAAATGTAAATGAAAAACAATAAATGTTTTGGGATTTCCGGTAAAGCGATCATATCAGTTATTGAGAAATCTGATCACACCGTTGATCTTTTGAATTATTATCATTAAAGACAATGTGTGATCTGGAAACTACTGATATTGTGATCCACATAAACTCACATGCAGACTTTTGTGCAGTGCTATAAACTGATACTGTTATGTATAGTAAAAACACAATTGTCTGTGGTTCCCACAGACACGACATACTCCCGTATCAAGAAGTAAATGCACAAAGACTCATTGTAAAGCGTGATTATGCTTTCGTCGTCTGTAATTTACAAGGTATAATGCACAGAGGTATACAGGTCAGCAAATTAATGCAGCAAAGTAACATGTGCACTTTACCAGGTTGAGGACTGATATTAATCATGATTTGCATCAATGATTAATACGATGTAATAGATAATCTTTGATCTTCATAAAACATGGAAAGTTCCTCAATTCGGTTACTTTAGGATTTGGCATAACGCTCTTTTATAAAGACACCCTGTCTGATCTAGGTCCGTAATGACTTACAGCAGAAGATCAGAGAGGCTATCCCCAGACAACTAATAACATAACGACCCTAAACCTCCGAGTTTTGTACAAATACCCTATCAAACGAAATTACGGTACTAAGACCATATGCCCATGAGGAGTTCATCCACACAACAATTCGTTTGATATGGATGTATCAGACACGCAGTAATAGGTCTACGAAGCCTATCAGCACATCACACAGACTCAGACACACGCCCTATATAGCAGTACATTACTTAGAATGTGTCAGATCCCCACTGATGTACTATCATTTCCCCTTTTACTCCAGGAAATCATTTTTGGTTTTTCTGATTTTTATAAATTTTTGAATTTACTGTTCCCAAGGATAAGCTGGAGCATTTCAAATATGTGACTGCCCAAATATCGTTTGTTCACAGAAATCTGACGGCATTAATCTAAGGGAAGAAGATATAGCAGTCAGCAAAGAAATTTTCTAATTTTTATGGATTTTGAAATTTTTCAACGTTTTTGGATTTTTGAAGTTTTTCTGAAAAACAGTAAAAATTTAAACTAAAAAGTGATAGACTGAGGTGGTGATCAGTCTTGTTTTTCTTTAATACCATTAGCTTTTAAAAGATAATCAAATCTGGATTTGTCAAAAGCTTTGGTAAAAAGATCTGCGCGTTGGTAATCAGTGTGGATTTTGACAATATCGATCAACTCTTTAGCATAACAATCACGGATAAAATGATATTTAATCCGGATATGTTTAGCCTTTGAGTGATTTACTAAGTCTTTTGTTAATGCGATTGCGGCTTCATTATCACAGTAAATAGGGGTTTTAAGAAATTGCAAACCGTAATCCACCATCTGTTGTTCGATCCAAAGAACCTGGGAGCAGCAGCTCGATGCTGAAACATATTCTGCTTCACATGTGGATAGTGCAACTGCGGTCTGTTTCTTGCATTGCCAGGTCACGAGCCTGCTCCCCATAAACTGACATCCAGCCGTTGTGGATTTGCTGTCTTTGTCACAGCCGCCCCAATCTGCATCACTAAAAGCGATTAGGTCAAAATTATCATCATGAGGGTACCAAAGTCCTTTCGATGGAAAACCCTTCAGATATCTAAGGATACACTTGACAGCTGCAAAATGACTTTGTTTCGGCTTCGACTGATATCGTGCACAAAGACATGTTGCAAACATTATATCCGGTCTAGACGCAGTGAGATACATCAGAGATCCGACGATTGCTCTGTATGTAAATGGATCAGTCAGCTCCCCCTTAGCATCAACTCCAATCCCGTGATTAGGTTGTATCGGGATATCCATCGGCTTCGAATCATCCATCTGGAATCGGCTCAAGACTTCAGAAACGTATTTGTTCTGGTGAATAAAGATCCCCGTTGGTCTTTGCTCCACCTGCAAGCCTAGGAAAAATTGCATTTCTCCCATTGCGCTCATTTCGAACTTTTCCTGCATAAATTTTTCAAATTCCCTGCACAGAAGTTCGTTAGTAGACCCGAAAATAATATCATCAACATAAATTTGCACAAGAAGCAAGTCATCTCCTGCTCGTTTCGTGAACAGTGTGCAGTCTACCAATCCGCGTTTGAATCCTTTCGAGAGAAGATACGTGCTCATCTCCTCATACCATTGTCTCGGAGCTTGGTGCAACCCGTAGAGAGCTTTGTTTAAGACATAAACCTTATCCCGGTGAATAGGGTCCTCAAAGCCTGGTGGTTGACCTACGTAAACTTCCTCTTTGACCACACCGTAAAGAAATGCGCTCTTTACATCCATCTGATACACTTTGAATTTCTTCCAGGATGCAAACGCCAGAAACATTCGTATAGCTTCCAAGCGTGCAACAGGTGCATAGATTTCATTGTAGTCAATTCCCTCAACTTGATGAAAACCTTGAACCAAACGAGCTTTGTTTCTCACTATAACTCCTCTATCATCCTTTTTACACTTAAAAACCCATTAGGTTCCGATCTTCTTTCTTCCCGGGGGCAAATCTGTCAGCGTCCAAACTCCAAGTTTCTGAAATTGTAACAACTCTTCTTGCATCGCTTCCACCCAAGCATCATCCAAAAGAGCTTCCTTGTACGTCCGCGGCTCGACCTGCGAAACATAACAAGCGAAAGACCAGTCATTTTGAAAACCAGATTTTTGTATTTTGGCATATAAAGCAAGATTTCCAATATTCTCTGGTGCTTGAGTATTTCTCAATTGCCCTCTTGTCATAACGCTGCTACCAGGATCACCAATAACCTGTTCAAGCGGGTGTATTCGATGTATCTGAGATTCCGGATAATCAGGCACTTGCACTCCCGTTTGAGTTGTCAAATTCTCTGTAGAAACCAGATCATTACCCACATTCGATGTTGAAGCATCAGTTGTAGTTGGGTTCACTGGTGGTGTCACTGTAGCATTTTCCAGAATAGCTTCACTTGTAGCATCATCGTCTTCATCTTCTGAATCTGATGAATTAAGCGTTGTTGAAGCTTCTAGGAACACTTCTTCTTCCATCACAGGAGCAGTGGTATCATTAGAAGCTGCTTGAGGATTTACAGTAATCGGACGCACTAACGGTGAAGTCACTGCGTTTTCGACCTCGTAATATAAATGGAGTACAGCTTCTTCAACCATGCTATCTAGATTGAATGATTTAAAGAAGTCTTTGTAATCAAACATCCAGTCTGGACCGCCTCCCTGTACATTTTGAGTGTATCTTTGTACTTCGACGTTAGCCCACTCCTCGACTTTTCTAGTTCTTTTGTTGAATACCCTTTTTAGTGGGGTTGCATATCCAACAAAATAGCCTTCTTCAGCGTTTGGCGCGAACTTCTCCGAAGGATTAAGCATTGTACACGGGGC
Organism: Ambrosia x helenae; assembly: GCA_030844895.1. Taxonomy (NCBI): domain Eukaryota; kingdom Viridiplantae; phylum Streptophyta; class Magnoliopsida; order Asterales; family Asteraceae; genus Ambrosia; species Ambrosia x helenae. Next base: position 33,216,764 of record CM061225.1, on the reverse strand, counting down.
TCCAAACGGTTCTAGATACTCTAGATTCGGCTTTCGTCGGTTCAACAGCTCATAAGAAGTTTTGCCAAACTTCTTCACTGTTAAAACACGATTTAAAGTGTAACATGCTGCGTAAATTGCTTCGTTCCAGAACATGACTGGAAGATTTGAGTCCGCAAGCATTGTTCTCGCCGTTTCGGTTAGAGTCATGTTCTTCCTTTCTGCAACACCGTTCTGCTGGGGTGTATACGGAGCGCTGTATTCATGATGAATTCCCTTGTTTTCACAAAGATCATCCATCTGAGCGTTTTTGAACTCTGTCCCATTATCACTCAGGATTCGTTTGATCTTTAGACCATAGATATTCTCCAGACGAGTAATCAGAACTTTCAGGTTGTCAAACGTGTCGCTTTTTTGGTGTAAGAACATAACCCATGAGAATCTTGAATAATTGCCAGTCACCACAAGACAGTACAATTCCCCGGCATGACTTTTACGCTTGACTGGACCAAATAAGTCCATGTGCAAACGCTCAAGCGGTAGTTCAACGGAATTAACTTTCTTTGGTCTATGGGTGTGTTTGTGCTGCTTACCCTTTTTACAACTAATACACTTGTCATTCAAATGGAATTGTTTCACATTAACTCCAGTGACAAGTTCATTCTTTACCAACTGATTCATCTTTCTCAAATGAATGTGTCCCATTCTCCTGTGCCACATGATAGATTCTTTTTCTGTAGCTTTAGAGAGGAAACACGTGACTTGGCCATGGGTGGTCATAGCTTTGGACATATCGAGAATATACAAGTTGTTTACTCTTGGTGCCTTTAGCATCACCCACTCTTTTGGAAGTTCAAAACCCGGTTTCAGGATGTAGCAAGATTTGTCGTCAAAATAAACAGAGAATTGCTTATCACCGATTTGGCTGACACTGAGTAGATTGTAATCTATCTGCTTCACATACGAAATCCGCTCAAATGTCACTACCCCATTGCTAACACTACCCTCCATCGTAATGTAGCCTCCTTTATTTCCTGCAAACGCTACGTAACCTCCATTTATATTCTTGATATCAAAAAGTAGCGTGAGATCCCCTGTCATGTGGCCAGAAGCTCCACTATCAACAATCCAGAGACTGCTAACAGGGCCAGCTGGAGCTCCCTGCACATATCAAGTAAAGCAATTAGATCTTTCGGGGGACCCAAGCCTGTTTGGTCTTGGGTCTTTGAACTGGTTGTTTCAAAGATTCATTAGATTCACAAACATCTTGGGTTTTATCAGCCCCTTTCTTTTCAGACTCAATTTTGGTTTTCTCAGATTTCACTTTCTGTGAAGTTGAAGCACCCTCCGACTCCTTTGATGACCAAGACTGTTCAGACCTTTTCAAGATCCGGATCTGAGATTTTGAGGTCTCAGCTGGTTTCTTTACTTCGTCTTTGAATGCAACCTTCTTGGTTACCTTCTCTGATTTAACAGAGATAGGTCCAACTACTGGTTTGACATTAGGTTTAGCAGGAACCTTTTTGTTTTCAGCAGTTGTGTTCATCAATGGTTTCTTCAATGGTTTCTCAGTGGCTATCCGGTTGCGTTTGTCATAAGTCATCGGACGATTTTCCCTTTTGTTGTAAAAATTGTTTTGGTTATAATAAGGTGCTGGCTGAGGGAAAAACCGTCTTTGTGGATAATTGTAATTGTCAACCGGATAATCATGTCTTTGCTTCATCTCCTCCCCGTGCCTCTTGTGCCGTACATACGGGCAGGTGGCAAGTAAATGTCCCCTTTCCCCGCACTTAAAACACGCACGGTACTCTTCATAGTTCTCCTTGATGTTCGACTTGGAAAAACTTGCAATGGGATATTGATCAACCATGCACTGTTTTCTCAAACTCTCAGGAGCTGGGTCCTTTGAGTAAGTCGGCTCAATAAAACTATTTGACTTGTCTATCGGCTTAACGAATTGTGTGACATTGACCTTTGCGTCTTTAGAATTATCCGAATAAATTTTCTTTAAAATGGCTGGAGGAATATCATTGGTCCGTTCATGTTTTGGGAACCAAATTGTACTTTCCTGCCATATCTTTTCAATTTTGGAATAGTTCACAAATTGAATCGGATATTCGTCATCAGACATAATCTTATCGGAGCCTTGCATCCGATAGAAAACTTTTACAAGTTTATCACATGATTCGTTGTTCATTTCATTTGATTTCTCAGTTTTAGTTTCAATTTTCTTATCAACAGATTTAACCACATTTTTCTCAACTTTCTTAACAGCTTTCTTTTCAACATTTTTATCAACAGACTTCTCAACTTTCTTAGCAACATTCTTTGCTGGTTGATTCTTTCTGTGAGCATTAGCCATGGGATGGACAATCTGAGATGGTGAGACTGGTTCAGTAGTGATTATATGATTTTCATCAGGAATATCACTTTCATTCTCAACAACTATCTCAGACTGTTCATCTTCTTCATCAGAATCATTTGCAGCTACCACACCTTCATTGTTTCCCAAAACAGGTCTCACATCAGAATACGGGTCTCCGACACTGGATGTGTTGGACTCGTTATCTGATGTGGAGTCAGATTTGACTAGATTCTCCGGTGCTATCGCATGTAAATTGTGATTTTCGAACAACACCGGAGATGGGACAGCTTTGTAGTTTGCACTACTCGACTGTGATGGTTCTTCGATGATGTGGTCAACTACATAAGCAATGTGCTTATAACTCTCTAATTTTTTATTCACTTTTTCAGAGAAGCACTTGATGGTTGCCATTTCTAACTTTGTGTTTTCCATTTCATTTATATAGTTGTTAATGGCAAGTTGTTTTAAAGACAAAGTCTTTTTCTGTTCAGAAACATCCTTTTTGTAACCATTAAGTACTTTGTTGAATTCTTTTGATTCTTTTTGATAATTTTGACAGTTTATTTTAGCACTCTCAAGTTGTACGTTGAGTTGCTTATTTTCTTCTGTCAATCTATCAAAATCAGAACATTTAACCCAAACTTTAGATTGAGATTCGGTACTTACCGGTTTAGGTGGTTCTGTCATTGCCATCGGTGCGAAATGAGCTTCCTTCCCTGCAAAGAATTTTGAGTAGTCAATCTTTGTGCAGGCATCATCCACCATGCACGACTTTTGGGTCATTAGGAAATCTGCTTCAGCTAGCAACTGATTGATGTCATCGTCTAGTGAGTTCACACTAGCTTCCGAGTCAGAATCACTTTCCATGTCCGAATAAGCTGAATCTTATTGCTCTCCAACATCTGTGACAGAATCAAGAATCATTCCAGACTTCTTGTCTTCACACTCATCATTCACATCCTCATTCAACTCTTCTATTTTCAACTCCGTCAATTTTTCTGTCACAACATCTTCTTCATTCTACACATGTTCATCCAAACTCATCTTTTGTGCTACACAAGCCACATTTCCTGCAGTAATCTCTTCCACTCCTAATTGCATACCCGTCCAATCAAAACCTTCATCTTTTTGGATCACAAGTGCTTGGTTTTGATTTTCAGTTTGAGTTTTGGTTTGAGTGTTAGGTGTAGAGATGGGAACAATGGTTCGGTTTGGATTCTGTTGTGGTTGGTTTTGAGATGTGTGACATCCGTCACTTTTCCTTATTTTATTTTGTATATAATAATAATAATAATAATAATAATAATAATAATAATAATAATTTTAATGGTTTTATAAAAAAATTAACTAAATCAATTCCATTTGTACAAAATTTCAACCAACCCCCTTTCCTTTCTTTTTGAAACCCAGTGGCCTAGCATCCAAACCCAAACCAGACTGCAGCCCATCAAGGAGCCGGCCCAGTAGAACCAGCCCAAGCCCAGCTTATCTCCCCTTCCTTTTGTTTCAGCTAAAAAAAAAAGAAAAAAAAAGGCTCCTGCCGGGACTCGAACCCGGGCAGTGAGCCGGGTCAGACACAACATCCACGCACAACACCAACTGAGCCAAGGCTCACGTTTGATTTAATCCCAACACGTTAATTATTTAAACCCACTCTAACTTTGAGGATTCTTGTCTCCTGCTCGCTGCAACAAGAATGACCAAGCACCCTCTTTTTTTTTTTTTTGCTTTTGCCACATTATTATTATTGTTTTGGAAAGGAATTTCACAATTAAATGCTGTTGGTTGACCGAATATAATAAACGCAATGAACCAGCTCTTAAAAACGTGACTCCAGCTCGATTACAAGCAAGATTGACGCGTTTATCATTAAACACGAGTCAAACCTTGCTAAATCTTTAATCCGAGCTTTACCTATAAATTGAACATAGATTAACAGACCCTAAGTGCCGAAAACAATCTCTCCACTCTCAATTTCTGTTCTAACATCATATTTCGAAGCATTCTTGATCGTTTTGACTTTTGGCTTGACCGCACAAGAAACACGTAATCGTGTTTGTAAATCGTTTTTGTTTTGTGGGTTTTGTTAATCGGCCTATACACAGCATTTGCCCTATGGTTAATTGGGTTAATGTTGTGTAAATTGCTTAATTCGAGATCTAGGGCTCGCTTCATCTAGATTGGGGAAGAACACCATTTCGAATAACGTATATAATCGTTTCAAAACGAAAGTAACAACCAACAGATATCCAGATCAGTTGGTTGTGTTTGTTGTTGTTAAGCAAGACCACACAGGTTCGAACCTTAGCACACTCAAGGTTTTTTTTTTCTTTTTGATAAGCTCTTTATTATATATTTTTATCATTAACTTTTAAAATAGTTCTTAAATACTAAAAGTGGTTTTTAAATTCTACAAAAATTATCATATGATCTCCAAATGATAAAGTTCATTATCCAATTTTTAGTTTTTCAAAAATAATTTATTTAATATATATTATAAATATTACAAGTTTATTCATTTAAAATTTTAAAATTCAATAAAAATATCTAAACAATTTTATAAAATTCCACAAAAATTATACTAAACTTGTATATTCTTGAAAATTCCAGAAAATATTTTTATTTCAGAAAAACCGTTTATTTTATATTTTTAATAAATTTTAGTTAGTTTTAATCATAAATAAATCATAATAAATTCATTTTTCAATATTTTTGCACCAAAATTTTACATAAATTATTTCTATTCATTTGAAACAGAAATACAATTTTTAATTTAAAAATTCGTTAATTTTAATATTTTTAGATATTAAAGTTACATTTTGACAATTTGAAATAAATAGATTAAATATTCTATTTTTAAGAAAGTAATTTTATAAAAATTATTTTCACACTTAAAACTTTATATTGTGACCATATTTGACTTAAATTTTACAAAAAAGACTTTTATTCATTTAATTATTAAATTTCTTATATTTAATAAACAATTTGTTTATTAATCAAATAAACGTTTATCCCCAATTCGAAACCCTAGAAAATACTCATAGACCAAATAGACTTAGACTTATTTGTTACATTATACATAGGGTGATACTTGGCAACGTTGGATTATACCTATTCAATTACACAAGACTTACCACCTTGCTAAGGTGAGTATTACTTATCCCCTTTTTCCGCTTTTACAACTTTTGGGGTGATTCATGCACAAGTATACAAAAGTTTCATATTCATTTACACATACATTTTTATTCATTTACAGTTCATATACGTGTCTTGTTTATCTTTGTGCTTATGCTTGAACATGAACGTAGCTTACATACAAAATCATACATACAGACATAACTTTGTGTTATGGTGCTCTTTACATACAGACATAACTTATGTTATGGTGCTCTTTACATACAGACATAACTTATGTTATGGTGCTCATTTAGACGTAACTTATGTTACGGTGCTCATTTAGACATAACTTTGTGTTATGGTGCTCTTTTAGACTCACACGTGTTGAGGTGCTCATTATCAATTACATTGTACAACTTTACATGTGATCTTTGTCTTGTTTGGTTACTTGCGTGTTTACATAATGCCTTGGTGATACTAGACACATGAATTGTACTACTTTTCAAAACTTATACTATACGTACAAAACTAAGTAGTACTCACCAACATCATATGTTGACAAAATTATTTTCGTGCATGTTTCAGGACAAGCTGCTTGACGCTTCACATAGGACTTTGGACTTAGATTAAATCAATCAATTATCTTTACTTTTGTTGTATTGTATTTAATTTCACATGTTGTAAAACAATATTCAATAATCATATATTTACATTTTAGTACCATGAGCTTTTGAACAATCGTCACTACGTGGCACCTCGATGATTCCGCCATCGGTTGGGGTGTTATAGATTTGTATCAGAGCCATGGTTATAGGGAACTAGGTTATTAGATAAAAAGACCTAGACTATAACCAAACTTCAACTTTCATGCATAATATTTCCTGAATTACCTTACCCCTCATTTCCCTCTACTTTCCTTCTTCTATCTTTCCCTTCTTCTCTCTCTCCATTCTTCTCATCCTTCATCATGGTGCATAGAGATGGTATCCTACAGGGAGTGGAAAGTTTACACCATCGTGGAACGGGAGCAGTACCTTTCTTGAAGACACTCTTAGGCATAATGCCTACTCTTATTTTTGCTCCTTCAAAGATGTTGAACTTTAATGAGTGTGATAAGGACACGTGCAATCTGGAAGGGTGGATGCATGTACACTGGGTTTTCTGGCATAGGCAAGCATAGCGCATAAATCCATTTACGGACCTGTTATGCTTACCTGGGGATTCCTGGAGTGAGTGTCCACTTATAGGCTAAAGCATGTCTTCTTTGATCACCATTGGGTTCAACTCCTTTGAAAAGTCAACGTTCTTGTTGGGCTTTACAGCTAGACAAGGGCACTCCAAGCATTTTATGCAAGCTTTTTCAAAAATACTCTCTCGATTCATATATAATATTTTGTATTTCACGATTTTCATATATTGCTTACAAGTTCATACTTTCATAACCATCTATGGATTTCACAATCGCACTTCACCTTACCATCTTAGCCATTTTTTTTATATTCAACACCCTACCCAAATCATATTATTTCATTTCTCCACATGTTATTTATTTTAAAAACTATAACCTCATACTTTAGCACAAACTAAAGATTTCTAAAACTTGTTGTATTACCTAGTAACTTTACAAAGTACATATTTTCCTCGAACTTAAATTCAATTGATTATTTATTGACGTAACAAACGATTTACTATATAATGTTTTAAACTATTACAAAGCCTACTTAGCTTGTACTATTTAACAACTTTTGCCTTATGTACAAAACCAATTTTGAAAATAAATTTTTTTAGGAATAATATCTGGTCTCCAGATTCTCCATCGACACTCACTCATTTTCAACTTGTTCAAAATTTTACAATATTTGGCATATACCACAATCATGTTTTCTTATACACTTGATTATAACCTTTGATCCAAACCCCAAAATTTACACTGCTATATAATCTCCTTACTATAAAATAAACTCTTTATCAACTATCTCCACATTCACTATCTCTCACAACCTTGATTCTGCTTCAAGATTTTTCATCATCCTCTCAAGAACTAAATTCATATCCTTCACCTTCTCACATATGAGCTAGTTACCCATGATAATCAAACTACTAAAAACCTGATACTTGATTCTACAGGATTTTTTTTCCCAAAACATCATTGTTTGTGAAACTTGATTTCCCCTTAATTTGACAATTCACTGGACATTTAATTATTCATGATACTCGTGTTTTCATTTTCTTGATCTTATTATCATTTTGTACCCAATTATGTCATACTCATAGGCATATAACATCTAAGAAATTTCCTTGCATACTATTGTGTACGTACACAGATTGGAAATTTATCATATTCGATTACGTTTATTTTATATCGTATAAGTTCCAGACTCTACCTTACATTTTATTGAAACATTTGGACTTGATCAAACTACTAAAAACTTAATACTTGATCCTACGGGGCTTTTCTAAAAACATCATTGTTTGTTATATGAAACTTGAATTTTTCCTTTAATTTGACAATCTATTGAACATTTAGTTATTCATGATACTCGTAATCTATTTCTATAGGCCACTAAGATAACACTTACACTTAATGGTTGCAGTACTTACAAACTTGCTTGCACGTGTGTATTATCCACGCAACTCTGATGAACATTTCATTTAAAGGGCTCCTCGGACGAGTGGTAGCCCATACTTAAATACAGTTATGCTTACAAGTCATTGCAAACCAATGCGATTGACCTCATTATTACATGGCCTCATTTCATTGATAACATCTCATTGTAACTCAACGTGTTTGTTGTGTCATCTTCTTGTGAAACTTATTTGCTGTAATGTGTGTTAGATTAGGATCATAGAAGGACATAAAACCCTAATGTAAGGTAAATTGATGATTCCGGTCCTGAACGTAATCATGAATTTACAGGTACGTTAGGGTAGTGTGAAATTCTATTAGAGTTTTTGGTAGGCGTCCAGTACGTTTTCAAGGTATCAAAGGTGTGGTAGGTTAGCTGCGGTACACCCTATATACAAACACTAATGATGCATTGAAAGTGAGACTGGAAGTCGGACAAGGAACAAACTCTAGTTACTTGGTAGTTCATTTAGTCTTTCTATAGTCAACCAACTCACACATTCATTTTAGGATTCATAAACCTTGAAGTGTAGTGATTTACTAAATTCTTACTCTCTTTACCTTATTCGAGACGAATCTAATCCAATCCTTAACTCACACCTATCAAACCTCTTACCCAAGATCATTCAAATTTTCCAAACCACAGTTATCTTAATTTCTACCCAAACATCCATAACCCTATGTTTCAAATAACTTCGGGACGAAGTTTCTAAAAGTAGGGGATGCTGTGACATCCGTCACTTTTCCTTATTTTATTTTGTAAATAATAATAATAATAATAATAATAATTTTAATGGTTTTATAAAAAAATTAACTAAATCAATTCCATTTGTACAAAAGTTCAACCAACCCCCTTTCCTTTCTTTTTGAAACCCAGTGGCCTAGCATCCAAACCCAAACCAGACTGCAGCCCATCAAGGAGCCGGCCCAGTAGAACCAGCCCAAGCCCAGCTTATCTCCCCTTCCTTTTGTTTCAGCTAAAAAAAAAGAAAAAAAAATGCTCCTGCCGGGACTCGAACCCGGGCAGTGAGCCGGGTCAGACACAACATCCACACACAACACCAACTGAGCCAAGGCTCACGTTTGATTTAATCCCAACACGTTAATTATTTAAACCCACTCTAACTTTGAGGATTCTTGTCTCCTGCTCGCTGCAACAAGAATGACCAAGCACCCTCTTTTTTTTTTTTTTTGCTTTTACCACATTATTATTATTGTTTTGGAAAGGAATTTCACAATTAAATGCTGTTGGTTGACCGAATATAATAAACGCAATGAACCAGCTCTTAAAAACGTGACTCCAGCTCGATTACAAGCAAGATTGACGCGTTTATCATTAAACACGAGTCAAACCTTGCTAAATCTTTAATCCGAGCTTTACCTATAAATTGAACATAGATTAACAGACCCTAAGTGCCGAAAACAATCTCTCCACTCTCAATTTCTGTTCTAACATCATATTTCGAAGCATTCTTGATCGTTTTGACTTTTGGCTTGACCGCACAAGAATCACATAATCGTGTTTGTTAGTCGTTTTTGTTTTGTGGGTTTTGTTAATCGGCCTATACACAGCATTTGCCCTATGGTTAATTGGGTTAATGTTGTGTAAATTGCTTAATTCAAGATTGGGGAAGAACACCATTTCGAATAACGTATATAATCGTTTCAAAACGAAATTAACAACCAACAGATATCCAGATCAGTTGGTTGTGTTTGTTGTTGTTAAGCAAGACCACACAGGTTCGAACCTTAGCACACTCAAGGTTTTTTTTTTCTTTTTGATAAGCTCTTTATTATATATTTTTATCATTAACTTTTAAAATAGTTCTTAAATACTAAAAGTGGTTTTTAAATTCTACAAAAATTATCATATGATCTCCAAATGATAAAGTTCATTATCCAATTTTTAGTTTTTCAAAAATAATTTATTTAATATATATTATAAATATTACAAGTTTATTCATTTAAAATTTTAAAATTCAATAAAAATATCTAAACGATTTTATAAAATTCCACAAAAATTATACTAAACTTGTATATTCTTGAACATTCCAGAAAATATTTTTATTTCAGAAAAACCGTTTATTTTATATTTTTAATAAATTTTAGTTAGTTTTAATCATAAATAAATCATAATAAATTCATTTTTCAATATTTTTGCACCAAAATTTTACATAAATTATTTCTATTCATTTGAAACAGAAATACAATTTTTAATTTAAAAATTCGTTAATTTTAATATTTTTAGATATTAAAGTTACATTTTGACAATTTGAAATAAATAGATTAAATATTCTATTTTTAAGAAAGTAATTTTATAAAAATTATTTTCACACTTAAAACTTTATATTGTGACCATATTTGACTTAAATTTTACAAAAAGACTTTTATTCATTTAATTATTAAATTTCTTATATTTAATAAACAATTTGTTTATTAATCAAATAAACGTTTATCCCCAATTCGAAGCCCTAGAAAATACTCATAGACCAAATAGACTTAGACTTATTTGTTACATTATACATAGGGTGATACTTGGCAACGTTGGATTATACCTATTCAATTACACAAGACTTACCACCTTGCTAAGGTGAGTATTACTTATCCCCTTTTTCCGCTTTTACAACTTTTGGGGTGATTCATGCACAAGTATACAAAAGTTTCATATTCATTTACACATACATTTTTATTCATTTACAGTTCATATACGTGTCTTGTTTATCTTTGTGCTTATGCTTGAACATGAACGTAGCTTACATACAAAATCATACATACAAACATAACTTTGTGTTATGGTGCTCTTTACATACAGACATAACTTATGTTATGGTGCTCATTTAGACGTAACTTATGTTACGGTGCTCATTTAGACATAACTTTGTGTTATGGTGCTCTTTTAGACTCACACGTGTTGAGGTGCTCATTATCAATTACATTGTACAACTTTACATGTGATCTTTGTCTTGTTTGGTTACTTGCGTGTTTACATAATGCCTTGGTGATACTAGACACATGAATTGTACTACTTTTCAAAACTTATACTATACGTACAAAACTAAGTAGTACTCACCAACATCATATGTTGACAAATTATTTTCGTGCATGTTTCAGGACAAGCTGCTTGACGCTTCACATAGGACTTTGGACTTAGATTAAATCAATCAATTATCTTTACTTTTGTTGTATTGTATTTAATTTCACATGTTGTAAAGCAATATTCAATAATCATATATTTACATTTTAGTACCATGAGCTTTTGAACAATCGTCACTACGTGGCACCTCGATGATTCCGCCATCGGTTGGGGTGTTACAAGATGTGGATTGTCTAGTATTAGTATTTTGTTGTGTGTTTTGACGGTTCTGGTAGTTATTTTGAGGTTGAAAGCTAGAGATGTTGGGACTGTTGTATGATACCTGATTCTGGTTTTGGTTTTGTCTGTTTTGGTAGCTTGAGTTGAACGGGTTTCGATTACCTTGCTGAGCCGGCTGTGTACACTCTCTCTTGAAATGACCCTTCTCACCACAATTAAAACCTGTGACCTTGGCTTTGTTAAAGCCGTAAGTGGTGTTTGGAGAAGTCGAAAGGTCAGTTCTCCCTGTTTTCTGGATAAAGTCAGTGGCTCTTCTCATGATGCTAGCAACGCCCACTGTATATCCATAAGCTCCATTTCCTCTTTATCGATTTGTGCATAGTCCTCATTGGTTAGATTGTTGTTTCCAATTTGACTAGCAACTAAACCGTTGTATGATGCGACCATAGCAGATACTAATGCTACATGCTGTTGAGCAATCTCAACAGTAACATTGTTAAGGTTAGAAGTCTCTAACACAATCGGACTTTGATTTGATTGTGTTTGAGTGATCTGCATTTGGTTCATGTGAGGATTATATGATTGTTGTTGAGGTTGACTGGCTGTGTAACAGGCAGCTTGTTGCAAAGGTGAAAAAGGTGGAATGAAATTTGGTGTTTGATAAGATTGTGGTGTGTATGATGAAGTTTGGGCAAGATAGTTTATTGGTGCTTTGGTGGGTTCAACAACATTAGATACGCAAGCAATATGAGGTGCAACACTTGAAGTAGAGCTAGAAGTAGAAAGAGAAGTAGATGTACCACTCACATACAACTCTGGGTTTTGTGGAATCTGTGCTCTCTTGGCTTTCCTCTTCTCCTCCATTTCTTTGTTCTCTAGTTTTTGTATGAACTCATTGATAGTCCAATACTGGTATGCATCTTTTTCTTTCAACACTTCAATGTGATGGTTCCAATATGGTGGTAAAGCATCAGCAAATTTATCCACCAGTTCAGACATCGGTATGCTAATCTCGTAGCTCGAAAGCTCTGTGAGCAAATGGCAATACCTTGGAACTAATTCTTTTAAAGTCTCATTACCCATGTAACTAAATTTCTCGAACTCTTTACAAAGCTCTTCCATTCTCAGCTTCCTAGTCTTCTCATTACCATCATGTCTGTTTCTCAGCATATCCCACAATTGTTTTGAAGTAGTACACGGTCCGAACTGATGCAGCAAGTCAGTGTTGATCGCCTGAGATAATTGAGAAAACTCCTTTTTCTCGATCGCGAACTTCTTTTTCTCATCATCATCCAAATTCTCCAACGGTATAGGTTCACCAGTGTTCTCCAGAATACGAGCAACATAACCTTTCACTATCATCTGCCATGCCTCAGCTCCCTCTAAGCCTTGTCCCTCCACATGTATCTTGAACTTTGTCTTCCATGTGTTATATTCCATCATATCCATGAGCTTTGGTGGACGATTGCCATTGCCTGATGATAGATCATGAATGAGTGTAGATATGGCATTGGTCTTCTGTGAGTGAACGGCAGCTGCTGCTACTCCCCAATAATCGCTAATTGGTTGCTGTAACGGTTGTACAACTTGCTGAGGAGTAGAACTAGTCATAGCCATGTAATTGATTGGCTGAGATGGTGGACTAGTCTTCTGAGCTGCAACTGACCATGGATCTCTTGTTGTCTGCTGCTGTGGTGCTTGATTAGGTCTTGGCGTAGTTGGAAAGTTCCACATCTTAACCTGTAAATGTTCAAACACGAAAAGATTAGAAAAATTTTAAAACAGGTTTTTCCTTCTCACTATCGTATGGTCGAATGAGGAAATTTCTTCTCCTTCGACCGTTTTGAAAGGTACAAATGTGAACTGTGATAACACACAAACTCTTTCGACCGTTTGTTTTCTCTTTCGACCGTTTTCTTCCTCCTTCGACCGTTCGATCAGTCGAATGTAACTCAGATGGACGAATGTATACAAATAAGCTATGAAACTCTACGTTCGACCACAAAATCAACACCTTCAACCAGAAAATCACTCGTTCGACCAAATTTACTCACACCATCGACCGTCTCTCTAGGTTCGACCCCTGCTATTTCAAAAACGGTTATTCTTTGAAAATCAGTTAATTTTGATCATGTTTATCAAATGTTGATAGATTTTGATGATTTTAATCAGGTTTTGAATCGGAATTGATTTGAAACAAGTTTAACAAAGAGAATTATCCATTTTAACCATGAAAACAAGTTGTAATCAATCAAAAACTCATCAAATCAGTTTGTTCTATGAAAACAGAAACTTTTTGACCAAAATTGGGTCCAAATCAACTGAGAAACTATCAATTTGTGGTTGTTTGATCCAGAATGGCTCTGATACCACTTTGTATGTGCTATAAGGATCGATTAATCAACAAAGAAATGATCAAACAAGTTTGATTTAGGTGCGGAAACCCTAAACCAATCACAAAATGATAATCAATCAGATCAAAACAAGTAAATCATCATTCAAAGCTTTTTCATTAATAATCAAGACTTAATTACACGTTAAAAAGATCAATACATGAAAGACACAACGTGAATTAAGTTTACAAAAACACTAGAGAGACACACTAGACTTGGAGGGAATAATAATGCTAAAACTAACTTTCAAAAATCAACTTAACCTATTTATAGGCTGCACGTTCGCCCACATAGTTCGTGCGAACGTGCATATTCGACCAAACACTCTGGTCGAATGAAGCAATACATAACTATCAAAATCTTCCTTCGCCTCCTGTGTCTCCTTCGTATAATATTCTTCCTTCGCACCCATGATTTCTTTCCTTCGCCCACACAAAATCTCCTTCGCCCATTCGACTCAACCTATTAACATATGTTTATTGTAAATCCAAAGCATTAGTCGCATAAATGCATCTACAGAACAACTTGAGACTGCTGCGGCCCTACAACAAGTTGCTGAGTTATAGAGGGCCGAAAGAAAGAAACGGGGGGAACAGTTACCAGAGTCTGAGGTTCCTCGCGTAATGACTGAGGACGATATTGAGCAAGAAGTGATTTTGAAGTCTATATTCGGGGGAGAAGATCAACAAGGACCATCTACGACTACTGCTCCAGCCCCTAAAGCACCAGCTCAAAGGCCAACTGAACCTTCCTCCTCAGCTTCTGCTGCACCACGCCGCAAACCGGTGCACTAGGAACTGTACGAGAAGTTGGTCAAGGAGGTTGGAAAGACTGCTGCTAGGGAGATTTGTACCCTAAAGAGTGATGTGCACAATAATCAGGAGCTTAGAAGAAAAGTCAAGAAGCTAAAGCACAAGAACAGGAATTTGGAGAAAGTTGTGAAGGATCAACGATATCTGATCAAGTTTCAGACTCAGGTTCAGATGAAGATGTTTGATATGATTCAAGAGTTGCAGAAACAGCAAACTGGTGCTCCTAGCACAACATCCGATGAGCTATTTGATTTTGGGAAATTTCTTGAGGAGGAGAAAGACAAAGAAGGAATCGCTGAAGAAAGTGATGTGGACGAGATCAGCGAGGATGAGATGCCTGAGAAGTTTTTGGAGATGGGTATGGAAGAAGAAACTGTGTACGAGACGTCAGATGGCCATAAGTTGGACCCAGAAAGATCAACATGGTTTCCCAGAAAGCCTATCACTATTCCAGCCCTGCATCAGAACATCCATCATACGAGAGAAGCTCATCAAGAGAGGATCATTTCATGGAAGTATGACGAGGTGAAAAGGTTGTTTGCTATAAAGAGACGAGGGGGAGTTATACAGTACTTCAGAGGTCAAAAGGAACTGAAGTCTCTCCCTCGTTAGGACATCAAGGAACTTTGTAGAGTCCCTTTCATCAACCACACCAATGACAACACGGGTTCCATGCTTGCTTGGTTCATAGAGAAGGAGTGTGAGAATGATTTTCAGATCTTCAAGCCACAAAATTCGAGGAGACGGATCTCTAAGAAGCGAATCGATCCTGCCACAGGACAAGGAATGATCACTTATGTGATTGAACCCCCCCCCCCCAGGTCGTCACACGAGTTCCTATACGTCCTGAGCTTCCAGTTATGCTAAGAGACTTCAAGAAGTGATTTTCTGACAGCAATACTGGTGAAGCCGTTATCAAGTTGAAGGATGATTCAGAGACTATGAGGATTCTGGATCCGGTAGATGTGTTTGCCTTTAATCAATCGGATTTGAATATGCTATTCGCCAATCAGATCAATGTAGGTGCTGGAAACGTCTTATTTGAAGAAGTTGTCCTATTCAGAAGAGCATTGGATCGGGCGATGAAGCTGAAACAGGAGTTACTTGACATAGTAGACAGGATCAACGCAGCGGACAAGGAAAAAAGAACAAAAGGAGAAAGCTGCCCAAGCTGTTGCTCCAGAAGTAACACAAACTGAAGCCGAAACTGCTTCAGAGGTGCAGACACACGAACCTGTAACAGCCACTGATCCAGAAAGACCTGCAACAGAGTCTACTCAAGTTCCACCTGTGGTTGAAGAAGATCCGGCAGCCATGTACATTCAAGACCCCCCGGGTCAGGCAGAGGGGGAGCCAAGCGATGTAGAGATTGATTGAAGATAGAAGAACTAGTAGCTGTGGTCTAGGGGGAGTATTGTTGGGTTGTATTGAGACCACAATTACCAGATCAAAGACTTTTGATAGCTTGTTGTGTAGTTTGTAAGTTGAAGGGCTGTTTATGTAATTATGACATAGTTTATGCTAGAAACCCTAGGCTGCGCACTTAATGGACGGGCCCTGCGCACTTAGCTTAAGTGCGCAGGCCCATCTGACTTCCTATATAAAGAAAGCTTGTGTGCAGCTCTAGGGTTAGGGTTTTGGTTATTATCTTTGTAGCACAAGAAGAATAGGTGCGCACTTGTATCATTTCCACGGTTCTTCAGTAACAAATCATCAATGGAATTATCTTATTATTCATCTTGTGTGTCGGTTCTTATAGCATTCATCTATTTTCTTTGTTTGTAGAAGATTAATCACTTAAAACACCTAATTCATAGGTGTTTCTAAGTGATAACAATCTCTTGCACTTAACAAGATCTAGTACTTGGGACTTACAAAATCCCATAGGTTAGTGAACCAACCTCATCTGTAGCAAGCAATGGTAAATCCAAAGTGTCTGAGACTGAGGATGAAGATGTAAATGTTAAAGATGTTTTTGATGAATATGATTATGAAGATGATACTCCTGAGACTAGGGCGCGTAAACTGGATAAGGAGAAGGCTGAGTTGTTAGGAAAGACGCATCTGGATGCAGATCCTGATTTCACAATTAAACAGGAGATTCAGATTGCCGATATTTATGCTGAATTAGCTACTCCTACATCATCTAGAGCCAAAACAAAGAAAGGGGCAAATTGAAAAGGAAGTCTTAGCTTGTTGGCTCAGCATCGAAGAAGAAAGTCAAGTTCGGTCGACTCACTGAAGCCCCCAGTTGTCACCCAGCAAAACAACTACTTCTCTAACAGCATCAACATCTCCCACAGCAACAGCTGTTACAACATCTGCTAGACCAACGGTGTCTGCTCTAGGCCAATGCCTGTGCTGTTAATCTTCATTGAGTCGATCTCAGTTACCGGCTTAGCGACCTCATCTACACCTTCAACAACACTAACTTCTAACTTGGTTAGTTACATAATCAAGAATCTTCGAGCAGATATAAATTCACCTACCTCAGCGCCTCAATCTACACTAACATCAACTTTTGTTGCTCCCAGTGATCTATTTCTACGTTGGATGAATGAAGTGGTAACGTTCATGCATGCTCAAGCGTGTAAAAATGTAGAGTTGAGAGGTAAGATGGTGACGATCGAAGACAATCAGAAGTAGATGCTAGAATTGTTGGCGAAAACGATCAGAGTTAACAAAGAGTTGCAAGCAATGAACAGAGAACTTCAACTATCAAACCAACAACCATTCAATCGAATCAAGAAACTATGATGAGATTGAGGAATGTTGAAGCACAGAATTAGCAGCTGCTGCTAGCAAATGTCAACAATGAAAAAAGGATTGAGGAATATAAGACTGAAAATTAATGACTCAAGGAACAGATCAACAAACTCTTCGAAGACCGTCCTAGAATTGAAGGTATACATGAGTCGGGTGATGAAGAAGAGCATGAGGATGAAGAAGAAGAAGATGGTGATGGTGATGATGATGGTCATGATGATGACAACGATGATAGTGATGGTGCTAGTGACACTGGTGCGGATTTCTCGTCTAAAGCAGGAGAGGAATGTCGGACTAAGAGTGAACAAGACAATCAAGGCCAGGTTCCAAAAGGCAGTGCGTCTGCTCAGGGGGAGCCTGTCACACCGCGCCAAGGCGGAAACACGGGGATGTGATTCGAAAGGTTTTCATGCACACGGTTCGAGCAACACATAAGATGTAATTTAAAATGATACCATCAAATGATAACCAATGTCATACATAATTAAGAAAAACATAACATTGTCTAAAAATCATTGTATTAAATACTGAAACATGACCTGACCAATATTATTGAATTCCAACTGGTGATAGTACCACGATGTGCATGCTCAAACCCCTCTCCCAAGTCCCCGTTCCTCATAGTCAATTACCTAAAAAAACATGCGTAAAAAAATTTGTCAACATAATGTTGGTGAGGTCACATGTTTTAATGCACAATCGGAACACTGCACAATCAGTTCTTCAAATCTTGGAATGCTTCCTCTTATTTGACTCCCCAATCGAACTTTTTGTCTTTCTGCATCAAGACTGTAAGTGGTTGGGCAATCTTAGAGAAATTTTTGATGAACTGATGGTAATAACCAGCTAAACCCAAAGATTGTAGTACTTCAGTTGGGGTTTTGGGTGCATCCCAATCTTTGATTGCTTCAATTTTGGTAAGGTCGACCTGAATACCATTCTTGTTCACAACGTGACCAAGAAAATGAACTTCTCGAATCCAAAACTCGCATTTTGAGAACTTGGCAAACAATTTATCGTTCTTGAGCAACTCCAATATCAATATGAGATAATGTTTGTGTCGTCTTTGGTTTGCGAGTAGATCAAGATGTCATCGATGAAAACAATCACGAATTTGTCCAAGTAGGGTTTGCAGACACGATTCATAAGATCTATAAAAACAACAGTTGCGTTCGGCATAACCAAAAACTCATAGTACACATATCGAGTCCAGAAAGCAGTCATCGGTATGTCGTCCTCTTGGAACCGTAACTGATGATATCCCAAACGCAAATCGATTTTCGATTAGTAGCTTGAACCCTGCAATTGGTCAAACAAATCGTCAATCCTCGGCAGTGGGTACTTGTTCTTGATGGTCAACTTGTTCAACTCCTGATAATCAATGCACATACGAAAACTACCGTCCTTCTTCTTCACAAACAAAACTGGTGCTCCCCACATAGAAAAAAATCAGGCGAATGAACCCTTTGTCTAACAATTCCTAAAGCTGGTTAGACATCTCTTGCATCTCGGATGGTGCCAAACGATACAGAGTATGAGCTACTGGGGAAGCTCTTGGGACTTGGTCAATGTAAAACTTGACTTGTCGTGGTGGTGGCAGCCCAGGAAAGTCTTCTGGAAAATCTTCAGGATAGTCTCAGACTACCGGTATGTCCTCGAGTTTCCGATCTTTAGCTTTCTGTTCAACGACATGTGCCAAGAACGCGACACAACTCTTCCTTAAGCATTTATGTGCCTTGATGCAAGATATAACTCAAAGAATAGATCAACCACGATCTCCTCGGATTGAGAGGGTTTCACCATTGGATAAGGGATACGAATCAACTTCTCGTGACAGACAATCTCTGCATGATTCTTGGATAACCAATCCATGCCAATGACAATATCGAAACCACCCAATTGAATAGGCAGTAGATCAATGCAAAAAACACGTTCACCAAGTTCCAAAACACAATCCCTAGCAACGTCTTCATACGAAATTAACTTACCACTGGCCAATTCTATGGTATAGTGTGTATCCAGCTTAAACAATTCTAACCCAAGAGATTTCTTAAAGACGGTGGACACAAAGCTAAAATTAGCCCATGAATAAAAATTAGCGATGCCTAATGATTGTTAAGGAGAAACATACCGGTAACCACGTTCAGATCACTGCGTGGTTCATTGGCTCCTTGCACGAATCCTTGTCCACGAGCTTGATCCTTAGCCTTCGAGCAATCTTTGCAAAAATGTCTGGTTGCACCACATTCATAACACTCATTTTTGGCAGGAGGAGTGTTGGTGGCTTTGGCTTTGCAGTTAGAGGTTTGGTGACCACGACGGCTGCAATTCTGATATAGGATACTCTCACAAGTGCCGACATGATGGTAGTTGCACTTTCTGCAATAGGGGTGGGGCCCATTGAGAGAGTTCAAATCTTTGGAGACATACCCCAAATATACCGTTCGAATCTCTTGTACTCAGGAGTGACCATCTGGGGTACAAGTTGAGAGAGTTCGTGAAAATGGGTAGTCTAAGCAGTCACGTTAGCATCCACCATAGACAGATTCCGGAATTCTGCTTCAAGCTTTTGTAGTTTGCTCCTAGGACAGTACTTTTCCATGAGCAGAGTCTTTAGTTCGGCCCAAGTGAGATTATAGGTCGCATCTCTACCCAAGGTCTATACTTGAAGATTCCACTAGGTAAGGGCTTCGTCTTGGAAAGTGCAAGTAGAGTACTTCACTTTCTTATCCTCGGAACAACCACTGATGTCAAGAACTGACTCTGTCTTCTCAATCCATTGGACAATCCCGACAGCACCTTCGGTACCACGAAAGTTCCATGGTTTGCAAGCCATGAAAGTTTTATATGAGTATCCCTGAATAGGGTTTTGAACTTATGTTTATATGATAGTCAATATTAACAACACAAAAGTTCGCCTAGGAGTAGTAAGTAGATAATTTAGACCCAAAATTTCTACCGTTATCCATATTGCTTCCCCATTGACGACCAGTACCTCTAGAACCACCACTAGAATCGGCAAGAGCTGCATCATGTCGAGCAATCGCTTCAGCAATCACCCAAGCCAGTTCAGCGGGAGTGGGTCACCATCGTTGGTTCTTGCAGATTGTCGAGTTTGCATGTTTCCCTTCTAGTACATCACATATCAAAAGTATAAGACACATATTTCACAAATATTGTCATGCACACAAATATAACAACCAAATATAACCATGAAAAGTAAGTCAAGCACAACCACAAGACAAAAGAATAAATGGGACACATCATGAATCAAAATACCATCATAACCATTTCATTTCATTTAGCAGTTTAAGTACATCCATTGTTATGTTAAAAAAGATTGAAGGCATAGCCGCATGAGTTTAAACCACAACCACAAAATAAAACATCACAAGGTACACTCATGAAAAATCCTAAGAAGATGAAGATGGAAAGGCACCAGCGAGGGCAGCGACTGCAGATCTAATGCGCTGGTCCAACTCTATCACCCTCTGTCCTAGTGTATCCAAGTGCCTCTTTGCCTCCACTCGTCCAATAGAAGCTACAACTCTCCCCTGCTCAGCCTCAGTAGCACACTCCTCAAGCTCCCGAATCCGAACTCCCATGCTCACCAGCCGCACATCAAGGGACGGAAGAACACCTCGCTCCGTATAAAGCGGTCTGCCAGAAGATCCACCCAGGTCATCGCCTCAACATCGTCCTCCTCATCCCGTGTGTGAGGTCACCTACGAGGGTAGGGAGGTAGGGCTGCTTGCGGGCCTCTGATCTCCTCCTCAGTCGACGAGGTGGCTCAGACTCTGGCACGGGTGCCTCCTCGACCGGCTCCTCTGGTATAGGATCAATAGGAAGGTCAGGCTTGCCATGGATAATTGGGTTGGCGGGCTCTACAGGAACCGGGGCAGGAGCTGTAATTGCAAGGACGACCGGCTAACGCAACCGCTTTTGAGGGGTGCACACATGGCGTCCACTGCTTGAAAAGTAGCAAAAAGCACGAAAAGAGAGTGTTGGGTTCAAAGTAGTTTGTGCCATAGGAGGAACCTCAGTGGGAGTTGGGTCCTCGATAGGAAACACCGTTTGATGAACGCCGAAGTTAGCAAGAGTAGCAGAGGCATCTTCCTTCGTGTCATCGTCAAAGACACAGTGATTTGCAAGCTAGGGATCCACATCCTCGTCGGAGTCGTCCATAATGAGCCAACACTGTCGTGTGGATAGTCGGGTGCCTCGTAGGGGATGGGGTCGGGATCTGCAAGAGCGACATCATGGGGGTCCTCCTCAGGGGTGGCGTCAATGTGCTAGTCCTCCTTGAAGTCAGATAGCAGGGTAAGGTTAACTTTGATGGCCATGATCCTATCAAATGCATATGTATATGAATGAACATGAATGTCAATAAATGAATTACTATTCCCGTGTGTAGTCGTGGAGCATCTTAGGACTTGAGAGGTGCAAGGCGAGATAATGTAGTACTTTGTGAAAACGTTTCGAAAATGTTTTAGTTATAGATGACTCAAAAAGAATCTCAGTTTGCTATAACCTTCTGCTATGATACCAATCTGTCACACCCCGCCAAGGCGGAAACACGGGGATGTGATTCAAAATGTTTTCAAGCACAAGGTTCGAGCAACACATAAGATGTAATTTAAAATGATACCATCAAATGATTAAAGTGTTGGCTTAACCATTTGTGTGAAAGTTTTGCACATTCTTTGATAATGACAAGTGAATGTTTCTCGGGTGAATTCGGCCGAATAGAAACAAGAAGGGATCAAGGTTAATTGTGGCAAGATATCCATTCTAGATGTATGCTTTTGATAACACAAGCTCCATTTGGTATAAGGTGATGTAGTCTGGGCTTAGTTAAAAGAAGCTTGTCCTCATCCCCTCCATATGATTCGTATATATGTGTATAATGTGGGAAGAGGGCCGATTATAAATGAAGTAATTAGACATGGATGAGGTGTGTAATCTTGGATGTTAGTGAATTGAGTGAAAACTTAGACTAGGTTTGTTTGTTTAATCAAACACATGTGTGATTGTATACATGGTGTCGTGTGATATATAAATATATATATGAAGATATTTGTTTAGGTTTGATAACACACACACATGTGTTGTGTGTTTATATACATATATATATATATATATATATATAGGGTAAGGATCCATGGAAAACCTTCCTAAACTGGAAAACTTTGGAAACTCTGACTTCCCAAGCTTTTTAGGGCCTGAAAATTTTAGGGCATGTAATATACATGATTTTAAGCATTTTGAGCAAAAAAATCAAAAAAGCGCCGACCATTTTTTTTAAAAAAATAAAATAAGTTTTCGGGTAACACATGTTAAGCGAAATTAACATGTGTTAACAATGTGTTACCCAAAAACTTATTTATTTTTTTAAAAAAAAAGTACTCGGCGCTTTTTTGATTTTTTTGTCTCAAAATGCTTAAAATCATGTATATTACATACCCTAAAATTTTCATATAAAAAAAAGCTCGGGAAGTTAGAGTTTCCAAAGTTTTCCAGTTTATGAGGGTTTTCCATTTATCCTTATACTATATATATATATATATATGTATATATATATATATATATATACTAACAGGGTGCCCGCGCGATGCAGCGGCGGAACAATTTTCATGGCAGTACTAATTCTCTGGTAATCAAACGAAGTATGAAGAGAGTCATTTTAGAGGGAAAATGAGTATTTTATCAATATTGCAGAAATGAAGCATTTTGACGCTTGAATCAAGATTTGATGTTTGGTTGTGCACTTAAAAAAAATACATAAATAGCCAATTGTAATGATAAACATTTTATTGTCAAACATTTCTACCTTAACACTTCAATTGAAAGTTTTATTCGGTAAGCGAATAGAACAAAAACCAAACCATGACCGGGACAAAAAAAAAACTCGTACCAGTAAGTAGGGGTAAGCAAAGAACCGAAAAAACTAAACCGCACAAAAAACCAAAAAAACTCAAACGTTAATTAATGGTTTTGGTTATGGTTTCACATTTATGAAAACCAAACCGAATAACAAAAAAAAAAAAACTGTTTTTAATGTTTGGTATACATCGATTTAGAAATTGTAAGTTCATTCTTGAATTAATGTTAAGTATTTATAACAATGGCATGTTTAATTATCTTTGAAATGATTTATCCATTGGTTAAAAAAAATAACAAAAATTAGACCGTGTGTGTGTAATGGAAAACCAATTTTGGGCGTCTAATGGCAAAAAATGCCCCAAAACCCTCCTACACCGCCCCTGGGGCGTTTTTGGCCTAAAATGAGTTTGGGCGTTTTTTTTTTCACGGCGTGGAATGGGGGTAATTATGGCTGACCACTGAAATTAAAGCAAAATGGAGGAGAGGCGTTAATTTCCACGACCCATTACATATGGCCTTAGCGTAAGAAGTAATTTTTTTAAAGATAATCAATATTAATAACAAAGAAAATTACATCAAGATAACGGGCACGCGAGCAACAAGCTGCGCCGTCTCCCCTTTCTGAATAGCAAATCCTAATCTACTAAAAGAAGAAAATGTTTTTGTAAAAACTTTGGAAAAAAAAAAGTTTTATAGGTTAAATACATGTAATCAACATTAATTCAAAAGATTAAATGTAAACATCTATAAAAGATTCTTAAATCTTAAGTTATACATTTTATTTTAAATTTCACTCAAATTTGTTTAAATGAAATAGTTACTACTTAGTTCATGTTTTAATTGAAGAACCCTGACTTTTGTCTCTCCCGACGTGTGCAATTACTGTGATTGTGAAGCTTATACGATGCTCTATATTTGAAATACACCGAAATATTAGTAATGCATTGAGTTTTAGTCTTGGTCACATAAGAACATGACTGGTATGTTAATCAAATATTGTACTTATTTTTTTTATCCATAAAGGTGTGAACACAAACCATAGTATAGATGCAACGATCAACGCCGAGAGGCACAATTTTATGCAGGACATACAAATTATTAAATACAGTTAAAACATTTCTAATTTGAAATATTGCAATAGAATTAAGCATACACATGCTATAAATTGCTCGGCTCGCCTACTTTTTGAAGCCAAAATGTTCAGTCTCGTTAATACTATCACATCATACTCCTTGCAGAGCCATATAACATGCCTATAAGTGAACAAAAGTGGGTTCACATGCCAAGATCCATATTAAATTCCTAAGTGAAAAAAAAAAAACATATATAGAATGTTAAATAGAATCATAAGATCAACTAAAAAACAAAACTCAAATAAAAGCAGAAATGCAGAATACAACGTAAACAGGGTATGCAAAATCCTGACAAATAATAAAAAGAAAACGTGTAGTTTTTTAATGCAATTTGTAGCAAAAGCTCAAGTTAATGTGAACATAAGATTATATGTTGCTGAAAATAAATGTAGAAAAAAAGAGACATGCATTTAAAAAAAATAGGGGGAGAAAGTGTGACATCATAAGACCATTGGGTGTGGAGAGGAGAGGCATCTTGATGATGGGCCGCCACGTAGGAGTGGGAGGAGAGGCATCTTGATGATGGGCCTCCAAGGGGGTGGTGTGCACCATGATGACGGGCCTCCTCATTGGTCAAAATTATTAAAAATAATAAAAAAATCAATTAAAAAACAAATAAGTGGCCCGGCTTGAACGGCAAGCTGTTGCCGCCTTTGCCGATGCCGGCCCTGGGGGGCGGTGTAGCCCGGGGCGGCATGGCAAGGCCGGCCCTTTGCCGCACCCCACACCTTCTAGTCTAAGAGAGAAAATCTGAATATACTTTAGAGGGTAGCAGTCTGTAGAGGGTGAGGGTGAGCAGAGCATTTCAGCAGACCCTTTCTCTTGTAAATTTGACATTTTTTCATTAGCCATTTTGGGAACTCAAGAGGGTATGTGAGAGACATAAAAGTAAAAGTAAAAGTAACTAAAAGCTAAAAATGGGTCTGAAGGATTTGATCCTTTGACGAAATACTTCCAACTGGTTTAACTTGAAAGTGACTGGTTATGAGAAAGAGAAAAAAATGAAAACAAAATACAGATTAAAAGTAAAAAAATACAGCTTAGAAGCCTAAAATGGGCTGAATTGTTTGGGTAAAGAAAAAGTGGGGCAGAGAAACCATATATTAAAATCAAAAGAAAACATGATGGTACAAACCTAGATACAAACTTGTTGTGCGGTTGCGCCTCGTGCCTAGGGATGCTTTTTTAAAACCAATGGTTTTGGTGCACCAATCTAAACAGGCTTGTGCCCAAACCAGTGTGGCTAGCAGCATCATTTGAACCTATTTGGTTCCTTAAGCTCCTACGCATCAATTCAACTACGTCAATTTACCTCGTGATATATTGAATAGTACGTCTGTTAGTTTCTTATTCGTAGGATTTGTGGTCTATCTATGAATATTATATAGTAACATGGTTTAAAAAAAACGTTTAAAGTAATAATATGTTATATAATATTTAAAAATTATATTATACATTGTGTTTTTTTGTACGCATCGAAAGGGACATACCAAAACTTGGTCACTTTTATAAAGTAATACTAATATGTTATATAATATTAAAAATATGGGTCAAACCCCTATCACCATTTTATACCATCCGACAACCAATCAATGTAAAATGACAACTAAAGTTGTTGCTTTATTTAAAACGTAAATTACAGCCTTTTCTCCATTATTTTAAATACTAAAATTTTGCAGAAAAACGGGACTATGTCAAATGATAACTAAAATAGAAAATTTTAGGCTGTAATAAGATATTTCGATTTAATGATTGGAATTAATGATCATAAGCACTTTGGCTTGTTTTTTACATCAAAGAATATGACCTTAGCTGTTAACATCACATGAAAGATACACCCAATTCACAAAAAACAATAGAAAAAAACATGTTTATGAAGGAAATCAAACCTCAAGGAGCAAAGGTGCTTTTTCTAGACCCAAAGTAACAATGCCTGATGACACGCACTTAAGACGTAGCACAAAAAAAAAAAAAAAAAAAACCCATCATTTGTCTGAGTCTGACCATCACCGTCAACATCCACCCCATCATGGATCATTTCATCAATCTCCTCATCGGTCAGCTTCTCGCCAAGATTTGTCACAACATGGCTAAACTTGGCTGCAGATATGAATGAACTCAAGGGATTGTGATTGTCCCATTCCCATCAGCATCAAAGTCATTAAGCATGTTTCTTATGTTGGATCTTGTCTTAAGGATCTCATAACATTTCATAGCACCTTAGTACTGATACAACCTGAACCAGTAGAGAATAAAATTTGAACAATCAATATTGACACAAAGCTTAAAAATCAATGGTGCATTGTAGAAACAAATATTGTTTAGATTTATTTCAGAGCTAATCACACTCAACACAAGAATGTGACACAAATTAAACAAAACACTACTCCTAACAAACATCAACAACTTGATTGGAATCCAGCCATCTAACGAAATCACCTTACGAATCGTAACCAGTAAAAATACTTACTTGATTTGACAACTGAATTTATATCATATAGAGAATTACAATGCTCCATTACAAGTGATACAACTCGAACCAGTGTGCAAAAAGCATAACTTCAATCAAATGTACCATAGACAATAACAATATTACCAATCAATGATTCGTCGAACCTGAATGATTATTGTCAAATTTTGGTCGCCTGAAAGTCTGTTTCACGGAAGAAGCTCTAAAGGTTTCCTTCACCGTGGATCTTCAAACATTCATACCAAATTGTGGACGAAATCGATCGTTTTATAATGCAAAAGAAGAAATTATTGTTCCATTTGGTGGGTAGTTTCGGTGGTCGTACGAGGTGGTTGTGGTGGTCTTCGTAGTAGGTGGTAGGAGAAAGGGGAGGGTTGGTGGTCGGCAGGTGGTGATGGGTTTGTGTTTAGGGTTTGTGTAAAGAGATGGTAGAAAGAGAGACAAAATGAAGGCGGCGATGGTGGATTGTGTTTAGGGTTTGTGCTTGGACCGACAATGTGCTACATAAGACATTTTTCAACAATTGTGCTTTAATTGTTTGTACTGTGTGCTAAAATGTGTGTACATGTTGAAAATTGGATGAAATGACTATATTACCCATCTAATATACTTTATAATATAATAATATCTATACATATAATAAACCAAAGCCATTTTAATGACATGGCATTCAAATAGGCATTCTATTCATTGAGTGTGCCATGTGTCATCCCATGTGGCATTAAGATATTTTAGGGGAAAAAAATTTAAAATTTTTTTTTGGATTTTTCCCTCTTATCTCTTATGTTTCCTCCCATAATTTTTAAACGATAATATCTTTTATATACGATATTTTTTAAAGAAAAAACTTACGCCAAATTAACGAGCGTTTTATTATCTTTCCAACGAGTACCATAGTTTTATATAAATAACGGAGAAAAAAAAACAACTATTTTTTTGTAGGGTTCCATTCATACAGGAAAAAAAAAACACAAAGTGTTCAAGTAAATCACTAATCATGTATAGGCAAGTCACTAATTATGTTTCGGTAAATATGAATTTTATTTTCAACATGCGTTAGCATTGGAGTTATACATTGTTTTATGTTATATATTAATATTAATTAAAGTTATACATTGTTTAAGGTTAGGCGTTAACATTGGAGATACATTTTTAATTGTTTTAGGTTAGGTGCTACCCGAAACTTTCATGTATGTAACTGTAAAGCGCATCATTTTATTTTATATGTAAGATTAATATGTCATATTAGATTTCTCAACCCCGGAAGGTTCCGGGGTATAATCTAGTAGATATATATATGTGTGTGTGTGTAGATATGGTCGATCATACATGGTTATATGTGGTTTATGGTGTGTCATAGACATCCATCATCAATAGAATTTAGTTATTGGATATTAACATATGACAACATTAGTGATCATGTAATATATATATATATATACATATGTTATTAAGGGGTTATTCATGTGTTATTGGGCATTATTAACTTGTGATAACACATGCTTGTTCCTCGGTAGTGTTTCATGACGTTGAGGTGTGTTATTTTCATAAAACATCTTGTGAATTACTCGGATTTGGGTGGAATTGTGTAGTTTTCCACTTGGGTAATGTCACGTGTATTGTTGTTTTGTTCCAGTGTGGTAACGGGTATCCGGTTACTATCTGTTGAGCGTGTGATTGGCTTGATTGTTCAACGCCAATTGCCTTGGATATTTTGAGTGTTGTATGCGTAAACGCATAATCTATTGCCTTTCTAAAACAATTATGGCTTTACTAGATGGGGGCATGGGTATAGTGTGTCCAAAAATGTCTAATATGCACGTGAAATGACAATAATAAGTAGAATGCACACAGATGTTGAGCTGGATCATTGACTGGTGTCACAGAGTCTAATGCTGAAGCGAACAAAAGATTGAAAGACTTTATCTTGACTGGATCGGTGCCATTGGAAGCTATAGAGCCGCTAAGGAATATCTTTCTATACGATGACAACGATAATCTAGTCAAATTGCCTTAGCATGAAGATCTGGAATAAGGTGAGATACCACCTGAATAGTCTAGAGATGATATGGCGAAGATATTTGGTATCACACTTGGGGAATCATTGAGCATAAGTCATACTCCTCCAGAGCTAGATCCTCGGCACAATGAAGTGGAGATGGATGTCACACCACGTCAACGGCGGAAACACGTGGCACAACGCTCAAAAGCATATCAAAGTCAAGATTAACACAAACCATATTTAATTAGGAAAGATCATTTTATTAAGATGTCAAAATTCAGTACTTTGTTACAATATTTCGCAAAACAACAAATAAGGAGTTCATAAATGAGGTTTTTCCATCCAATTCCCAACCCAATGGGAAATATTAATGACACCCCGACAATTATCCGACATCAATATTCCACCGCACTAGCCTCATATCTAATCAGCACTTTGTTACCTGAAAGATATGTTTAAAAAGACGTCAATATATAAAATATTGGTGAGTTCATAGGTTTTAGTTCCATAACAACATTTTTAACAACAACAACATGTGCAGAACAAACACAATTTGTGGCCTTTGTAAGGAGTAGCTAGCTCCTACAAAACTACGATGATAAGCAATCCCTTGAGCCCATAACCAAACCAAGACTAATAAATATGCCCCGCAAGCAGAAGTTGTTTCTCGGAAAATAACAACTTAGTTCAGAATACGTGCACCCCAGGCATACACAGTTGCATAATCGATGCTATCGATTATGGGTGGGCCTTGTCAGGCACCAATAGTACTATCCAAATATTCCTTCGGTCTCGATTTCGCACACAACACACGAGTAAATGGTTACAGTAGCGAGGACTCACCCCGAGTGGTGTACGACAACAAAACCCAAGTACTCATCCTGCCACTCATCACATTTTAACCTTTGAAAAACATTTCAACATGTGACAACATTTGACAAATATATCTTTCCCCCAAACAAAACAGTAAAGAGGGACCGTGAAACTCACCTCAAGCTAAGTATGCAAATCCAAATAAGAGAATAGCTCATCCAAGGTCAACACTTACAAATGTCCTAGACGTATAAATCACTAAGCCTATCGTGCGTGTGTTTCGGCAAGTTGTACGTTCAACTCCCAAACCACTATTTAGTTCGATTCCCCATTTAATTAAACGTGTATCCTTGGTCCGTTTGTGATGGATTACCATTGTTACAAGTTACACATATATTTCCATGAATATTAATTAACTTGTATAATATCGTTCTCGACTCGACTCACTTGATGTATCATTATTTTCCCATTAAATAATTATACTAAGATCTCGTCGATCGATATAATATTTTCAACACTCGACTCGACTCGACTCACTTTACCGTATATTTACTTTCCCATTAAATAAATATACTAGGATCTTGTCGATTCGATATAACATTTTTAATACTCAATTCGACTCACTTTACCATATATTTACTTTCCCATTAAATAAATATACTAGGATCTTGTCGATTTGATAATATATTTTCATTGTCAACTCCATATGCTTGTTTTAAACGTTTAATCGTTGGATTATTTACGTTATTTTCTCCCATGAATAAGTTTCCAACAGTTAGGAAAGTGTTATGTATTTTCACCCAAAATATATATTTTAAGTCCTTAAAATATATGTAATAATACAAATACTTATTCGTCCGTTAACACGTCGTAACATGAACACGTCCATATCCAATCACTTAAACTTATATATTTTGTTAATTTTCCAAAGTTTCCAACAATATGCATCCTTGAAATTATTCATCCTTTAATTTCTACATATTTTAACTTGGAAGTTCATAAATAACATTTGTATTTTTAATACAAAGACTTGGTTATTTACAAAATAAAAATGTTCCAACACTTTTATATCCCCATTTTTATAAAAATGTCAATTTTTATACAAGTTTTTAAGTTATCTATTCTTATTATAAAAACCTTTGTTTTTATACTTTTCCAACATGTTGGTAATTTATATTTTTATAAAACTTTATTTTATAAAAATATATTTCTATATAAAAATATATTTATCTTTTTACAACTTAACTTTGGAAAGTTAACATTTTACACTTTTGACACCAAACTTTCCAAAGCCATATTTTTAGATTCAAGTTCCTAAAAATGACATTTTATGTCCCTCAACTATTAAAGTAACCAAAATAATCCTTTAACTTTCAAAAGTTACAGTTTCTTCCTAATCTTTCAAAAGTGACATTTTTTCTACTAAACTAGTAAACTTTATTATGTCAACTTTGCCATAATAGATTTTTATTATGATCCAACATTATCCATAGTCCATAATAACCTCATTACGAACAATAATGTGTGTATTTGTGTGTATTATGTCCATTTTGTCCAACTTGAAAATTTTATGTCATATGTAAACTTTATGTTTCACATTTTCTCACAAGATCAACACAATATTAGGTCTTAGATGATCATTTTAAGATGATCAAAACCACTTTTAAGGGTATTCAAGTTACATTTACAACCTTTGCTTTGATCATCATTTTAAACAAGATTATGTAACTTGTTATAAATTTCAACAATCTTACAACATCCATCACCATCCACGACCAACATACAAGTTTTTTTGTAAGGTCCATTTTAGTTTGAGAAAACACATCATAACTTATGTTTAAAAACTTGTGTACAACTTGCTTTTAAAAAATCAAAACATAAACTTTCAAGAATAAGACCAAGATCAAGAATACTTACAACTAGCACAAGGCTAGGGAAGATAAAAACACTTGATTTTGAAGGGTTTTAAAATTAGGATGTTTATGTATGATTTTTGGTGTTGAAACTTGAAAGATGGTGGCTTGGTGGTGACCTTGAAACTCACGGCCAAGGAAGCAATGAGAAGAAGAGTTTGTGTTTTGATTGAATGATGATGATGATGATCTTTTAAAGATCTAGAAATGTACCCTTCATAATATAAAATTCACAAAATCATTTCGAATCCAATATCTTGTGAACCATATCAAGCAAGATCAAGATTGATATGGAAGGGAATTTGGGACGGTTTTGGTTGGGATTTTGTGGGGTACATTCACCAAAAATATCTACTAACTAGTGTGTTAAGATTTAAACATAAAGTTCGGGTTTCGTTCGGGTTTTATTCGGCTTTTAATTACGAGTTATCCAGACATTATAATAGCCTATAATAACCCTTAAACATTGCCTAGTTTAAGTGTTGGTAAGTTATTTAGGCTTTGATTGGGTGAAATTATAAGTTATATGTGTACCGGGTGCGATACGCACACTTTATTCGTTACCGGGAGATTTGTATTTAGAGTTTTCATCTATGGTTTTGGAGTTCCAAAACACATTGCATTTCATGAAAATACCCTTTATTTTATATCCTAGGTGTCCGGGATCATTTTCGTCTATTCAATTTTTACCGAGTAATCACCAACGTCCGTTCCGGACAAGTTTATTCGCACGAGATTTCATCGTGCTTCAACATTAAACATGTGCATCCCTATGCATCTTATGGGGAATTTGCTATTCTCTAAGGCATCAGTTAAATAATTAACATGAATTTGCACTTAATTACGTTAGTTACACATAATTAATTAGTACGGAATTACCTTAATTTTGCCAGTTGTCACAATGGAAGATATCACACACGAGGAATATCCAGAATACTACTTCAACAAAGAAAGCAACATCATACCAGACTTTGATTAAGATATGCTCAACAAGGCTGAAGATTAGCTACACTCTGAATAGACAGTGATTCCTAAAGATGCTAAATCAAGAACAAATGGCATAATGAAGCTGTGTGCACAATGGTATCCATCTCCAGCCGATCGTACTGCAAAGAATACATCTCAGCGGGCATCAGTATTCAAGAAGAGTTTATCGAAGATGTCTGGAATTGAGTTGGGCTTACATTGAGCATGCGAAGGTGTTTGGTATCAAGTAGGAAGACAGACTCCTATAATTTGACCACTACAATAGAATCAAAAGTCTCCCATTTTGGTATGTTAGAGATCTGGTTTTCATCAACCTTTGTATTATCAGAAGTGTCCAGGATTTGATTCTTTTATGAACATTCTGAGAAGAGAGAGCCAAGATGGGTGGAATACTTTTAAGTCACAGTATCTAAAGTCTTACAAGACCAAGGAACTGCATCCGAAGACAGGAAACCCTATCTGGACACACAAGATCAAGCCTCCCGAGAGTATGTCAAAGATTGCCATAGCTCCAATAGAACGGGACTTTCATCCAATTTTCTGGTATTATGACTACTTGATGACCTAAGTAGTGATTGTACTCGAGAATGCACTGAAGATTTGCAGAATGCTTCGTGTCTGGGATCCTATGTGGGTGATCAACTTGTCTAGAGAAGATGTGGCAACTCTCTATCATCATCTGATTCACTTCTTAGATCCTTATGCAGATCAAGTGTTAAAGTTTCAACGAGTAATCCGGTTTTGCTTCACTTTCAAGATTAATACAGGATGTGACTGGTCGAAGATCGTAAGAATATGGATTGCTCAACAACAGAAACAAAAGTGAAGATAAAGTGTTGCTGTTGAAGATTGTAGAAGTTTTGAAGACTTTTGAAGACATACTAGCTAGGTACAAGGGGGAGTCTGTTAGTACATTTTGTATAGATGTCCCTAGCCTAATATAGGTGTTTAAGTTGTTTTGTTTTTGTTTGTACGGGTTTGTGTGATAAAGGGCATTATTGTAATTAGATAGGCGATAATGAAATCTATACACGACTAGCTTTGCTAGTCGTGTGGTTTATCAGACAAGTATGGACCATAGCCGTCCTTGTTTCGGGCGAGTATGGTTGCTAATTGCCTGACGTGTTCCCTAGTCCCCCCATGGGCCTGGGCTGACTAGGTGGGCCTATAAATAGCATCAATCATTGCCCAAATCCCAAGGTTGTCACATCACACATTCCTCTGCAGTCTTCGTAGGTTTTCGGGTCTGTTTCTTGTATTTTTGCACTCGCGCTCTGTTTTCTGTTGGGTCTGCTGACCTGGAGAAGAACAGATGATTGGAAAGCCAAAATATGCTATCTATTTGATCCTTGAATAAACAGTCTTTACAACTTACTTCTCCCAAAAGACTGCTGACCCTAACTACTGTTCTATCCAAACAACTGCTCAACAACTGCTGATACAAAGAACTGCTAAGGAAACAACTGATGAAGAACAACTGCTGACCAAAGGTCTGATGAAGAGCAACAGCAGATACAAGTACTGAAGACCAAAGCACTGCTGGAAGCAACAGCACTTAGGCTCCAGCAGTGGATACAAGACCATCAGAGTTTATCTTTAACAGCTGTTTACTATCAGTGCTTTCAATGTAACAGTAGTTTGTATAGCAGAGGTTTAAGTTTGTTATTCTGTTAGAGGTCACTGTCTTAGGTGACGTCAGCCTAGGTCATCAGTGGTTTGAGTCAGTCTATAAATAGAACAGTGCATGTACTGTTCTATTGCATCACACACAAAACATTCTCTCTGACAAACAACTGTGTGATCAGGCTGAGGGGGAGTAACTTGTACGATTGTAATCTTTGATTTAATGAAAGCATTCGATCGAAAAACATTTACTCTCTTGTTTTGATTTACAGTTTATTATTCCGCTGCACTTTCATTCTATTCTCATTCCATTTATTATCATCATTTAGTTAAACAATCAAAACAAACAAACTCAGATCCTAACAATTGGTATCAGAGCTTGGTCAATTAAATTCGATCTAACAAATCAATTTAATAATCAGCTCACAATTATTGATATCGTTTGTCAGTTTGATTGAAAACAGAGTAATAGTTTAATTTCGTTTCAACCGTTGTTAAACAGACTTTGTTTTTTGAAAAATCAGAGAATGGCTTCTATCAATCACGATCCACATAACACTGGCACGAACAACAAGCCACCGATGCTTGTCAGATCTGAATACAATATCTGGCAACGTCGGATGAGCCATGTTCTAGCTCAACAAAACACTGGGTGTTGGAAGTCGGTTATCTTCGGACCACATGTTCCGACTGTGCCGAGTACTGAAGATCCCAAAGTGTTTGAGCCAAAGAAACTTGAAAACTACTCCGACCAGGATTTTCAGAAAATTGAGCTAGATGCTAAGGCCTTCAGTATTGTGGCCATGGCTCTACCCAATGATATATATGCTGGGTTGTTACACTGTAACAGTGCAAAGGAGTTGTGGGATGCACTGAAAGAGCAGTTTGGTGGGACAGAGGAGGTTATTGAAAACAACCGTGAAATACTTAACCAACAATATGAAACATTCAGTCATGTCAAAGGAGAGTCATTAACTCAACAGTTTGAGAGATTTAACTGCTTAATTAGTGAACTAAAATTGGTTGGTCTTACTTACCCTCATTCAACTTTGAACCATAGGTTTTTAAGATCATTACCAGACAAATGGGACACTATTGCTATTGTTATGAGAAACTCAATAGGATTTAAAGACCTATCACTGACCCAGCTTCATGGTAAGCTCTTGACCTATGAAAGAGAGCTTAACCAGAAAAAGAAGCTCCAGGACTCTGGAAAAGTGTCTGATGACTATGTGTTTGGGAATACAGCACTTTTGGGTCATGATGAGGTGCCTGGAAACACAAAGGATCAGAGTTATGATCATTTTATTGACATAACTTCAGGTTTTAACTCAGGTTTTAACTCTGATTCTTATTCACCTAACTATGCTTTCACAGCAAGTGGTGGTGATATACAGGCATCTGACAACATATCCTTTGAGTATGATGACCTGAAATACTTTGACCCTGATGATTTGGAAGAAATGGACATTATGCACCAATTGGCCCTTCTCAGTGTAAGAACTAATAATTTTTACAAGAAAACAGGGAGAAGGTTTCCAGGGTTGACTGGCAGATCTAAGGTGGGGTTGGATAAATCAAAGATCAAGTGTTATAAATGTCATAGGTTTGGTCATTTTGCTAGGGAATGTAGGGGTCAACATGGTACACCTATGATAACCTATCCAAATCAAAGACCACAGACCAACACTTATCAGAATTCCTATAATACCCCTGGACCAAATGTGCAAAACACTGCTCATTTTGCACAGTCCTCAAACACTGTTCCTGTCCAGTATGTCCAAACCACTGTTCCTCAGATCCATTATGTGCAAACACCTGTTGCTCCACCACCTGTACAAACGACTGCTGCTCCATCCTCTGCTCCTGCAGAGACCAGTCAACAGAGCTTCTTTACACAAGGCTTTGTTGATTGGAGCAATTTACCTGATGAGCTAACAGATGAGAATTTTGCACTAGTTGCCAAAGCTGAAAATGAACCAGAAAACTTTTGTTTCATGGCTATGGTAGATGAGATTGAATCTGAGGAAGTGGTTACTGAATCTGATGTTGTGACTGATGATATTGTTAGTGAAGTTGTTGCAGGTGAGAAACCTGAAGAAGAGGTTGTGAATCTCTCAGATCCCTGGGGTGCATCTGATGAATGTGAGTGCAAGTGTGATTGTGCATTGATGGCTGCTGCTAAGGTATCTCCTCAAATTCTTAAAGAGTTGTGTTCTGACAAATGTGTGATAGCATTTGCTAACATTAAAGAGGTGAATGAAAACCTTAGAAAGAAAATTTTGGATGATGAAGTTAAATTTGAAAAACTCACAAAAGATTTAAAAACAAGTTTAACTGCAAAAGAATATGAGATTAGCAGTCTAAAACATGAAGCAACTATTACCAAAGACCAGCTCCAAACTATGATAACAAAATATCAAAGTTGTAAAAGTGAGCTTGAGTCCACCCAAGTTGAATGTAAAAAATGGGTGGAATCATGTAGAGGTTTTGAGATGCTACTCAACAAACAAACCAAAAGTCATGTGAAGTTTGGCTTTGGTTTTGCAACCACTGCTCCAGCTTTTGAAAACACTGACACAAAGGATCAAAAGTCTGTTGAGATAGTACCAACAAACCTGCAGGGTCAAGAGATTAAAATCACTGAACCAAATGGTAAGAAAATTGTTCTTGAAAAACCAGAAGGTTCCTCATCTTTTGCTGAACTTGAAAAGTATGAATTTAAACCTACTTGGTCTGATGAGTGTGATACTCTTGAGAATTATAAACCTGTTGATTTTAAGACTCCTGAGGGAAAAACAGCTCCTCAGGCAAGGGTCATTCCCTTGGCAAAAGTCATTCCCCTGAAAGATTCTCCAGCAGATGCTCAAACATCTGCTGAAAAGAAGCCTGAAAAGGGGAAGAAGAAAGAAAAGACTGTTAACTTGTTTTGTGATTTCTGTGAAAAGAAGAATCATGTCACCAAAAACTGTTTTCTTCTAAAAGCATACGATATCAACAAAGGAACAAGTGAATGTGATTCAAAAGCCACATGCTCAATATGTGGGAAAAAGAATCATAAGACTAAAGAGTGCTTGTATCTCAAAAATTTTGATGTAAAAATACAAGAATACAAAGCAAAAACTCTTGCAAACCCTGTGGTTAGTACTCCAAAAGGAAAGCCCAAACAGACCTTCACACCTGCCCAAACATCTGTTACAAAAGGGCTTGAAACATCTGCTTCTAGAGATGTCCAAGTAACAGATGCTCCACCCACAAGCAAATACCCAAGAGGTTATGGTCAACCTCCATGTCACAGTCTGCCACATGTTTATGAGGAGCCAAAAAGACCCTCTAAACCAAGAGTGAACAGAAATCCATATGGGTATTATCATCTGTCAGGGAGTGATCAAACAACTGCTGCCCCAAGTGCTGACATACAAGCACTGGCAAATGGTCAGCAGCAGTTGTTGACCTTAATTCAAAAATTGGTCCAAACCACTGATCACCTTCCAAAACTTGAGTCTGAAAGGTCTGAGGATCCATCCAAAGCCAATTTGGCTTTGGACACTCACCAAAACTAATCATTTACTGATGTGCAGGGAGCTTCTGCTTGTTTAGATAGTCTTTGGTATGTAGATAGTGGAGGTTCCAGGCACATGACAGGATGTAGAGCCCTACTTCTGGACTTCTTGGCTCATGGAGGGGGTGATATATCCTTTGGTAATGATTCTAAAGGTAAGGTGTTGGGTTCAGGGACTGTACAGGCAGGAAAACTCAAGTTTGAAAATGTCAATCTTATTGATAATCTCAAGTTTAATCTTCTGAGTGTTTCACAAATGAGTGACAAAGGTTATGGCTCATTTTTCACAAAGAAAACTTGTAAGATTATTGGGCCAGAAGTGGTGAAAAAGATTGATACCATTATTGCTGAGAGCAAAGCACAGCTTGTTGCTCATAGAAGTGGCAATGTGTATGTTGTTGATATGTTAAAGGATAATCCTATGGCAAATGTCTGTCTGTTTTCTGCTGCCTCCACTAAGGAGACAGAATTGTGGCATAGGAGACTGGGTCATACCAACCTTAACACTATCAACACACTCTCAAAACAAAGCCTTGTCAGAGGTCTTCCATCAAAAGAATTTAAATGTGATGAGCATTGTGTTTCTTGCTTGAAAGGGAAACAACATAAAAGCTCTTACAAATCCATTGATGAGTCCAAAACTAGTCAGTGCTTACAACTGTTGCATATGGACTTGTTTGGCCCTGTTAAAATCATGAGTCTAAGAAGAAAAAGATTTTGTCTTGTCATAGTTGATGATTTTTCTAGGTTTACATGGACTTACTTTTTACATTCTAAAGATGAGACTGCAGGTATATTGAAGGACTTTGTCACCAAGGTTGAAAAGCAGTATGACTTGCCAGTAAAAGTCTTCAGGAGTGACAATGGAACAGAGTTTAAAAATAAGGAGTTAGATGACTTCTGTGTGTCAAAAGGGATTGTGAGGCAGTTCAGCATCCCAAGAACACCAGAACAAAATGGGGTAGTTGAGAGGAAAAATAGAACTCTTAT
The DNA here is from genome assembly GCA_030844895.1 of Ambrosia x helenae. Classification (NCBI taxonomy): domain Eukaryota; kingdom Viridiplantae; phylum Streptophyta; class Magnoliopsida; order Asterales; family Asteraceae; genus Ambrosia; species Ambrosia x helenae. The sequence continues at coordinate 33,178,017 of CM061225.1, read as the reverse complement.
AGAAGCTGCAAGAACCATGCTAGCAGATTCTGGTTTGCCACTGTCCTTTTGGGCAGAAGCTGTAAACACTGCTTGCTATGTTCAAAACAGAGTTTTGATCAACCCCAGACATCAAAAAACTGCTTATGAAATTTTGTTCAAAATCAAACCATTAATCTCATTCTTCAAAATCTTTGGCTGCCCATGTTTCATTTTAAATCTTAAAGATTCCATTTCAAAATTTGCAGCCAAAGTAGACTGTGGTTATTTTCTGGGATATTCTTCTACTGCTAAGGCCTACAAAGTGTTTAACACAAGGACTAAGACAATAGAAGAAACCTTGAATGTTAAGTTCAATGAACTTTCATCTCTGAAAATCCCTGCAAACCCTGCTGAATTATTTGATTTAGATAAATTCAAATTTGAAGATATCACTGTTAAAACTAACAATGCAGGTATTCTACAGTCTCCACAGCAAGATTACAGAACAGATGTTGTGATTCCCAGTCACTACAAAGTCTATTCTGCATCAGAGGAAGCAGCTGTTCAAAACAATTGTCAAAACTCTGCCACAGCTGTGTCAACCACTGTTGGCCAGTCCTATCCTCAAACCTCTGCTTCACCCCTCACTACCACTGACCTATCATCTGTTGACAAAAGTCAATCATCTGTTGACAAAAGTCAGTCAAATTTCACACCACTTGGACCCATTCCTCCATTACCATTTCAAACATCTGTTGGCACTACAGAAGTACCAACAGATGTTACACCAACAGAGTCACCAAACCTCTGTCCATCACCCCAAAATGCCATTGTTCCATATCAAGGAGATCTTATTTACTTAAGAGCTCATCCACCAGACCAGATCATTGGCAACATCAGAGAGGGAGTGCTCACAAGAAGCCAATCCTCAAATATCTGTCTTTTTGCAGGTTTCTTATCCCTCACACAACCTGTCAAGTACCAAGAGGCACTGAAAGACAACAGTTGGGTAGAAGCCATGCAAGAAGAACTCCTTCAGTTCAAAAGACAACAAGTATGGGAGCTTGTACCACTTCCTAAGGATGTTTGTCCTATAGGAACAAAGTGGGTCTTCAAAAACAAGACTGATGAAAGGGGTATTGTTGTCAAGAATAAAGCCAGGCTTGTGGTTCAAGGCTTCAGACAAGAAGAAGGAATAGATTATGATGAGACCTTTGCTCCTGTAGCTAGACTAGAGGCCATCAGACTCTTTTTAGCCTTTGCTGTCAACCACAATATAAAGGTGTATCAGATGGACATCAAATGTGCTTTCCTTTATGGCAAAATTCAGGAGGAGGTCTATGTATGTCAGCCACCTGGTTTTGAAGACACATTCCATCCTGACTATGTCTACAAGCTCAACAAAGCTTTGTATGGACTCAAACAAGCACCTAGGGCCTGGTATGAAACTCTCTCCACATTTCTCTTATCCATTGGCTTCACAAGAGGTAAAATTGACAAAACTTTATTTCTTAAATGGAAAGGGAAACACTTAATGATTGTTCAAATATATGTGGATGACATCATCTTTGGATCCACATGTAACCAAATGTGTGAAGAGTTCAGAAAACTCATGACAGCAGAGTTTGAGATGAGTGCCATGGGTGAGCTTCAGTGTTTCCTTGGTCTTCAAGTGAAACAACTGCAAAATGGCACATTCATTCACCAAAACAAATATGTAAAGAATTTATTAACCAGATTTGAGATGAATGATTGTAAGCCATGTAGCACACCCATGAGTACAGTCAAGCTGCTCACTGTTGATGACAAGGATGAACTGGTTGATCAAACACATTATAGATGTATGATTGGGTCTTTATTGTATCTAACTGCATCTAGGCCAGATATTATGTTTGCTACATGTGTCTGTGCCAGATCCCAGGCTTCACCCAGAAAGTCAAACCTTATTGCTGTGAAAAGGATATTCAGATATCTCAAAGGTGCTCCCACACTTGGTATCTGGTATCCTGCTAATGGAAACATTGAGCTTTCAGGTTTTTCAGATAGTGATTTTGCTGGCTGTCACACCACAAGAAAATCCACTTCAGGAGGGTGCCAATTTCTAGGGAATGCCTTAGTTTCATGGCAAAGCAAAAAGCAGGCAGCTGTTTCAACTTCAACAGCTGAAGCTGAATACATTGCTGCTGCAAGCTGTACAGCCCAACTGATGTGGCTTCAAAATCAACTACTGGATTTTGGGATAACTGCACTTAGGACTCCACTCATGTTGGATAGCCAAGCTGCTGAAAATATCATCAAGAATCCAGTCTCTCATTCCACTACCAAGCATATTGACATAAGACATCATTTTGTCAGGGACAGCTATGAGAAAGGTTTGATTTCTTTACACCATGTTCCAACAGAGGATCAGTTGGCAGATGTGTTAACAAAAGCTTTAGACACATCTACCTTTACAAATCTGATTTCCAGAATTGGCATGTTAAACATGGATTAACCAAATAATTTTTTTTTTAATATAAATTGTTCAGAAATCAAATATTTTCCTAAAATTGCTGTTTGGTTGAAAAATCTGTTTATAACATCTGATCAGATAAAACAACCACTGTTTCATTCATTTCCACTGTTGGTTGAAAAGTCTGTTTCCAAACATCTGATCAGATGAAACAACTGTTAGTTGAAAAATCTGTTTCAAAACATCTGTTCAGATAAAACAACTGTCCACATATATATATACTATATTAAAAAAAAAAAAAAAAAAAACCAACGGTTGGATCCATCAGCTGTTTGTATCAGTTGTTTAACAAAACAGCTGTTCTCCACCAGATGTTACATCCATCAGATGATTGCCACGTCTGCTCATACAAGCAGATGTTTGGCCACATCAGCGGTTTCATTGAGCCTATAAAAACCCTGTCTCATTGTATTCAAAATACTGTAAACCGCCTTCTTCACTCTCAAACCCTTCATCAATCTTCAATCATTTTCACCTTCGAAATCCATTACAATGGATCTTCAAGCCAAAGCTACACACAATTGTCTCCCCTATCTGATTAAAACAGATGACAACACTCCATTTCATTCCACCATCGACATTTTCCTCAATTCCAAATACTTACCCATCCTAACCGCCAACGCCCCCATCTATCTTGATACACTCCAAGAATTTTGGTTGAATGCTGAGTTTCTATTACAAGACAAAAAGCCTACATCCATTATTTCCAAAATTGGAGAAACCAGTATCGTCATTACCCCTGATATCATATCCACAACCTTCACACTGAATGACCTGGCAGGTAAGGATTCCTTCACTAAAACAGAGCTTCACACTGAGTTCCAAGAAAGAGGGTATGATGGTCAAATGACTGGATCAACTCTTTTCAAAAAGTTTTTCCCTCCAGTCATGAAATTTTTCTTCCATACTCTTCTTCTTTGTGTCTCTGCTAAGTCCACATCCTTTAATGAAATTCCATTAAGGATGCAATATCTGGGATATGCTATGTTGTCAAACTCTGACTTCAATCTTTCCCAGGGATTGTTCATGGACTTGGTATCAAATGTGAAAGCAGTCAAGTCTGGGTCAAACAATGCTTTTCTTATTTACCCACGAATTCTTAGTGTAATTTTACAAAAATTATTACCTGAAAAAGTTTTCAAAAAGGGTGCTGCTATGCAAATGAAAAGCTTAACTGATGAAACTTTCACAAGAATGCTGGGTGGAAGCACCCAAGAAAAAGTGTCAAAAGTGTCTAAAGTTTCTAAAACACAAACAAAGAGGACAAAGGCAACAACTGTTGTCAAAACCTCTGTTGTTGAGCCCACTGCTCCTGGTGATCATGGCACTACATCCAGTGCTGTGAAACCCACACCAGCCACTTCCAAAAAGAAACATTCATCCACAAAAACCACCACTCAACCACAAATGAGGCTTCTGGATGTTGAGGTACCAGAAGAAACCTCTGTTGCACAACAAAAGCAACCTGAAACCACTGTTGTTACTTCCTCACAACAGTTGGACATACCTCCACCTGACCAACCTCCTCATGAATCCTCTCAAAAGGATCATGTTGTAAGCCAAGGGGACACACATCATGATGCATATGAGTCATTTGACCATATGTTCACAAGCCCCTCTCCCAGGGCTAATTCTCTTCTTACTCCACCACTCACACCATCACATGTCCCACAAACAATGCAACCTCTGTTTGAAGCTATTGAAAAATCTCAGGAAGATCCCAGTTCCTCTCTTCCAACTGTCACTGAGAGTATACTCCAATAAGTGACTGAGCCTGAGAATATTCAATCTGCTATCCCCCAAACAGAAGAGGAGGTTACACCACCTGGGTTCAATGAAACTCTAGGTGAGTTTTCAAGTGGAGCAGCCACTACTGATGTAGAGACCACTGTCTCACATCAGGACAGTGATTTCATAGCTAAGACTCCCTTGAAGGCAACAACTGTTGAAGCCACTATAGTGTCTCCAAAAACAGTTGGAAGTCCCCAGTACCAAGACAAAGGGGCATCTGATTCACCTATTAGGCCTGAATCAGATAAAACTACCACTGGTAGGGACTCAGATGATCCTATTAATTTAGGAGATGAGTCAAAATACCAAGAATTGACGGACAGAGTTTCTGTAATTGAAACATCTGTTGCTGACATCAAATCTGATGTCAAGCTTCTCCTAAGCTCAATTGCAGATCTCTCCAAGAGTCAACCATCCACCACTGATATAGCCAATGAGTTATGGAAATCAGTTTCCCCCATCATCATAGCTCACAGAAAATTGGCTGATCAGACACATGAAACCTACATGGCTGAGATCAGAAATATGGTTGATGCAAGGTACAAAGATACCCATGCTGACATCAAAGCCATCAAGGACCATCTGCTGAAGACTACTGGCTCTGCCCCTACCACCATCCTCAGGGATGAAACTGATGATGATTTCACGGCTGATGATGCCAAAAAGGGGGAGAGTGGCAGAGATAGGCTACCAAAATTAGATCCTTTTGGTTGCCCACCTTCTCAAAAAGGTCAAGCCAAGTCTGCCAAGAAACCAGAGTCTACCAAATCAGCTCCACAACAACAACATCAAGCACCACCACCACAAACCACTGAAAAGAATAAGGCAGTAGATGACTCTGCAAACATAGAAGCTGAAAAGGCTGCTCAGTCCAAACAACAAAGGGCTGACACCTTGGAAGTAAAAGCAGAGTCATTGATTGAACTCAAGAAGAAACAACAAAGGGAAACTGAAGATGTGGGATCCTCTAAAAGGATGAAAAGACCTGCCAAGCATGTTAGAAAACCACCATCTAAGTTACAAACTTCTGTTGATAAAACCACTGCTGCTGAAACCACTGCCACCCAAACCACTGAAACCACTATACCCAAACCAACACACACTTCTGAACAAACAACCACCAAACCTACATCACCAACCAAAACCCCAACATCTGCTGGTTCTTCTAAAAAGCCAACAGATGTTAATCCAACCACTGCTACCAAATCACCTTCACCAAAAATCATGTACACAAGGAAGAGAAAATCAACCTTTGTTGTGCATGATGAAAACATACATACATCACCAACCACCATTTCAACTGCCCAATCCACTCCTCCCATCACAGCCATTCCACTCACATCATTCTCACCACATACATCCAAATTCAAAATCCATAGACCACCACCAACCATTACACCATTGGTTGTTCAGTATCCCCTTGAACTTGATCTACTCAAGGGGGAATTACAATCCTTCTACAATACTGAACAGCCATCTGAAAGATCCTTCCCATCTCTCCCAAATTTCCCTGTTCCCCTCAACATTGATACCTATCTAAAATACAAGGGTGAACAGGTGGATGCCATCATCAGGGAGAAATGCAAAGGGAAGGATGACAGGACTGCTCAGGGCATCCATTCAGCAGAGCTTAGCAAACTCAGAAGGATTGAAGACTTTGCTAAGACCCTGAGCAATTCCATGTCCACCATGCCTCTCAGTGTAGACCTGGAGAAGGAGGTAAGGGAATCCCTACTTGAACAGATAATGGCAACCAAGCCCTACAAAGCAAACAAAAAGCAGTTCAATGGCTGGACTACTCATGCTTTGAGGGAAGAACTGATCAGAATTGAAGAAATGGCCAAAAATCCCAAAGCTAAAGTTTCCATTCCCAATTTTGGCAAAGGCAGAGACCCAGTCAGAGCCTTGAAGTTCAAAAGAATGAGGCAGGAGATTGTAGCTGCAAATTATGGGGAGATGAGGTCTGTTTCCAGATGGTCAGAGCTTAGATTGGTTGAAACCTATAAAAGTCTGGAAGAGAATAGAAAGAAGGATCCCAGCCTTCCAAGAAAGCCAATCTACAATGATGAGCCAATGATGAAGAGACCCCAGCAGACTTTCAACCTAGACAGCTTACTTGAAACCTCTGATCTCACAGCTGCTGCAAGTAGACAGCTCAAAAGGCAGAAGGAGATGTCAGAGGAAGACCAAAGAAAGTTTGCTGACATATTCATAAAGGAAGGGCTCTTCAATCAAATCCATTATTTCTCTGATCCCACAACAGAGAAACTCAGAGAACTCATAGGAAGACCACCATCACCCAACTCATCAAGAATAAAGGTTCATCTCAGCAAATCCACTGACTCAAAAATTCTAAAGTGGAAGGTCAACAAAGACAACCATGAATTGACACTGCTCAGGTCAGATGGAAAGGTTCAGAAGATCAGTATGGATGATGCTTACAGCCTTTGTGCAGAAGATCACCAAGCAATACTAAATCTGGATCTGGAAAGAGATGAAGAAGACCTATTTGCCTTGAACTTTGAATTACAATTCAAAGGTCAAATCAGAGAAAGTCTGATGAGAAATAAAGATCAATAAATAAAGCTGAGTTTTGGCATCATCTGTTCTAGGGGGAGATTGTTGGGTCTGCTGACCTGGAGAAGAACAGATGATTGGAAAGCCAAAATATGCTATCTATTTGATCCTTGAATAAACAGTCTTTACAACTTACTTCTCCCAAAAGACTGCTGACCCTAACTACTGTTCTATCCAAACAACTGCTCAACAACTGCTGATACAAAGAACTGCTAAGGAAACAACTGATGAAGAACAACTGCTGACCAAAGGTCTGATGAAGAGCAACAGCAGATACAAGTACTGAAGACCAAAGCACTGCTGGAAGCAACAGCACTTAGGCTCCAGCAGTGGATACAAGACCATCAGAGTTTATCTTTAACAGCTGTTTACTATCAGTGCTTTCAATGTAACAGTAGTTTGTATAGCAGAGGTTTAAGTTTGTTATTCTGTTAGAGGTCACTGTCTTAGGTGACGTCAGCCTAGGTCATCAGTGGTTTGAGTCAGTCTATAAATAGAACAGTGCATGTACTGTTCTATTGCATCACACACAAAACATTCTCTCTGACAAACAACTGTGTGATCAGGCTGAGGGGGAGTAACTTGTACGATTGTAATCTTTGATTTAATGAAAGCATTCGATCGAAAAACATTTACTCTCTTGTTTTGATTTACAGTTTATTATTCCGCTGCACTTTCATTCTATTCTCATTCCATTTATTATCATCATTTAGTTAAACAATCAAAACAAACAAACTCAGATCCTAACATTTTCAATAAAGACTCGACTTTGAAACCATCTTGTTTGTGTTTTTGGCAACTCATCTTTGCGTGTCTTGTTAATATTGTTATCTAAACCGGGTCCCGAGAATTCTGCACTCGTGACGTGTCATTCCCGTGATATTCGGATTGTCTGGGGCGGTCCTACAATAACCCACACATTTACAAACACGTGCAAGTATTTTACTCACACATTTACAAGTATAGGTAATTTATGTGAGCGAAAGATTTTAGCTAAAACAGGATAATATGATCATACAAGTCACAAAACCAGGTGCGGAAACCCTAGTTCTGAACAAAATGATAAAACTCTAATCAAAACACAATCAAGATCATTTTCAACATCTTTTCATAGATTAACTTTGTCAAATATTCAATTACAATCACACACACGTTAATCAAGATCAATTACAGACTTTCACAAAATATCCTGGAACCTGACCTGAACACAGACACAACTGACAACTCTATTACATACTCAAAATCACAAAACCTATTTATAGATACTGCACGTTCGCCCCTTTGCACTGGTCGAATGTGGATCTTTTCCACATTCGCCCATTACCAATGGTCGAATGTATTCTTCTGTCAGTTCCAGTTCTACCTTCGCCCACTAACCATCTACCTTCGCCCCTTTTATCTACCTTCGCCCCTTTCTAACAAAAACTTAACATATGTTATTTATGTTTATCCAATCATTAGTCGCAAAATGCATCAACAAACTCCCCCTCGACTATTGATTGGATAGTTTTCTCTGTTGGTCCATCGTTTTGTTCATCAACTTGATTCTGAGCTGTTTCTTCTGCTCAGTAGTCATTGGAGGCTCATATGTTCTCTTCACTGGTTTAGACACATTCGCTATCTTCACTGTCTTACCAAGCTTACCCTCCAAGTTGCTTCCTGCATTGATGTCATAGGCAAAACAAACTCCAACCACTTGCGTATACTTTCTTGCTTGAGCAAAGTCTTTTGGTTCATAGTAGATCGGATTGTAGAAAAGCATGATGATGTCTTCAAACGTGCAATTAATCAACCACATAGGATCAAATACATGAACATGCTTGTATTTATCCTTCCCATCTCTCAACACAATCACCGCTTCAGCCTTTCTCCAATCATAATACCAGAAGATAAAATCAGCACTGAAATGCTGTGGCATAGGCATCAAAGGTATCTTTCTCATCACTTCAGGTGCTTTGTAGATCAAAGTTACTCGCTTCATATTGGTTTGAGGATCAATATCCCTATGAACTTTTCTTCGGGGATATTGAGGCTGAAATCTCTTCCATCTTGTTCGACTTTCCCAAACCAATTTATCTGCGCACCATCCAACATGCGAACCATTCACTTCAGCACCTGACATTGGGAATCTACATAAGTCTCTGACTGCCCGGTACGGTAGAGTAAGCAGATCACAGAATCTATTGAAGTACAAGATTCCTGTTTCCCATTTTGCAGCTATGCACTTCAACCTGCCTAAGTATGTCCACCCGAGAGCTCTGCCTTTGAACTTGGCATTGTGGAATCTATAAAAGTTACCTTGAGCTTCAGGCTTTGGTCGGTTCTCATCCATTTCCCTCAATTTCCTCAAATAACTCTTCAACTCATCAGACTGATTTGAAGGTCCTTGATTATCAGCACCAAATACTTTCTCTACAAACTCTGCACTCCTCTGCTGTGCTTTCTGCTTAGCTGACTTATTTGGTACTTCAGTAAAATCAGGGAATACCTCATTTTCATCCGTTTGTCTGAAGTACTGAGGAAACTCTTCATGAGTTATATCTTCCATCTCCACTTCATTGTTCTCAGGAGTCTGCATATCATCTGAGTGACTTCCAATATCCTTTTCAGGAATATCTGGAATTGACTCGTCCACCATAAACTCCTCAAACGTCTTCCCTACCCTCTGTGCAAGACCATCTAGAATTTCCTTTGCCACAGATGCAGGTAATTCTCCTTCCTCAAGATCAGGATCTTCATATTCCAATTCATATCGCATATCATCAGTTTGGAATATTTCAGTAAAGCATCCTGTGAACTCAATGGTCCATTCTCTTTTCTCCAACATATCTTTGTACAACTGTTTAGCATCATCAGATAGAGACCTCACCTTCTCATTCCAGAATATACTTTCATCTGAATCAACATTCTCACCTTTCTTTTTAGAACTTGATTCTCCAGTATCTTTCTTCTTTGGTGTTCTCTTCTCATAAGTAAATCTGGAAGTATCATCTCCTCCATCATGATCACTACCACTGCTAAACTCATCTCCTTTCTGTCTCCCAGCACCTTCTGCATCATCATCATCATCATTATTGTCATCATCATCATCACTTTTCTCCGATTCATCATCATCCTCATCATCATCTTGTTCTTTCTCAGATTCAGAATCTTCATAATCAACTTTCTCTTCTTCTTCTTCTTCTTCTTCTTCATCTTCTTCACCCTCCTTCAACTTGGGTGCAGTGTTATACAAGTCATCAATCAAATCACTAATGCGTTTGTTTTCAGCCCTTAGTTCTTTGTTGTCTGCCTTAATCAGCTTAATCTTGCTCTTGTTTCTTGCACACTTTCTTTCAAGCTTTTCATTCTTAGCTTCAAGCATCTTAACATCTCATCTTGATTAGATTTAGACGCAACCACAATCTGAAGCATTTTCTCCTCATTCTGCTTGAATTTGGCAATCTCAGCTTGTTGAGCTACAATCATTTTCATCATATCATCCATCTTCCTGTTTACCTGCTTCATCACATCATCATCTACAGTGACTCTCTTGGATTTGGATTTGGATGGCTCAACCTCTTTTTCTTTCTGAGGCTTTCTGAACATGTCAAGTACATTGTCCAGTGCAACATTAAGTTGATCAGCTGATATTGGTTCTGCCTCTTTGGTTTTCTTTTGCTTCTTGGCGACAGGTGAAGATAGCTTTGATGATGTACCAGCATCGGGCACTCTTTTACCTTTCAACAGTTGAGCTAACTCTTTCTCTCTAAACTCTTTCGTACTAGACTTCTTCGCCATGGTCTTTTGCTTTTTCGTCTTAGGCAAATTAACCACTACAGTCTCTCCAACACTTAACTCTGCCAAATCAACACCTAGACTCTCATCTTCAACAGATTTCTTTCTTCTCTCAGCTTCTTCAATCGACCTATTCAAAGATTCAGACTCACCAACCATAGTGGCCTTACGTTTGGTGGTCCTAACATTTTCAGCATCAGAATCCCACTGCTCATCAATCTCAGTCTCCTCTGAATCAACTGACTCTTCATCTACCAAACCTGAACCTTTCTTTGCCGTTGATTTATGTCTAACCGCCTGTTGCTTTGAACTTCCTTGATCAATCTTTCCCTTGCCCTTCCCTTTGGCTCCAGGATTGACTACTTGTCTCTTCCTCTTAGTTCTTGAATCAGCGTACACTAAGGGATCATCATTATCCGAATCACTATCATCGTGCCTTGCTTTGTTCTTGCCAGGATCAGTGTAATCCTGACGAGCCAAAGCTCCAAAGAGTCTCCTATTAGGTGGCTTTTCACTATCTGACACACCTTTGTATCCCTTCATCCTCACTAGAGTACGAACATTCATGTGATCTTGACCTAGGATCATAGTTGGATCCTTCTTCAACTCTGGATACTTGTGGTCAAAGATCATCATCAGAAATCTCGGATATAGCATGAACTTCTTGTGCTTCATACCTTTCAGCATCTCCAGCATATGGTCTAGAATCATACCAGAAACGTCAAATGGTTTGTTGAGAGTCAACGCAACCATTAACGAACTCAAGCTCCTTCTCATAACGTCATATCCACCGCTCACACATCCAAATACGTGGATAATAACGTGTGCAAAGTACTTGAATTGCACGCCCAGCTTCCCTTTATACATAGATCCATCTGTAATCGGACCTTTGTACTTCATCCGTAAGAAACAAGCTTTCTGCTCAGTCCAGGATAACTCTCTGGGATCTTCACTGACTTCAAACTTGATCTGCAGTGCTTCCCGTATATCAGACTCTGTCAGAAACATCTCCATATCTTGAATCTTGCTCTTGATAATCGTCTGATTATCCCAGAAGTCATACTTCGCATTATGGTAGAAATCTTCAATAATGTCTCTGTATATGATCGTCGGTGTGGCTAATGCATGTACAATTCTGCTCCTTCTCAAAAACTCTATGATCCCGGTGAATTCAGTGTTCTTCTCTATGTCACCAAGATATGCACAGCAATTGTGAGATCGCTCGAACGGCCAACTGCTTGGAACAGATGCTTCAGCCTGTTGCACCGGATCTGGAATAACATTCTCTGCTGGAGTTTCCACATTTTCTACTGGTGCTTCAACATTCTCAGATTGATCAGCCATTTGTACATCAAAAACAGAAAAATACGTCAGAATGCAAAAACGACAAAAAGTTAACAATTTTAAGGTTTTAAGAATTCTACATTCGCCCTTTTGGACTGGACGAATGTGTGAAATTCTGGTCGAAGGTGACATTTTCAGGTCGAATGTCTAAAAATTTTGAACAAATATCACATTCGTCCGTTTTATTATTACCTTCGCCCAATCAGTTTCACATTCGCCCGTTTTAAGAACCGAAGGTGAAAACAGATTATCCCCAAAATTCAAAATTTTGCCAAACTTGTTTTTAACATCTCATTTTGATCCAAATGTGTCCTATATAGACCGATCAACACTCGTGTACCATCAATTTTCCTGATTATTCAATTTTCATCAGTTTTAAAGTGGAATTAGGTTTTATAAGTTTCAATCGATCAAACAATCAACTAAAACTTGTTATTATCCTAATTCCTTATACTATCTCCCCCTAAAACTGATGAAGATTGAATTTGAATCAAACTCAAGTATCAAAACAGACGCTAAGACCCTAAATTTTAAAACCCTAGGTCCGACTATAAAAACTTCGATTCTGATCTGATAAAGGCTCCAATACCTGTGAAATTAGTGTAGAAATAATCAGAAATGTATAGGGAATGAGAATCACAATCAAAAGAAATCTCAGCAACAAGGTCTGGTTATCGAAGAAATTTGGAAAAAATTTTGAATGAAGGGTTCGAACCTGAAATGGTTTATATATAATGGCCACTTTCGCCCGTTTGGTATGGACGAATGTGGGGTAATTCCACATTCGCCCCAAGTTAATGACACGAATGTAAAATGTTTTACCCGAAGGTGGAAATAATACCCGAAGGTGAAAATGATACCCGAGGGTGAAATTATTCCACATTCGTCCAAATTGAAAACGGTCGAAAGTGAGGATTTTTCCACCTTCGACCCAATTAAGGGGCGAATGTGAAATGGAAAAATCTGAAAATTTCGCCAAATCACGAATTCGAATCCCGTTCAACATTTTTCAATCTGTTAAACTTCCAAAACTCAAATTTTCACATTTTGAATGATACAAAGCCCAGATGGTGTTATCAAATCTCAGAAATTGACCATCAAGCATCCCCGGTTATCAAAAATAAAGCAGAAATGCAAATCTTTTGGGTTTTCTGAAATTTTATCAAAACACACCTAAAATCTTTTTGGATTTTGTATCTTTTTGACAATAAAAGTAAAATTCAACAAAGTAAAATGCATCAAAGTAAATGAAAGCAGTAAACATTTTGTGATATCCGGTAAGAGGATCATATCAGTTTACTGAGAAATCTGAGCACAGCGTTGATCTGTTTTAATATTATCATTAGAAACAATATGTGATACAGCAATTGCTGATATTGTGGTCCACATAAGCTCACATGCAGACAATTACGCAATGCTTTAAAATGATACGAGTTAGGTGTTTTAAACTAACACATTGTGGTTCCCACACACACGACATACTCCCGTATCAAGTAATTGCACAAAGCTTCATCGTAACGCGTGATTATGCCAGAGTTATCCGTAAAGTTTACAAAGTATATAGCACAGAGGTGTACAGGTCAGCAAATAAATGCAGCAAAGTAACATGTGCATATACACTAGGTTGAGGCTGATATTAACCACTGATTTGCATCAGAAAGTCAATACGATGTAATAATGATCTTTGATCAATAAAACATAAAGTTCCTCAATTCGGTAACTTTCGGTTTTGGCAATATGCTCTTTTTGCAAATATTCTGATGAAACTAGGTCCGTAAATCAATACGACAAAAGTTTAATCAGAATATCCCGGATAACAATAACATAACGACCCGAAACCTCAGATTTTGGCAATCCTATCAAACGAAATTACGGTACTAAGACCATATGCTCATGAGGTGTTCAGCCACAAACGCATAGTTTGTTATGTTTGTATCACTAATGCACGCAATATTTAGTCTACGAAGCCTATCAGCATATCACACGTAATCAACATACGTCTCATTATACTATACAATTCTTTAACCTGTGTCAGATCCCCACTGATGTACTATCATTTCCTCTTTTTATCCAGGAAATCATTTTGATTTTTCTAATTTTTAGGTCTTTTGAAAATTTTTGAATGTTTTTGGTTTTTCTGATAAAATGACTCCCCCTAAAATAAAGAACATATTTTTGGGTTTTTAATTTTTCTGAAAAATAAAACAAAAATTTGAAAGAAACAATCCACTTGAAAGCATCAACTTCTTTGAGGATTAAACAACCCCCTCGAAAGCATCAACTTCTTTGAGGATTATGATAGTAAAGAGAAATTCCCAATTAGCAAAGAGAAATTCCCAATTAGCAAAAATTTAAAACTAAAACTAAAAACTAAAAAAACGATAAACCGAGGTGCCGATTAGTCCTGTTTTTCCTTTATATTGTTTACTTTTAAAAGATATTCAAAGCGGGATCTGTCAAAAGCTTTTGTAAACAAATCTGCACGTTGGTAGTCAGTATGGATTTTGACCATATCTATCAATTCCTTAGCGTAACAATCACGGATAAAATGATATTTAATCCGGATATGTTTCGCTTTAGAATGATTTTCAGTATTTTTAGTTAATGCAATTGCAGCTTCGTTGTCACAGTGTATAGGGGTTTTAAGAAACTGCAAACCGTAATCCACCATCTGTTGTTGAATCCAGAGCACTTGCGAACAGCAACTCGAGGCTGAAATGTACTCAGCTTCACATGTAGACAGTGCCACGGAAGTCTGTTTCTTGCATTGCCAGGTAATTAGCCTGCTCCCTAAAAACTGGCAACCAGCTGTTGTTGATTTGCTATCTTTGTCACAGCCGCCCCAATCTGCATCACTAAAAGCAATAAAATCAAAATCATCATCATTAGGGTACCAAAGTCCTTTTGATGGACAACCCTTCAGATATCGAAGGATACGCTTGACCGCCGTCAGATGACTTTGTTTCGGCTTCGATTGATAGCGAGCACAGAGACACGTTGCATACATAATATCTGGTCGAGACGCTGTCAAATACATCAGAGATCCGATGATTGCTCTGTATGTAAATGGGTCTGTCAGCTCCCCCTTAGCGTCCACTCCAATCCCGTGATTGGGTTGAATCGGGGTGTCCATCGGCTTAGAGTCCTCCATCTGGAATCGGCTCAAGATGTCGGAGACATATTTCGTCTGGTGAATGAAGATCCCGTCGGGTCTTTGGTCCACCTGTAAGCCGAGGAAAAACTGCATCTCCCCCATAGCGCTCATTTCGAACTTTTCTTGCATGATAGTTTCAAATTCCCTGCACAAAAGTTCGTTAGTTGAACCAAATATAATATCATCAACGTAAATCTGTACTAGAAGCAAATCATCTCCCGTCTTCTTCGTGAAGAGGGTGCAATCGACGAGGCCGCGCTTGAATCCTTTGGAGATGAGGTATGTACTTAGCTCCTCGTACCACTGTCTTGGAGCCTGGTGCAAACCATATAAAGCTTTGTTCAGCACATAGACCTTATCCCGGTGGATTGGGTCCTCAAAGCCTGGTGGCTGCCCGACATAAACCTCCTCCTTGACTTTCCCGTACAAAAATGCGCTCTTGACATCCATTTGATAGACTTTGAATTTCTTGTATGAAGCAAACGCGAGGAACATTCGAATAGCTTCAATTCGTGCTACTGGTGCATAGATTTCGTTGTAATCAATCCCTTCGATTTGATGGAAACCCTGCACGACCAATCTGGCTTTGTTGCGAACAATAACTCCACGATCATCCTTTTTGCACTTAAACACCCACTTAGTGCCTATTTTCTTCCTTCCCGGCGGCAAATCTGTGAGCGTCCAGACTCCCAATTTCTGGAATTGCAATAACTCCTCCTGCATTGCCTCAACCCAGGCATCTTCATTCAAAGCGTCTTTGTATGTCCTTGGCTCTACCTGCGACACATAACATGCAAACGACCAATCGTTTTGAATACCAGATTTTTGAATTTTGGCATATAAAGCTAAAGCACCAAAACTCTCTGGCGAGTTAACGCTTTTCAGCTGCCCTCTGGTCATAACACCACTTCCAGGATCACCAATAACTTGCTCCAGCGGGTGAATACGATGAATCCGAGATTCCGGATTAACAGGTACAATAACTCCCGTCTGAGCAGTCAATTTTCTACAGCATCCTGATCATGACCCGTGTTTGATGATGAAGCAACATCTGGATTTGGAGTTGGGTTCACAGGTTGCGCCTCTAATTCTTCTGCATGTTCAAGAACAGCTTCTTCAAATTGTTCATCTTCAGATTCTGAAGTGTCTAATGAAGTTGAAGCCTCTTGAAACATCTCTTCCTCTTGTATAGGAGCACTGGTATCATTAGAAGCTGGTGGGGGGTTTACGGTGATTGGACGCATCAACGGTGAAGTCGCCGCGTTTTCACACTCGTAAAGTAATCTGATAACAGCTTCTTCAACCAAGCTATCTAGGTTGAATGATTCAAAGAAATCTTTGTAATCAAACATCCAATCAGGGCCCGTGCCTTGCAAATTTTGAGTGTATCGTTGAACTTCCACATTAGCCCAATCCTCCACTTGACGAGTTCGCTTGTTGAATACCCGTTTGAGCGGGGTTGCATATCCAACAAAATATCCCTCCTCAGCTTTAGGACTAAACTTCTCACCTGGATTCAACATCGTGCATGGCGCCCCGAAAGGTTCTAGATACTCTAAGTTTGGCTTTCGTCGGTGTAACAGTTCATAAGACGTTTTTCCAAACTTCTTCACTGTTAGAACCCGATTTAAAGTATAATTTGCTGCATAAATCGCCTCATTCCATAACATTACCGGAAGATTTGAATCAGCAAGCATTGTTCTAGCCGCTTCAATTAGAGTCCTATTCTTTCGTTCAGCAACACCGTTCTGCTGTGGGGTATACGGAGCCGAATATTCATGATGTATCCCTTTGCTTTCACAAAGTTCATCCATCTTGGCGTTTTTGAACTCCGTCCCGTTATCACTCCTGATTCTTTTTATCTTCAAATTGTAGATATTCTCCAATCGAGTGAACAGAACTTGTAGGTTGGTAAAGGTGTCGCTTTTGTTCTTCAAACACATCACCCATGAAAATCTTGAATAGCCATCAGTGACAACTAAACAATAAAGCTCTCCGAGATGACTTTTGCGCTTGACTGGTCCAAATAGGTCCATGTGCAATCGCTCAAGCGGCATCTCAACAGAGTTAACTTTCTTCACTTTATGGGACTGTTTGTGTTGCTTGCCCTTCATACAACTTACTTACTTGTCGTTCAGATGGAAATGTTTCATGTTTACTCCATCGACAAGCCCATTTCTCACCAGTTGATTCATTTTTCTCAGATGAATGTGCCCCATTCTGCGGTGCCACATTATCGATTCTTTCTCGGTCGCCTTGGATAGAAAACATGTTATTTGCCCCTGTGATGTCATTGCCTTGGACATGTCAAGAATATAGAGATTGTTGACTCGAGGTGCCATCAACATTACCCACTCCTTTGGAATTTTGAAGCCCGGTTTGAGAATATAACAGGATTTGTCATCGAAATGCACAGAAAATTGTTTATCACATATTTGACTGACGCTCAGCAGATTATAGTCTATCTGCTTGACATAAGAAATCCGCTCGAAAGTCACAATCCCATTACTCACGCTTCCCTCCATTGTAATATAACCTCCTTTATTTCCTGCGAAAGCGACATACCCTCCATTGATGTTTTTCACGTCAAACAGCAATGCGAGATCCCCCGTCATGTGGCCTGAAGCTCCACTATCAACAATCCAGAGACTGCTAATAGGGCCAGCTGAAGCTCCCTGCACACAAAAAGTAAATCATTTAGTTCTTTCGGGGGACCCAAGCCTGAGTCTTGGGCCTTTGAACATCGGCTTTCAAAGAAACATCCTCATTAACTTTTTCAACAACTTTTTGTTTTGGATCAATCTTTTTCTGATTATTCGAAACATTTTCCTTTTTCTCACTTACCTTTGAAGTAGAAGCTCCTGGAGTACCATTGGGTGTCCAAGATTGTTCAGGCCTTTTAAGAATGCGAATTTGAGATTTTGGTTTTTCAATTGGTTTCTGAACATTGTTAACAAAAGTAACTTTCTTGGCAACCTTATCTGAGTTAACAGACTTAGGTCCAACATTTGATTTGACAATCGGTTTTTGTGGAACCTTTTGCCTATCAATTGTTGCGTTCACCACAGGCTTTCTCCATGATTGTTCCATAGCAATCCGATTTCTTTGATCATATTGAATTGGACGATTGTTCCTCATTTGAAAATTGTTTTGATTATAAAACTGTTGTTGTTGAGGAACAACTCGTCTATGTGGTGGAACATAATGATCAATCGGTTTTCTCATGGAATTTCTAACTTCAACCTCATGTCTTTTATGCCTTACATATGACACTGAGCAAGTAAATGCCCACGTTCTCCACATTTAAAGCATTTTCGATACTCTTCAAAAACATAATGAGCATTTGGTGGAGCAAATGATCTAACAGGATATTGATTATTATACTGTTGATTCCTCAAACTCTCAGGAAGTGGTCCTTTTGAGTAAGTGGGCTCATGGAAACCATTTGCTTTGTCATTTGGTCGAATGAACTCTGTGACATGGACCTTTGGTTCTTGAGGAACATCCGAAAACAATTTCTTTAAAATTTCTTGTGGAATTTCGTTTGTTCTCTCATGTTTTGGAAACCAAATAGTGCTTTCTTGCCAAATCTTTTCAATTTTAGCATAGTTAGCATTTTTGATTGGAAATTCCTCATCAGAGATGATTTTATCGGATCCTTCCATCCGATAAAACACTCTTACAGGTTTGTCACTTGGTTCATTCTCAAGATCCTTTCTAACCTCATTCTTTTCAACCTTTTTCTCACGATGAACAGTTGCCATCGGATGCACATGTTGAGATGGTGACACTGGTTCAGTAGTAATGATGTGATTTTCTTTTGGAATCTCACATACATTAACAGTTTGATCATTACCAGTATCATCATTCTCTGAGTCTGAATTCACACTTTCAGCATAAACACCCTCATCATTCATGCCTAAAATCGGTCTCACATCGGAATGAGGATCACCAATACTCGAGGTATTAGATTCCATTTCCGATGATGAGTCTGATTTTACCGAGCTCTCCGGTATAACTTGGTGATAGATATGATTTTCAAAAAGAACCGGAGATGGTACAGACTTGTAATTGGTGGTGTTATCATCAATGATATGGTCTACCACATAAGCAATATGCTTATAACTTTCCAACTTTTTGTTCACTTTCTCAGCAAAGCATTTTATGGCTGCCATTTCCAACTTGGTGTTTTCAATTTCATTGATATAGTTGTTAATTGCCAATTGTTTCAATGATAAAGTATTTTTCAAGTCAGAAATGTCCTTTTTATAGCCATCTAATACTTTGTTGAAAGCATTCAACTCTTTGCGAGTAGATTGACTGTTTATGATAGCACTATCACGTGAAATTCGGAGTTGTTTATTCTCCTCAGTCAATCTATCACATGTTCCACAATATTTATCACTCCTAACATCAGTGCTAGATTCAGAACTTACAGGTTTTGGCGGTTCAGTCATGGCCATTAACGCGAAATGAGCTTCCTTTCCAGTGAAAAACTTGGAGTAGTCGATCTTGGTGAAAGCATCATCAGCAATGCACGACTTCCTCGTCATCAGAAAATCAGCTTCTGCTAACAGCTGATCAATATCATCATCTAAAGAATCAACACTTGCCTCTGTGTCCGATTCACTGTCTGAGTCTGAATAAACTGATCTACATTCTTCAGGAACATCAGATACTGTATCAATCACCATTCCAGAATGAGTTTCCTCCGCCTTAACCTCAACAGGTTCATTCTCCACATCCATCTCAGTCTCAGAATCATCACTATCACACTCCTCAGTTTCTTTCTTTTCTTCCTCCATCACCGACTCTTCAATATCAACCTTGCAAGCAACGCAAGCCACATTTCCACCAGTAGTGATTTCCTCCACTCCTATCTGCAATCCCGACCAATCAAACCTTTCATCTTGTTGAGTCATCAGTGCTTGATTCTGACTCGTGTTCTGTTGTGTCTCATTTGGTGTAGTGATTGGTATAACTGTTCGGTTAGTGTTGTTAGGAGATTGGTTTTGAATCTGGTTTGATGTGTTAGGTTGTCTGTTTTGGTTGTTGTTAGAGTTGTTTTGACGGTTTTGGTAGTTGTTATTGTTTTGGTAAGAAACTCGGTTTTGGTTTTGTTGTTGACGATTCTGATAGGTTGCATTGAATGGGTTTCTATTACCTTGTTTTGGTGGCTGGGTGCATTCACGTTTAAAGTGACCTCTTTCTCCGCAGTTAAAACAAGTAACTTTCTCCTTGTTGAACCCGTAGGTTGTGTTAGGAGAAGTTCCCAAATCTGTTCGACCTGTCTTTTCAATAAAATCTGTTGCTCTTCTCATGATGCTTGCAAAAGCCCATTGGATATCAATTAGTTCCATCTCTTCCTTGTCGATCTGTGCATAGTCCTCGTTGGTTAAGTTGTTATTCCCAATTTGACTAGCAACAAGTCCATTGTAGGATGAAACCATTGCTGAGACTAGTGCAATATGTTGTTGAGCAATTTCCACTGTCACGTTGCCCAAGTTAGAAGTCTCCAAAACCACTTGTTGTTGATTAGGTTGAGTAACTTGGTTCATTGGTTGTTGAGATTGGCTAGAAGTATAGAAACCTGCTTGTTGCATTGGTGAGAATGGTGAAATGTAGGAATTGTTGTATTGTTGTTGTGGTGGTGGTTGTGTGTATGATGGTTGTGAGTAAGATGAAGTTTGTGCCATGTAGTTGATGGTCGGTTTTGGTGGTTCCATAACATTGGAAATGCAAGCAACATGTGGTGCAACTACCCCTCCTGAACTTGAATTACTCACAGAAACTGAAGTACCTCCAAAGTATAAACTAGGATTCTGAGGAACCTGTGCTCTCCTAGCTTTCCTCTTCTCTTCCATTTCCTTGTTTTCCAGTTTCTGTATGAACTCTTGAATAGTCCAGTACTGATATGCATCCTTCTCCCTGAGAACTTCCACATGCTGATCCCAGTACGGTGGTAGAGCATCTGCAAACTTGTCCACCAAATTCTTTATGGGAATCTGTATACCATAACTAGACAATTCGGTTAGCAAATGACTGTATCTAGGAGTTAATTCTTTTAATGTTTCATTCCCAATATAAGAAAAATTCTCAAACTCCTTTCTCAGTTCATCCATCCTCAAACTTCTCGTTTTCTCGTTCCCATCATGCCTCCTCTTAAGCACATCCCACAATTGCTTAGAGGTTGTACAAGTCCCAAATTGATGTAGCAAATCATTTGTGATTGCCTGAGTCAATTGGGAAAAGGCTTTCTTTTCCACCACATATTTCTTCTTCTCGTCCTCAGTTAAGCTTTCCAAAGGAATCATTTCACCTGTATTCTCCAAAATCGGTGCTGTGTAACCTTTAGCAATCATGTTCCATGCCTCTACTCCTTCCACTCCCATGCCTTCTAAATGAATCTTGAATTTGTTCTGCCACTGATTGTATTCTGATATGTCCATGAGCTTTGGTGGCCTATTCCCGCTACCTGAAGACAAATCGTTAATCAAGGTAGAAATAGCATTAGTAGTTTGAGTATTTACCACCGCCGCTGCTACTCCCCAGTAATCATGTTGTGGTGCTGGAGGTGCTACACTTTGAGGCATCGAGCTCGTCATCGCCATGTAGTTTATCGGTTGCGAAGACTGTGTGCTCGTCTTTTGTGCTGCCACTGTCCATGGGTCCATCACTTGCTGTTTTGGTTGTGTCGTTGCTGGTCTTGGTGTAGTCAGAAAATTCCACATGTTCACGAACTTAGAAAATTTCAACACTTAGAAAATTTTCCAAAATAAATCCTAGGTTCGCCCGGTTTGACCTAGATTCGCCCAAAATGATCTAGGTTCGCCCGAAATCTTTCACTTTCGTCCCTTCTGATTCTAAATTCGACCAAACAGTACCACCCGAATGTAGAAATCACCAGAATGTAAACACAGACTAACACAATTTCCACTTTCGCCCAAAACAAAACGGTCGAATGTGGAAAATTGTACCCGAAAGTGAGAATTTCAACAAGAAATTTCAGGTTCGCCCAAAAACTACACAGATTCGACCACTCAGGTTCCAGGTTCGCCCATTTTGTCCAGATTTCACTTTAAAAAACGGTTACACTTTGAAAAACGGTTATTTTGATCTCAGATTTTCAAAAGTTTATGGATTTGAATGATCTTAATCAGGTTATGCTTCGGAATTGATTTGGAGCAACTTTAATTCTTGGAAAACTTGATTTTAACCACAAATTCAACTCTAAATCAATCAAAAACACTCAAAAATCATGTTTATGTAAAAACAGATGTATTTTGATCAAAAACATGTCCAAATCAGCTCTGAGTTTATCAAATTTGTTGTTGTATGATCCGTATGTCTCTGATACCACTTTGTGAGCGAAAGATTTTAGCTAAAACAGGATAATATGATCATACAAGTCACAAAACCAGGTGCGGAAACCCTAGTTCTGAACAAAATGATAAAACTCTAATCAAAACACAATCAAGATCATTTTCAACATCTTTTCATAGATTAACTTTGTCAAATATTCAATTACAATCACACACACGTTAATCTAGATCAATTACAGACTTTCACAAAATATCCCGGAACCTGACCTGAACACAGACACAACTGACAACTCTATTACATACTCAAAATCACAAAACCTATTTATAGATACTGCACGTTCGCCCCTTTGCACTGGTCGAATGTGGATCTTTTCCACATTCGCCCATTACCAATGGTCGAATGTATTCTTCTGTCAGTTCCAGTTCTACCTTCGCCCACTAACCATCTACCTTCGCCCCTTTTATCTACCTTCGCCCCTTTCTAACAAAAACTTAACATATGTTATTTATGTTTATCCAATCATTAGTCGCAAAATGCATCAACAATTTATGTGTGGGCAAAACCTCCCAAATTCTTGTAATGAAACTTTTAGGGTTTTTTTAAAGAAGAAAATTGATTTTATACAAAAAAGAAGTTTTATTTGTGCTTATGGCCAAAGTTTTTTTTTCTTGAACCAATTTTGGTTCGGTTGCGGTTTTTTCCAGGTACCAACCGGTTTTTAGCGGTCCGGTTCGGTGTCGGTTTGTATACCGGTTACGATTCCGGTGTGGCTTTGTTTGACATGTTTTAGCCTTAGTTTTAATTAGCCTGGTTTTCGGTTCGGTTTATGTTTGGGATTTTTGGTACCGGTTCAGACCGATTTCGGTTCGGGTTACCTTTACCGATTTCAGTTTCAGAACCGGCCTTTTTTCACCTCTAAGAAGGGTACTTAAACTCTAATGGGTTTGGCTAATGTCGGTTGGGTCGACCTAATGAGCAGCGACGGAATTAGGGGAGGGTCCGTTGACCCTCCGGCCGACCTCCGGCATACCGATTTCTTACTGTGATGAAGGGTAATCAAAAGAGATGGTTTTGTGATTGGACCCTCTTAAGTTATATATTCTATGAAGTAAGTGGCTTATATATTCTATGAAGTAAGTGGCTGAAAATAAGTTTGAAGATGGAGTTTTTAGTACCATGGCATCAATAAGCCAATGAACAACAGAAAAGAACGAGTATGGAAGATGAAGATGGTGAAGTCAGAAAAAGTATTAAAAACATTACACTTTTGGTTTACCAAGGCTATTTTTTATAATATAAAAAGCTATTTGTGGCGGTACTAGCCCATTTAAAAAACTAAAAGTTTCAAGGACGAATAACGAAGATTTTTATTTCCAATCTGCCAGACAAATGTAGTGGGAAGGATCTTGCGGAATCGATAAGACACTTGGGAGTGATTTTTGATTTATACACCGCCAGAAAAAGAGATAAAACCGGTAACAGGTTTGGGTTCGTTTCATTCCTAGATGTTAAAGAGAACAAGGTTTTGATAAGTAATTTGAATGGGGGTACGAATGGGAGATTACAATTTGAAAGCAAATGTTGCACGCTTTACACTCGAATAAGGTGAGATGCCACGGCCTAGATCACAAAAACAATCGGTGGTTAATGAGAACAGGGAGAAAACAAGTACAGAGAACAGGGCTGCGGCATCTAGTTTCATGCAAAATGGTCGTTCATTTCAAGACATGTTGACTGGGAAGAAAGGTGATGGGGGTGTACCTAGGGTGGTCAACATTGATGATAGTGTCAGTATGTATCAAGAGTCATATGGGAGAGCACTGATTATGAGAATGTTAGATCTAGATGCGCTCAAGAATATTAATAAGATTTTGAAGGAGATAAACGAGCAAATGGGTGAGGTACAATACTTGGGGGGATTATCGGTAATGGTTACGTATGAGACTAAGGAGGTGGCTCAGAAGGTTTTTGTAGGGACAAAGGAGGTACTCGGAAGATTCTCGGCCATATCATTCTGGGAAGGCCAATCCTTGGCCTTCGAAAGGTTGGCTTGGTTGAAGATACAAGGGTTACCTATACATTTGATGAACAGTGATGTGATTACGAAGGTGGGAGAGATGATTGGTAAGGTGATTCATAAACGAAGAGGTCCGAGGGAGATTCCGATCTATCTTACTACTATATCGGTGTCTTGGTGGGCGAGGGGAGGAAAGTTACTGAAGAGGTGGTTAACACATGGAGAGGTAGAAGGTTTAGAGTATGGGTGTCGGAGGAGGCATGGGACTGGGTGCCGGCTTTCTTCGAAGACACAACATCTAACGTAGAAGATACTAAGGAGAACGGCAATGAGGACTCAACGTCTGATTCGATGGAGGAAGAGGTTGAGAGGGAGGAGGATGTTGAGGAGGTGGTGGTGGAGGATGAGTTGGTGAAAACTGTTGAGGAGAAAGGGGTGGCCAGTGGTGGTTCCGATGGACCTCGGTGGAGACATTAATGGAGGCGACAGTTACGGAAGTTATTTTGGAAGGGGTTAAGTTTCCTTAAATGGGGGCATAAATAAGGAATATATTAATAAGGAGGATTTTGTTTCAGGGGACATGTTTGACTTTGACAATATTATTCAAAACATTGATGAGGATGATGACTTTGTTAAGGTTCAAAAAAAGAAAGAAAAAGTAGGGGAACATTTTGGGCCGGCCCAATGTGGAATATTCAAGTAGTCTGGAAAAGACCAAGACTTCCAAGAAACCTAAAGAATGTGGGCCTGTTGACTTCGAGCACCTAGAGCCCAATAACGAAGACCAGGTGGGGCCGGTTGTTAACAGGGATCTAGATGATAATGTAAATTTATCAAACAACTTTACTCTTATACAAAACTTAGCATATGACACTCCTTTGGTTCAAGTTATTGAAGATGAAACACTGGAAGATGAACTCGATAAGGAGGACGAAGTGGAGAAGACGATTAAGTTGGGAAGAGTGTTGGGTGCCGACTTACACAAACATAGAGACATGGTTCAAAGTGATATCTTGGGTAAAGGAGTACAAGGGGTGGACAAATGAACATGATTTCTATAAATATCAGAGGAGTTAGGGTTGAGGGAAAGGCTGGCTGGATACGTGGGCTTCGTAAAAGGTATGATGTCGAATTTCTTGGTTTGCAGGAATCCGATGTTTCAAGGATCGGTTTACGTGAGTTAATTTCTTTTTGGGGGGATGGGGGTTTATAATTCGATTCAGTGGATGCGTTGGGTAGGTATGGAGGTATTATTAATATCTGGAATCCTAAAGTTTTTCACAGAACCGATTCTATATGTTTATAGAATGAGTTGGTAACAAAGGGATATTTAGTTGAAGACGGTACGGTTTTA
This sequence comes from Ambrosia x helenae, assembly GCA_030844895.1. Lineage (NCBI taxonomy): Eukaryota > Viridiplantae > Streptophyta > Magnoliopsida > Asterales > Asteraceae > Ambrosia > Ambrosia x helenae. The sequence goes on along the minus strand of CM061225.1, from coordinate 33,152,207 downwards.
AACATTTTTAATGTATATGCGACTCAAAGGGCAGGGGCTAAGAAACGATTGTGGGATGATTTGAGGGGTTGATAAGGGGATGTCATGGTATGATGGTTCTGTTGGGAGATTTTAATGCAGTACGTTATCCGGAAGAGCGTAGGAATTCTAATTTTAATCAACTTATTGCTGTTGATTTCAATGAATTTATTGACGAGATGGGTCTGGTAGAGTATTATATGAGGGGTTACAAATTTATTTTCCTGTCCGGTAAAAGGGAATGACCATAAGTTAAGTAAGATTGATAGGGTATTGGTGTGTCAATCGTTTTTTAATAGATGGCCGACAGCTTGTTTAAGGGCCTTGGACCGTCATTTATCAGATCATTGCCCGCTGTTATTGACGATTGTGGATGTGAATTATGGCCCGAAACCATTCAGATGGTTTAACTTATGGTTACAAAGAGAAGATTGTGAAAAGGTTATCATTGATGCGATCGAAGGGAATACGTTTCAAGGGAGACCGGATGAGTTACTAAATGCTAAATTCCGATTTCTTAGAAATGTTTTGAAAAACTGGTGGAAGGGGGTGCTAAATAAAGAAGGGGAAGAGATGAAGAGACTTAAAGAAGATATGGAAAAGATTGAAAAGATAATGGAAAATCGTAGTCTTGAGGAAGATGAGGCTTGGATATGGGATGAATGCAAGAAGGGAGTGGATCATTTAAATTTGTGTGCAAATCGAGATATTAAACAGAAATCAAGGATTAGATGGGCCACGGAAGGGGATGATAATACCGCCTTTTTTCATGGGATTATAAATGGGAGAAAGGCTAAAAATGCTATACCGGGTATTATGGTTAAAGGTACTTGGGTTTCTAAACTGACATTGGTTAAGAAAGAAGTTTTGAGTCACTTTAGAAAACTTTTTGCTGAGATAGAGATTAATAGACCAATATTGCGGTGTGATAACATTAAGAAATTACGGACAGAAGATAGGGATGTGCTGGTTAGAAGATTCACTCGCGAAGAAATCAAGGAGGCTATATTTGAATGTGGTTCGGACAGAGCTCCAGGTCCGGACGGCTTTAACTTCAGGTTTGTTAAGTTCTTTTGGGGCTTATTAGAAGATGATTTTGTAAATTTGTTTGACAATTTTTTTGAAGATGGGTCTTTCGGCAAAGGGTGTAGTTCGTCGTTTATTACATTAATCCCGAAGTGTAAAACTCCGGTGGGCTTGAAGGATTACAGACCTATTAATTTGATAGGTATTATTAGCAAAAGTATTTCGAAAGTGTTGGCTTTGAGAATGTCGAAAGTATTGGGGTCAATCATTTCTAATACAAAATCGGCTTTCATCAAAGGTAGATTCATCCTAGATGGGCCGCTTATTATGAATGAGACGATAGGATGAATTAAGAAGACCGGTAAGAGAGCTTTTATGCTAAAGTTAGATTTTGAGAAGGCTTATGATAATGTAAATTAGGCCTTTTTACTTTCTACACTTGAGCAGATGGGGTTTCATGAGAAATGGTGTTGTTGGGTGAAAGGTGTGTTACAATCAGCTAGATCGGCTATTCTAGTTAATGGTTCACCTACTTACGAATTCCAATGTCAAAAGAAGTTCGTCAAGGTGACCCGTTGTCTCCGTTCCTGTTTCTTGTTGTTATGGAGGTGTTACATTGTCTTCTGGATAAGGCGGTGGCTGTGGGGGAATTTAAGGGGATTAGGCTGGATAATAACTCGGTTTTGTCTCATATGTTATATACGGATGATGCCTTGATTGTTGGGGATTGGTCGAAGGAGAATGTGGATAATGTGGCTCGGGTTTTACGAGTGTTTCACTTATGCTCAGGGATGAAAATCAACTTAATAAATCTTGTTTATATGGGATAGGAGTTGAAAGGGCGGAAGTAGAAACAATGGCGTCGGCTATAGGGTGCAAGGTTGGTTGTTTCCCATTGATTACTTAGGTATCGGGTGGGAGCCAATATGTCTAGATGTTCGAATTGGACGCCGCTGATAGATACTGTACAAAAACGGCTATCTTCTTGGAAAGCGAACACATTATCGATAGGAGGGAGGTTGACACTTATAAAATCGGTGTTAGCTAGTCTTCCTATCTATTATCTCTCTATTTACAAGGCGCCAGGGAAGGTTTTGGATACTTTAGAATCCTTGATGCGGAAATTTCTTTGGTCAGGTTCGGATGAGTTAAAGAAAATACATTGGGTTGCTTGGGAGCGGATTACGGTTGAAAAGAAAAAGGGTGGGCTGGGAATCTCTAGGCTGAGAGACGTCAATCTGGCTCTTTTGGCAAAGTGGGGTTGGAGATACAATACGGAACCGGATTCTTTATGGTGAAAGATTATAGATTTTGTGCACTATGGGAGGGGTTCATGGAACATGTTACCGGTTAAAAAGTCCATGACAGGTAGCTGGAAGACCACAGTGTCGGCATTGACATTGAACCAAGTTAAAGGTAAACCCCTTGTTCAATATACGAGGGGTATTGTTGGTAGAGGGAATCAGATTTGTTTCTGGTTTGATTTGTGGTTTGGAGACACCATTTTAAAGGCTCGCTGGCATGGTTTGTATAAGCTTGAAAGAAATAAAAGATGCCGAGTTATGGACAGGATTCAGAGGAACGATAATGGGCTGATGTTTGTGGAGAATTGGCCTAGATACCCGAACACGGTTGAGGAGATATCTGAATATCAGGATTTGGATCGTATGTTATCGACTTGCAAGCTCTCTTAATCAAGTAACTATTGGACGTGGGGGAGTGATGGTAAAGAGAGCTTCTCAGTGGCTAAATGTAAACGATTGCTGGCCGAAGACAACAATGGGACTGCAGATTTCAAGTTTAAATGGGAAAGTTGGGTGCCTTTGAAGGTGAACATATGTGCGTGGCGAGCTGGTCTTGACAGACTTCCTACCAGGGAGGCGTTAGTGAAACGTCGGCTTAATATTACAAACACTTCCTGCCCCTTGTGTAATTCGGCGTTTGAGGACTTACACCACTGTTTTGTACGCTGCGGATTCGCATATGGCGTGTGGAGTAGTATTTTTAAGTGGTGCAGGTTAGATCCGTTTTTTGCATATGAATATGAAGATCTTATTTTGCTTTATAAGAATGTGCATGGTGGTAAATGGAGAAAAAAAATCATAAGAGGTATTGTTTGGATTGGTTCGTGGGCTTTATGGAATGCGCGGAATGCAAAAGTATTTCAAGGAAAACAAGTGAAGGTGATGGAAGTCGTGGCGGAAATAAAATCGAAGGCTTTTCTCTGGTTAAAAAGTAGATCGAAATTTAATTGTATAGTTTGGAAGGATTGAGCCACGTACCCTTTGTATATGTGTGTATAATTAGCGGTGCTTGCGTTTTGAGTGCTTGCTGTTTTTAATGAAAGTTTCTGTTAAAAAAAATTAGTAAAGCATTAGTTATGTACTTCACACCTTATTTAATATTTGAGTAAATAACTTTATTCAAGTTTTAAAAATTGTTTTCACTTTTTTTTATATATTTATATCATTTAATTATTTATTACTTATACGTCTTTTATTATTTATTTTATTCATAATTTATCACCACAAATTAATCGTCATAACAATTTTTATATTACAAAAGTAATTTACATTGTTTTAAGCATCATATTAATTTTTATTTTCCAAAAACATACCGTGAGTAGTTTACGTACTTTTTCTTTTTGATTTCAAAATACATCACAAAACCAATTTTTATCATATAAATACGTCACATCAAAAAAATAATTTAGTAAAAACCTAATATCTAGAATAATACATAGAATTTTTTATTACACTAATAAAATAAAGGAATATATATATATATATTGACCCTCTAATGAAAAAGTTCTGGTTCCGTCACTGCTAATGAGTCCATTAACATTGTGATTGGGCTTTATCGATTTAACCCGATATAGAACATACATCATCGCTAATGATGTCGTGGCAATATGGTTGAGGTGGGAGAGTTCAACACCATAGATGGATTCTCGCCCGTTAGAGGTCACTGATTCGGTCCCTAACAACCCCTTTCTCTTGGCAAAGGGTCTGTAGTGGTCTTTCAGTTGAAGCGCCTTGGCGCCATCTCAAACCAGGTCCATGTCCGCAATATGCATGGTAGTTCCCAGCTGAGCTAGCCGTTAAAAAAAAAACATACATCATCAGCAGCTTCTGTTTCTAGTAAATAAAAGTCATTATGATTCTTGGACGTATTAATAAAACTACTATACTTGGACAACAAAAAGAAAGTACGTAAACCCATAAATATGGTGACATAATGAAGGACCACGTTATTGGGTAATCAAGGGTTGAGTGAAAGTGTCAAACCATATACTATATTTAATGAAAACTTCAAATTAACCATAACAACATTTTTTTTAAGTGCTTTCTCTTATATGTAGTGGTTCAAGCCCACATGAAACGTTTTTTTACCACGTGGTAGCTATGTTAGCCCGAGCATTTTACCTAAAAATATTGTAGTGGTTCAAGCGATTCATTATCACTTCGATTATTACTATTATTTCAATAATTTTATAATTTTTTATTCAGTACTTTTAGAATAATTTTGAACATATTAAAAATTTGTTGTCGTGTTTCTTTAATATTTAATCAAAATTATACCGAGAATAAGAATTTTAAATCAAATAATAAAGGGGAATGTTAATTAAATAATCCAAACTTAATCGAGTTGGAAAATAATAATCCCAACTTGAAAATTAGAATCTAATAGGCTTAACTTATTTTGGTTTTTATTTCACTGGACCAAAACAAACTGGGTTTAACCCAGTTAGTTTTCTGCCTGCGTGGCATGCCATGTGGCAGATGACCTGTAAAAATGTTCTGATTGGCACGAAAGTGACATGCCACGTAGACGAAAAACTAACAGGGTTAAACTCAGTTAGTTAGTTTTGATCCAGTGAAATAATGCAATGTAGGCGAAAAAACTAACAGGGTTAAACCCAGTTAGTTTTGATCCAGTAAAATAAGAACCAAAACAAGTTAGGCCTGTTAGATTTCAATTTTTAAATTTGGATTATTGCCTTCAAACCTTATAAAGTTCAGATTATTAATTCCAATTTCCCGTAAAGTAAACTCTTTTTTTAACTAAATCAAATAACTAAGGGAAAATTAGAATTAAACAATTTTCTCAGGTTAGAAAACAATAATCCCAACTTGAAAATTGAAATCTAATAGGCCAAACTTGTCTCGATTTTTATTTCCCTAGACCAGAACTAACTGCGGTTAACCCAAAACTAACTGGGGTTAACCCAGTTAGTTTTCTTCCTATGTGGCATGCTACGTTGGCAAATGACGTGTAAAAAATGTCCTGGTTGGCAAAAAAAAAAATCAAATTGGGATTATTGTCTTTTAACCCGACAAAGTTGGGATTATTTAATTACAATCCCCAATAACTAAAAGGATAAAAGAACTAAAATCTTTGGAAAAAAAAAAACAAAAGAGTTTAATAGGGAAAGTGGAAAGAAGATAAAATGTTGAGTAAAAAAATATTAATTTATTTAATGAGTGTTGCTAAATACACTTTCTTTTTTTTTTACTGATTACACTTCTCCAGTTTTTAAATATATATGATCTAACCTTACATTTTTTTAGGATTTTAAAAATTGCATTTATAGACATTCTATTTTTCAACCATAGTAGATTGAAACATAACAAGATAGTAAAATAATGTGGAAGCATTAATCACCTAATACAAACAAAAGATCAACTCTCTACTTCTCAACAACCATATCACATAAAACCTCGAGATTCTCTGAGATTGCCAATTTCAATCTCACATTTTGGGTCCGCCTTTGGTCCCATCCTAGATAACATTCTATTATAACCCATATATTTGTCTGCTAGATAAAACTAAAATGGGGCGACCGAAGACAACCGGACAAGGCGGAGGAAGTTCTTAACCAATCAAACGACAATGGATCAATCAAATACTACATCACAAACCTACCGGATGGCTGTAGTGGAGCAGATCTGGAACGTTTGTTGAAGGATTATGCTGAAGTTTTAAAGGTTTATATAGCAAGAAAGAGAGAGAAAATGGGGTGAAGATTTGGTTTCGTGACTGTTAAAGTCCTCAGAAACAAAAATCTGTTCGATGATCATATGAAGAATTTATGGCTTGGATCGTATAAACTTCGAGCCAATGTTGCAAGGTTTGAAGGCTCCTCGGAAGGCACTGATAAGCGTTCACCGGAAGAAATTGTAACAACCGGCAAAATTAAGGTAATCCCGTACTAATTAATTAAACGCGATTAACGTAATTAAACGTAATTATGTGCTGATTGTTTAACTGGGGCCTTAGAAAGATAGAAGTTCCCAAATAATGCATAAGAATGCATAAGTTTAATGGCAAGGCATGATAGGATCGTGCACAAGCAAATCTATCCGGTATGGACACTGGCGATTACCCGGTAAAAATTAAATAAGCGAAACGAACTCCGGACACCCGAAATATAAAATAAATAATATTTTCACAAAATATAATGAGTTTTGGAAACCCAAAGCCATACGTGAAAGCTTATTGTACAAATCTCCCGGAAACGAATAAAGTGCGCGTACTGCACCCGATACGCGCGTAGCACGTAATTTCACCCGGCAAAAGCTGAAAATAAACTATCAGTAATTTAACTGGGCAAAATTTAAGGAATATTAATGGTATTTTAATATTCGGGTGACACACGGTTAAAAACTCAAGAATACCCGGACGGTACCCGAAAGAGAGTGACTTAAATATAATATTGGACAATATTTAGCAAAGTGGACCCCACCAAACACCCCATGGGGGCCGGCCTATGGCCCACTCAAATGAGTAATATCTTTTAATTATCTCATTAACCTCTTCATCTTCTTAATAACCCAATTATTAAGAAACTAATCATAAGGTTGCATGAGATTACATTGGGTAAGAAAATTCACCAAATCCTCCACTCTCTCTCTCTAACTCACGGCTCCAAACACCCTCTATAATCTCCCATTGATTTTGTTTGTGATCTTACATAATCTTAAATAATATCTTCCATAATCCTTCCATCCAATCCAAGCAAGATTGCATAATCCTTGAAGATATTGAAGAGATATTATAAACACACTAGTAAGAACACTTGAAGCAAATCACAAAAAATTCTTCTTCTTTTTCTTCTTGGCCGTAGGTTTGCACCTCTACATTAACATTTCTCTTTCAATTTTTATACTTCCAAATCACCTCTAGATCATCATTCTTCAAAACCCCCTTTGTGTGTTCAAAAGCTTGGAGCTTAACCCATTGGAAGAACACACTAAACCCCACCCAAATCCAAGGTTTTTGTCTTCCCTAGCCTTGAGCTAGTAGTAAGTATTACATTGTTTTTATTCTTAAATGTTCATATTATATGCTTGTATGATTGATGGGTAAAGATATGGTTTTGAAACAAGAAGATAATGTGTCTTACTAGAATAAAAATGGATGAACAATAATATGGATAAATCTTGGATTTAATATTATTAATATGATATTTGAAGAAAATGTAAAAATATGAACATACCCTTGAGTTAGATGATGATTGGAACATGATTTTTGAAAAAGACTTGAATGTGATCAAAGATGGTTTTAATCATCATAAGATGATAGGTTAATGTCAAAAATATATTAAAATGGGTTAAATAACCATAGATGAAAAAGTTCCATATTCAAAGTCCACTCACTTGAATAAGTGAAAAATTGATGTTTTGGATAAAAGTATGGAACAAACATGTTGATGGCATCTAGGATGGATTATAAGATCATTAAAAGTGAAATGAAGTAAAAACAACTAGGCATTAAGAAAGTGGGTCTTCAAAGTCCACTAAAATGGAAGAAAATGCCAACCATGAAAGATAAGATGAAAAATGCAACGAATATAAGTTAAAGGACTAATATTATAACTTGGAAAGTCGAGGGACTAAAATATGTATTTTAGAAACTTTAGTCCAAGAATGCACTAACAAAGAGTTCGGTGTCAAAAGCATAAATAATAGCTTTCCAAGTGTAGTTTTTTGACAATCATGAGAAACTTACTTGTGTAAACTAAAAGAAGCATTTTTATAAATAAAAAGGAAGTTTATTAAAAATAAAAGGGTAACACGAGGATTTTATAAAAATAAGATTTTATAAAATATTAGTAAAGACTTGGGAAAACTTGTACAAAAATGGATACTTTTATATAAATGGGAATATAAAAGTATCGGAAACATTTTTGGGTTACAAGTTGGACAAGTTGGGCTAAACGTTCAAAGTATATTTTTCCAAGAAATAAACGTTCGGAATCGGAAGTAGGAATGATACTTCCATAAGAACGCGCAATGGAAACAAATATGAAAAACGCTAACTAACGAACTTAGTTACACGAACTAACGTAAACGGACATACGAGAAAAATGCCATTACGACAAGATAAAGATATACATATATATTTTAAGGAAATAAAATATATATAACAAGGGTGAAACGTGCGAAACACTTTCCTAAGTGTAGAAAGAATATTCGTGGGAAAAGGAAAGCACAACGTAACGAATTAAAAACGCTAAACGACACATAAACTTAACAAGTAGTATCCACGCGATGGTATATGTACATATGCTCGTTTTCGACGAAATTCTAGTATATCTATTTGAATGGGAAAATAGATATGCGAGAAGGAAAACCGAGACGAGTAGGTGAAATATACCTGCGAACGTGTGAGTGACCGACAAGATCCTAGTACATCTATTTAAATGGGAAAATAAATGTACGGTGTGGTGAGTCTAGTCGGGCGTTAAGAATATGTTACCGAACAACAAGAACTTAGCATATTTATTTGAATGGGAAAATAAACATGTGGCAAAGTGAGTCGGGTCGGATAATAAGAAATCACATTATATCGAGCAAAACGATCCTAAGTATAATTATTTAAATGGGAAAATAATTATACGTTGGGTAGAGTCGTGTCGAGTATAATGGTGTACAAGTCACAAAGAATATTAATAAGAATAATATATGACTTGTAAGGAAAGGGTAATCCATCGCCATTAAACCTAGGATACGAAACTATTAAACGGGAATTGGGATAAAGACGTGGTCGGGAAGTTGGGTGTACAACTTGCCAAGGCACATACGCTCTAGGTGTAGTGACTTATACGCCTAGAAACATTTGTAGGTGCGGGATCACAAACTTTACTATTTTCTTCTTTGAGCCGAGCACAGTTACAGGTGAGTCTCACGACCCCATTTCTAAACTATTTAGCGTTTTTACGGGGGAAAGATATGTTGGGATTGTTTGACGGGTTGGACACTTGAGTTGTGATCGCCACTCGGGGTTGAGACCTCCCCACTATAATCATTAATTCAGGAAAGTGAAACCGAAGGAATATTTGGATAGTACTATTGGTGCCTGACAAGGCCCACCCCTAATCGATAGCGTCGATTATGCATCGGCGTATGCCTGGGGTGCACGTATTCTGAAATCAAGTCGTAGGAATACCGAGTAACGACTTGGGGCGGGGGCATTGTTAATTGTCTTGGTTTGGTTATAGGCTCAAGTAAATTGTAGGACTTTGCAACTCCTATAAATGTCATAACAAGGATATTCCCACTTAATAAAGTGTTATTAAATCAAAACCTGTGAACTCACCAATATTTATATATTGACGATTTTCAAACATATCTTTCAGGTAATTGACTAATGAAGGGGTCTCATCTCTCTATCCCATGGACTTCGGGATATAGGGAGGAGCCTCCTTATTTATTTCAAAAACAATTTAAGATTATGTACGAATAATTTGACATGATTATCGGCGTTGAATAAATGCCCGTTTGTTTAATTATTATTGTGGTTTGCATTAATCTTGGCTTAATCCTCTTGAACCGTCGCGCCACGTGTTTCCGCCATAGGCGTGGTGTGACAGAAATCAACAAGGAGGAAAGCTTTCCTCCTTTAAAAAACGTTTGAAAAAGAAAAGACTCCAATAGCAAATATTCACGGTGCACAAGGTTGTTCATTCAAAGAGAAAGTAACTGGGATCAAAGAAGAAAGAAAAGAAGAAAAAGTGGTGGTCATTCTTGATGCTATCAACGAGTTTAGTCATATTCATGGGAAAGCTTTGGTGGTGTCTATGTTCGATGTTGGAGGTCTCAAAAAACTGTCGGATTTGTTAAACGAAGCTTGCCCTTATGAGTTTAAAATGCAGTATGTAGGAGGGTTATCTATGCTAATCACTTTGTCTTCAGAGGTGGACACGGGGGATGCTTGGATAAAATTTTTGGTTAAAACGGGTTTATTCCAGACTGTCCTGATTTGGAGAGGGCAATCTTTTCCATTCGAAAAGATTGCTTGGCTCAAGGTACAAGGGCTACCGTTAAATGTTCTGTGTAATGAGGCTTTGGATTGGATTGGAGCTATGTTCGGGAAAGTTATACATAAAGCGAATATTAATCCGGTTGATGGCGACCTATCTGTTGACTATGTTGCGGTTCTAGTCGGAGAAGGAAGGAGGATAATGGAAGAGGTTGTTCTTCAGTGGAGGAGGCGTAAATGCCGGGTTTGGATGATGGAGGAGATTGGTGATTGGATCCCAGATTTCCTTTTCAAAAAAAACTAGTTCTACTGTTATGTCGGGTTCCGAGCAACACTCCGGTGACTCTCCGATGAATGTTGAGGATGAAGGAGTTAATGCTGGGAGTTTGGAAAGTCAAAATTTGACTCATCACATTAATGATGATTCCAATCATTTGCCTGGCTCTTTAATGCGCCAATCATTTCCTTTTAAGGATATACAATTCAAACCGTTGGACACCTCATTTTCCTTTTCTAAGGATTTTAATCCTTGTTTAGATGTGGGCCAGACTAAATTGACAGATTCGTTTCTGGGCCAGAAGGTTAGTAAAGATATTTCAAAAAATAAAAAGAAGACCAGGTTTAAAGCCAAGCCCAAAATGATTTCGGTTGATGAACGACCCAATCCACCAAAGAGGGCCAGGCTTGATTTTGACCCAAATGGTTCAGATCCATTTGGTCTTGATGCCCTTTTGGGCCTGAATAATTCTCTGGTTAGCAAGAATGACAATCAGGACAGTGGAAGTAAGACCCAGGAAAAAGACCTAACAATGGAAGAAGGTGGTAATCAGGTTACAGGTAACAAATCGATTCAAGAGGAGATGGAAAAAAACTTCGACCTTAATTCACAACCGGAGAAAAGTGCTGATACGAAGATTGATGAACCAGATACCAATGAGAATGCTTCTTCTGAACAAGATTCTCAATCGGAAATTCAAGCCACTGTGGTTATGGGTGATAAATTGGGAGTAAAGTTAAACAATTTTGAAGATTTGGTGCGTATAACAGTTGAGAATGAAGGTATACAAAAAGGTAACTCATGAATTTTCTTTCTATTAACGTTAAAGGGCTTGGGGCGACTGGGAAACAAGATTGGGTTAGAAGGTTAAAAGTCAAGAATGATGTTTCATTTATAGCCATTCAGGAAACTCAGTTGGTTAATGCGGACTTGGTTAACATTGATAGTTTATAGGGTGGTAAAGGTTTTGGTTGTGATAAAATAGGTGCTAACGGGAGATCCGGGGGTCTTATTAATGTTTGGGATGAGAAGGTTTTTGATAGAAAAGTGATAATTGCTAATCAGAACTTTCTGTTTTCAAGTGGTAATCTTGTTTCGGATAACTTCCCTATCAACATTGTGAATGCTTATGGGCCTCAGAATGTTGTTCAAAAGAGAAGGCTTTGGGATCAATTGGGGGGTATTATGCAAGATTATTTGGGGTTGTGGGTTCTTTTAGGTGACTTTAATGTTGTGCGATTTCCTGAGGAGCTTAAAAACTCTGGTTTCAATCCGATTAGTGCACGCGACTTCAATTATTTTATTGATTCGATGGGTTTAAAAGAGTATAAAATGCAAGGTAATAAATTTACTTTCATGGTGGAAAATGATAAAGGCTTCAAGTTTAGTAAGATTGATCGGGTTCTAGTTTATCAAAACTTTTTGAATAAATGGCCTCAAGCTGTTTTTCGGGCTTTACCAAGGGAAAGATCCGACCATTGCCCTTTGTTATTATCGGTGGTTGACTCAAACTTTGGACCCAAGCCTTTCTGATGGTACAATTCGTGGTTGGAAAGAGAGGGGTGTGAAAAGATAATTATTGATGTTTTGGATGGTAATCAGTTTTTTGGTAACCCTAATGTGATTATTGCTACAAAATTCCAGAAAGTGAGAGAAGCTCTTAAGGTTTGGTGGAATGAGATAAAACTTAAGGAGGGGGCGGTTTTGGATGAGATGAGAGCCAAACTGGATTCTTTAGAAAAGAAAATGGAAGATCGTGAATTGGGAGAGGATGAGATTTGGATATATGAAGAATGTAAAAAAGGGTTGGATGTGATCGAGCACTATCGATTTCTTGATGTTAAACAAAAGTCGCGTATTCATTGGGCGACAAGTGGAGACGAGAATTCAGCGTACTTTCATGCCGCAGTGAAGGGTAGAAAGGCAAAAAATAATATCCCCGGGTTATTGGTGGACGGGAAGTGGGTGTCTAAACCGGCTCTTGTTAAAAAGCATACTTATCAGTTTTTTCGATCCATGTTTGCTTCTACATGTGCAGGTCGGCCAGTTTTGGAGTGCGATAATATAAATGTTTTACCCAGTAACGTTATAGAAGATCTCGTGGCGGTTTTTTCTAAAGAAGAAATTAAACGAGCGGTTTTTGATTGTGGTGGGGATCGTGCTCCGGGTCCAGACGGTTTCAATTTCTCTTTTCTGAAGCATTTTTTGGCTTTCTTTGAAGATGATTTCTTCAATTTGTTCTCTCATTTTTTATAACTCGGGGCATATTAATCATGGCTATAGTGCGGCTTTTATAACTCTTATACCAAAGATTAAAAATCCTACAGGGCTCTCGGATTACAGGCCTATTACCTTAATTGGTATTATGTCAAAAGTGATCTCCAAAGTTTTGTCGAATAGGATCAAGAAGGTGATGCATTTTATTATTTCAGATTCTCAAAGTGGTTTTTTGTCAAACCGTTTTATCTTAGATGGTCCCCTTATTATTAATGAAGTTCTATCTTGGCTCAAGAAGAGGCGTGACAAGGCATTCATGTTCAAGATTGATTTTCAAAAGGCATATGACAATGTGGATTGGTCATTCTTGATATCCACAATGAAGAAAATGGGGTTCCCGGATCTTTGGTGTCTATGGATAGAAGGTGTTTTGAAGTCGGCTCGATCTTCGATCCTAGTTAATGGGTCGCCTACTTTCATTTTCCAATGTGAAAAAGGCTTGAGGCAAGGTGATCCACTTTCCACTAGTTTGATTAATAAGGCAGCCAACGTTGGCGGTTTCGATTGTTTTAAGCTTGGTAATAATGGTCCAATGCTATCTCATTTACTCCATGTGGATGACGCCCTTATCATTGGTAAATGGTCCGATTATAATTTCAAGAGCATGCTTCGCCTTCTTCGAATTTTTCACATGTGTTCAGGCTTAAAAATTAATCTCCAAAAGTCGAGTATTTTCGGGATTAATTATTCTGATAGTGAGGTTAAGATATTGGCTGAGTTGTGTGGGTGTAAGCATGGGGTGTTTCCTTTTGACTACCTCGGTATTAAAGTGGGAGCCAATATGAATCGGATCCGAAATTGGGATTCGGTGATTGATAAATTCAAGTCTCGACTAAAATTGTGGAAAGCTAAATGTCTATCGATCGGGGGCCGAATAATCCTTATTAAATCGGTTTTATCAAGTATACCGATTTATTATTTTTCTCTTTATATAGCTCCGGTCAAATTCATTGAAGTTTTGGAAGGAATCATGAGCCGTTTTTTGTGGGCGGGAAATGAGAATATAAAGAAAATCCATTGGGTAGCTTGGGATATAGTTACTATGCTGAAACAAGATGGAGGTTTGGGCATTTCTAAGTTAGCCGAAGTTAATTTGGCGATGTTGGTTAAATGGGTGTGGAGGTATAAGGTAGAACCACGGTGTTTATGGAGGAGGATTATAGACTGTTGTCATGGGCGGAGTAAAACTTAGGAGATTCTTCCATGTAACAACTCCTTGCCCGGAGGGTGGAAAGCGATTGTTTCGAGTTTGAATAAGCTGCAGATTCAGTCTAAAAAGGTTAATACTCAATTTAAAGCCATTATAGGGAATGGGAAGCAAGTGAGATTTTGGTTAGATAGATGGAAAGGAGACCACTTGTTTAAAGAAGAATTTCCAAATTTGTTTTGGATTGTGTTTGATAAAAAGGTTACAGTCCACGCCTCTTGGGATAATGTGACTTCTGATATAGTGTGCAGCTGGAAAAGGCAGCCCATTATTCCTGATGAAGTTGCCGAGCTGGATCTGCTCAAAACTCGGCTGCAGGGGCTGCATTTGTCTGACGAAGAAGACTGCTGGAAGTGGGAGCCAAGCGACGAAGGTAATTATTCAGTGGCTGAATTCAGAAAGATATTGTCTAAACAGCGGGTGCATGCTAGATCTTTTTCTATGCAATGGATAGCTTGGGTTCCTTTAAAAGTTAAAATCTTTATTTGGAGGTTAGAGATGGATCGTATTCCTATCAGGGTCGCTCTTCGGAGGCGGAATGTTAATGTTCCAATTAATACTTGTGCACTTTGTAATTTTGATGAAGAGACTTCCCTACATCTGTTTACCGGATGTGGTTGGTCGTTTAGTGTTTGGTCAGCGATAGGATCGTGGTGCAATATAAGTCCTATCTATGCTTTTGATATTAAAGACTTTTAATTAATCGGGAATGGGAGATCTGGAAAGGAGGCCAAGAAGATCATTACCGGGATTATTATGGTTACCATGTGGGCTATTTGGTATACGCGGAACGAAAAGGTTTTCAAAGACAATGACGCTAAGGTTATGGAAGTGGTTGCTAAAGTGAAATCCCTATCTTATGTTTGGTTAAAGTCTAGATCAGGGTTTAGCAATTTGGTTTGGAAAGATTGGGCCTCGTGTCCGTTGTATATGTTGTAATGCGTTTTTGCTTCGGTCCTTGTTTTAAGGACCAGTAGCTTTTCTTAATGAAGTTCACTTTTCAAAAAAAAAAAAGATAAAACTAAAAAATCAAAAGCTGAGTTTGTAAATGAAGAGAATTAGGGGAACATACCTTCCATTCACAAGTTAAAATTCTTACCTTCATCCCATGTATGTAAAATGTGGATTTTAAAAAATGGGTTTCCAGATACTTCACTAAAGTCCAATCATTCTGTGGAAAACGTGAGAATCATAGGGCCAAGGGTTTAGAATGAAACTTTGTGACTTTGTGAGAAACAAATAATTCAAGTGAGATTTCAAAGGTGGTTTTCGGGTTAACCTTTATGGAGGCGAACAGGGTTTAATCGCCGAACCATTGAATCGGGGAACCGTAGACTGATGAATGTCAAATAACTTAAATTAGTGACCTTTCCGATGAGTACTTCCTTGGTGTGAGGACCGTAGACGTCAGAGGTGTCAAGGAAGGTGACGTCTGAGTCAACGCGTGGTGGATGAGCATGATTATATCGGTACGGGTTTGAGAAGTCGTAGTTGCCGGACATACCATGCAATTCAATTCCTATGCTGAGACATGTGAGCTTAATTTCACTAGGAATGGTGGTGGGGAGGAGGGTCTAATTTAAAAGTTTCTTTTATTAAAGGGATGAAATTTGAAAACTTGTAGAATGTTTTTTTTTTTAAAAAGGGAGTGTAAAAAGTAAAAAAAAAAAGGTGTACTTAGCCCATCCCTTATTAAATTTGTAAGGTTGTGATTCAAATAGAGTTGAAGAATATTTATTTATTATTTTCCTCATTCACTTCATCTTGTTTGCACTGATGCTGAGCTAGATCTATACTTTTGTCACTTCTTCGATCTTCTTCGCAACGATGCAAGAGCTTCTAGCGGGGCTATAACATCTGAGGGGATGGTGTGGTGGCGTTTTCCGCCATTATTTGGTAGGCAAAACGCCCCATTACGGGTGGTTTAATTGTGTTCTTGAATTTACATATATTTATTTAGCATAAGTTTAGAACCAACAACTATTAGGGGAGAGATAACGGTATCGAAATAATCAATTCTAATTTAAAGGCACAATAGTATTTAAAAAGCTTGTCTTACGACGACTATATGATACACACATTTCGATCAACTTCAGGCGGTTACATATGATCCCTAGTGATCTGTAAAGAGATGTGATGTAACTAATTTAATTAGCCGATGGAATGAGATGCATTCAATAAGGGTTGTGCTAAACGTACCTCCCTCTTTTTGTTTATACTGAATTGTAAATCTACCCTTACTAAATCAATCACTGAAATGTAACAGGTGTTTGTTTAACCTACATGGGTACGTTAGCCCCACCCTTCAACTTTGACCTGTTGTGTCCACATCATCCTCATCAGGCAAGTTCCATCAAACCACCTTTGAAGACATAAGTGAATTCACTCATCTTCTCCTTGGAAAGAACCACCCCAATCTCAATCCCACCTTCCAAATCCTTACTATCACTCAAAGAAAGCACATTAACCCTACCATAATCACCACTTGACATCTTCTCAACCTTTTCAAGTTTCCCCCACCCAAAATCCAACCCATATGAATCAACTTTAGGTGATCCAAGAACCCTAACATTCAATCCCTCCCAATCACAAATCCACTTATCAGCCCCTCCCAAAACATCCATGTCAAGCCTCTTAATCTCTTTCCCCAACGATTTCGCAGCGAAAACAATCCCATCATCACCCAACAAGGCTCTCTTCATCACCATACATCTCCCAAAAGCTATGCAACTACCCAAGTAACTTGAGGGTACTTCAAACCCTAATCTTGTAATCCCACCAGCATTAAACCCTAAATACATTGGACCGTCTTTCGAATCTAGGGTTTCTTGAACTTTAAGTAAACAAATCCATACATAAGAACATGCACTCACATAAGGTGATAGATGAACCGGTGGCTCCTCATTCATCATCTTACACTTTCCAAGAATGTGTCTTTTTATCATGTTCATGTCTGCTGACGTCACAACAAAAGTTGATTTAACAATGTCATGACAGGTTTTCACATATGAATCTTTAGGGGAGTTTAACCAACTCCACCATTGCTTCAAAAACGTCTTTTTAAGCAAATTCGTGTCCGAAATTACGCTCCTGTCAAACCAGGGCGTAAATTCGGAGGCGAAAAAAGATTCTTTCTTCAACAAGGATATACAAACCGATGCCCAACATTTCAAGAACTGATCAAGCGTCCGTTCATCGGCTGCTACGTGATGTACACTGACTCCAATCGAGTACCCGGAGTCTTTAAAACTGGTTATCTGGACAGCAAGTAGAGGCACGTGTGTGTCACGTGGCATGGAGAAGGTTGGGAGATGAGGTAGAATTGAGTAAAGATTAGTAATGTGTTTAGGGTGGTGGCCAGAAAGATGGTTTATGTTAGTGTTTGATTGAGCAATTGTTAGTGTGATGGAGTCACCTTTAGTGTAGACAATGTAGGGTTCAGCCGGTGGTGGTGGAGATACTAGGTTTCCGGCGAGAGGGTGGTAGTGGTGGAGGGTTAAAGAGAGTGATTGTTTGAGGGTGGTGGTTATGGTGGTGATGGTGGTTTTGTGTGGTGGTTTAGGGAAGAAGAGTAAGGTATGGTTTGGTGGGTAGAGAAGCCATGGAATGTCTAAGAATGTTAAAGGGAGTTTGAGTGGAGGTATGGTGGAATCCGGTGGTGGTGATATGTGGCATTTTTCGACGATGGTTATGTCAAAAGGTGTCGCCGCCATTGCCGGAGATGGTCGCAAGAGACCGGTTTTTGGGAGCGTGTATGGAGACCGGTTGAAATAGCAAAAGTCCCACGTTTTGTTTTTTTTATATGTTGAGTCTTGACCATTCATCATCTTTGGTAGATATGATGAGGATGTGTGGTTACATTACATGGTTATTTACATATTGTGTCAATGTGGCCCCTCTATTTAGTTTTAGAAAAGTTTAATTGATCATGCAATTCGTTATATTTAATTAAGTTATTGTTTTGATTTAACTTATGATAGACGCGGTAAATAAGAAATTTATCTATATGGTTTATTAAATTAAGAGAGTGTTTGGAATTGCGTTTTGAATCTGATTTTTAGATTACTGCGTTTTGAAAACGCAGATAATTAGTTTTTAGTGTTTGGAATTGCGTTTTGAAAACGCAGATAATCAGTTTTTAGGCTACCAAAACGTAATAATCTATAAGCAGCCCCACCCCTGCTTTTCCAAAACGCATAATCTGTTTTGAATAATCAATCCCAAACATCCCCAAGTCTCCCCTAGTGTCACTTTACGTTTCCTAGAAAGTCAAACGTTGACTTATATCCACCTAAATTATCAAAATGAATATGTAAAAAGTTTAAACTTACACAAGTCACTCAAACCAAGTATACTTAGAGGATGATACGTGTCTTAAAAGTGTAAGGCATAGAATCTAAACCAATTACAGTTAGACATTAATTAGATTTTTAGATGTTTCGTCAGATTCTTAGAGGTTTCGTCAGATTCTTAGACGTGTCATCAGATTCTTAGACATCTCAACTAAATTTTTAAAGGGGTATTGGATTTTAATAATCCTAAGTTTGAGGCATTGGCCGATAATAATCCCAAGTTTAACGTTTGACCACAATAATCCCAGCTGAACCTTTGAGTGTCAAAAATGAACCTCCGTTAAGTCTGGACTAACTGGGTTAGTTTACATGCTGAGTTGGCATGCTGATGTGTCACTGTTGCTGACGTGGCACTAACTTGGCATGCTGACGTATTTTTTTTCCAAGTAATTTAAAAAAAAAAATTTGCCACATCACCTTATTATGTTCTTATTTGTGGGCCCTTCTTAAACACAATCAGATCAACACACTTAAACTCAAACACCCTAACATCATTTATAAACACAATCATTTTACACGATCAGACTACACGATCAAAATACGAAGAATAAATTAGGGTTCTTAAAAATCGATTTGGAGGTTGTTTATATGTTTTGATAGTCTTAGGAAGGGCTTTTATCTGGTTGCAGGAAGGTTTTATGCATAGATGGTTGTTTCCTCAAAACATTCCTTGGAGGAATGTTGCTATGTGCAGTTGGAAGAGATGCAAATGACAGAATGTATCCAGTATGGGCCATAGAAGAAGGTGAAACAAATGATACTTGGGAATGGTTTATGGAACATCTAAGAATAAGTCCAACATTTCAAGAACTGATCAAGCGTCCATTCATCGGCTGCTACATGATGTACACTGACTCCAATCGAGTACCCGGAGTCTTTAAAAATTGTTATCTAGACAGCAAGTAGAGGCACGTGTGTGTCACGTGACATGGAGATGGTTGGGAGATGAGGTAGAAGTGAGTAAAGATTAGTAATGTGTTTAGGGTGGTGGCCAGAAAGATGGTTTATGTTAGTGTTTGATTGAGAAATTGTTAGTGTGATGGAGTCACCTTTAGTGTAGACAATGTAGGGTTCAGCCGGTGGTGGTGGAGATACTAGGTTTTTGGCGAGAGGGTGGTAGTGGTGGAGGGTTAAAGAGAGTGATTGTTTGAGGGTGGTTGTTATGGTGGTGATGGTGGTTTTGCGTGGTGGTTTAGGGAAGAAGAGTAAGGTATGGTTTGGTGGGTAGAGAAGCCATGGAATGTCTAAGAATGTTAAAGGGAGTTTGAGTGGAGGTATGGTGGAATCCGGTGGTGGTGATATGTGCCATTTTTCGACGATAGCTGTGTCGAAAGGTGTCGCCGCCATTGCCGGAGATGGTCGCAAGAGACCGGTTTTTGGGAGCGTGTATGGAGACCGGTTGAAATGGCAAAACTCCCACGTTTTTTTTTTCCTTTACATATTGAGTCTTGACCATTCATCTTTGATAGACATGATGAGGATGTGTGGTTATATGGTTATTGACATATTGTGTCAATGTGGCCCCTCTAATTAGTTTTAGAAAAGTTTAATTGATCATGCAATTCGTTAGACCCACCGTAGTGAGGCGTGATTTTTGCCAAAAATTGAAAAATGGCGCCCCAAACACCAAAACATAGGGACGCTATTTTTCAAAAATGGTTTGGAGCTTTATATAAATAATGCCGGGTATCTATTTAATAAACCAATAATGTGCAACGGTCATATGACTGTTTTCTTAATTTGAACGGCTATTTTTTTTTGGTTTATTATAAATACACAACACACATCACACACAAAAATCACTTTCAAAAAAAAATCAAACACAAAAATCATTTTCAAAAAAAAATTATAAAAAAATGGGTTCCCCCGCGTCATCATCCGTTGCGAGAGAATATTACAAAGAGTTTCTAGGCGACGAGGGTGATTCGACAGACGAAGAGTTGGAGCAAGATGCAATTACGAGTGCGCTTGCGCTTTCGGCGAGGTATATTGAAGAAACTAGTACGCCTACACGTCCAAAACAAACTAGACAGTATTACGAACGAGATCGTGTATCGGCAAATGCTCGATTGATGAAGGATTACTTTTATGAAAACCCGACTTACCCCGACCCAAAGACGTTTAGGCGTCGTTTCCGGATGAGCAAACGTTTATTTCTACGTATATCCGGAGATCTGGAAAACGCGTTTCTTTACTTTAAACAAAAATCGGATGATAGGGGGGTTGATGGGATTCACGTCTATTCAAAAGTGTACCTCGGCACTGCGTATATTCGCATACAGCAACACGACGGATATCAACGACGAATATTTAAAAATGGCCGAGAAAACAACACGCGATTCTTTGGAGTATTTTTGCCAAGGTACATCACTTTTTTTAAAGTTAGATCAATTTTTTTATATATGTTTGTATTTATTTTTGTATATAGTTAGATCAATTTTTTTTATATATGTTTGTATTTATTTTTTTTAGGAATAATAAAGTTGTACGGAGCCCGGTATCTTAGAAGGCCCACTTGGTACGACTTACAAAAAATTTTTGAGGTGCATACGAATGAACATGGGTTACCAGGAATGCTGGGTAGCGTTGATTGTCATCACTGGCGGTGGTATAATTGCTCAACCGCTTGGCGAGGTCAACACACACGTGGTGACCAAAAAGGACCATCGATTATTCTTCAAGCGGTGGCTTCAGTCAATCTTTGGGTTTGGTCGGCCTATTTTGGTGTTGCGGGGTCATGCAACGACTTAAACGTTTTTGAGCAGTCGCCTATTATTGAGGATTTCATTTCTAGCAGGGTAGCAAAGCGTGCTTTTATGCTAATGAAAACTACTACCCACACGGATACTATTTGGCTGACGGAATATATCCGAGGTATAGCATTATCGTTAAGACGTTTAGTAACCCGTACGATGAAAAAAGGGCACACTTTAAAAAGGTTCAAGAGGCGGCGCGAAAGGACATAGAGAGATGTTTTGGGGTTCTTCAACAGCGTTGACATTACATAAGAAACCCTGCTCGTGCATGGACCATAGACAAGCTGCGAGATGCTATGTATGCATGTATAATCATGCATAATATGATATTAGAAGATGAAGGTAAAGCGATATGCCAAAATTATGTACCGGAAGCCGTTCAGGATCTACCGCAAGCTAATATGGAAGAAAGAATGCTCAACGCACATGAACTTCGTGACCATGAAGTACATGACGCGTTAACGGCGGATTTGGTCCAACAAGCGTGGTCGGTTCGGTATATTCCAAACGCGGGAGGAAACGAAGAGGGCGAAGATGAAGAAGAAGAAGAAGAGTATGAAGAATCCGAAGATGAAAATTAATATTAGTTGTAGCTTTTTTTTAATATTAGTTGTAATTTTTTTTTTAATATTAGTTGTGTGTTTTTAATATTATTTGTAATTTTTTTATATTTATTTGTCTTTTATTTTAATTATTTTGATTTAAAAGATTAAAAAAATCAACCAATCAGAAACATGGGCTTTATAAATAAAGCCCCTACCACTACACCCCTATTTCAGTTTCTCTCTCCATGCTGACTCAGCAGCCACATGGACCAATCAGAAAGGGGGCTTTATTTACTACACATGGTCTTATATTTAATTAAGTTATTGTTTGAATTAACATACGATAGACGCGGTAAATAAGAAATTTATCTAGTCTCCCCTAGTGACACTTTACGTTTCCTAGAAAGTCAAACGTTGACTTATATCCACCTAAATTATCAAAATGAATATGTAACAAGTTTAAACTTACACAAGTCACTCAAACCAAGTATGCTTAGAGGATGATACGTGTCTTAAAAGTGTAAGGCTTAGAATCTAAACCAATTACAGTTAGACATTAATTAGATTTTTAGACGTTTCGTCAGATTCTTAGAGGTTTCGTCAGATTCTTAGACGTGTCATTAGATTCTTAGACATCTCAACTAAATTTTTAAAGGGGTATTGGATTTTAATAATCCTAAGTTTGAGGCATTGGCCGATAATAATCCCAAGTTTAACGTTGGACCACAATAATCCCAGCTGAACCACTGGGTGTCAAAAATGAACCTCCGTTAAGTCTGGACTAACTGGGTTAGTTTACATGCTGAGTTGGCATGCTGATGTGTCACTGTTGCTGACGTGGCACTGACTTGGAATGCTGACGTATATATTTTTTCCACGTAATTTTAAAAAAAATTGGCACGTCACCTTATTATGTTCTTATTTGTGGGCCCTTCTTAAACACAATCAGATCAACACACTTAAACTCAAACACCGTAACATCATTTATAAACACAATCATTTTACATGATCAGACTACACGATCAAAATACGAATAACAAATTAGGGTTCTTTAAAATCGATTTGGAGGTTGTTTATATGTTTTGACAGTCTTAGGAAGGGCTTTTTATCTAGTTGCAGGAAGGTTTTATGCATAGATGGTTGTTTCCTCAAAACATTCCTTGGAGGAATATTGTTATGTGCAGTTGGAAGAGATGCAAATGACAGAATGTATCCAGTAGCATGGGCTGTAGTAGAAGGTGAAACAAATGATACTTGGGAATGGTTTATGGAACATCTAAGAATAAGTCTTGAAGTGCATAATGGTGGCAAAGGCTGGGCCTTGATTTCAGATCAACGGAAGGTATGTTTGCTTAAATGTTAATGTATGTATTAAATGTTTATGTGTGTATTAAATGTGAATGTGTGTATTAAATGTTACAGTGTTTGCTTAATGCATTTGCAAAGGTATGGCCTGAGGCTGAACATAGGAACTGTGCTAGGCATATATATGCTAATTGGCATAAGAAGTACAAGGGTGATGATTTAATAGAGGTGTTTTGGAAGACAACTAGGGCATACAATCTTGCTGATTATAAACTGGCTTTGGATGAGATGAAACAGATAGATCCATTGGTACGACTGTCTTTTACACTTGTGTTATTATTATGTAACAGCTTATTAACATATAATCTTTTACAGGCATTGAATGATTTCCTCAGTCAAAACCCAAAGTGTTTTTTCAAGATGCTTTCTTAGTAAGGCCACCAGATGTGATATTCATGTCAATAACATGGCAGAAACCTTTAATGGTTTCATATTGCAGCCTAGGGCAAAGCACTTGATCACAATGTTGGAAGACATAAGGGTTGCTGTGATGAAAAGGCTAATAAGGATGAGGACAGAGATGGAAAAGGAGGACTGTGTAGTATGCCAAAAGATACAAGAGAAGCTAGATAAAGAAAAGGTCTGGGCTTACCAATATGAAGTATTTTCTTCATCTTTCAAAGTATATCAGGTTAGAGAGTATGATGATGTGTCAGTGGATCTGAACAATCAAACTTGTAGCTGTAGAAAATGGGATTTGTCATGGATACCCTGCAAGCATGTTTGTGCAGTGGCAGGGTTTTTAGGGAAAAATGTTGAGGAGTTTGTTCATGATTGGTATCACAAAGATCAATTTATGAAGGCTTATGAATACACTATCCCTCCCCTGGCTAGTGAAAAGTTTTGGCTTATTGTTGATGCCCCTCTAGACCCACCTCCCATGAAGGTCCAACCTGAAAGACCCAAGAAGAACAGAAAGAGGGACGGACCTACATGAAAATCCCAAAAAAAGGGAAACTGACAAAGCATGGATTGAAGAACAATTGTAGTATTTGCAAACAGGCGGGACATAATAAGAGGAGATGCAAGAACAAGGCAAAGGGCAAAAGACCTATTGAAGTCTCAGAACATGAACCAAGATCCAGGGGTAGACTAAGGAAGAAGCCAAAGGTCAATGAAGTTGGAACCCAAGGAAGTCAACAGGCAAGTCAGGTGACTGAAGTTGGAACCCAAAGCAGTCAACAGGCCAACAACCAGAAACCAAGGAAATAGAAGATCAAGCCTGCTGCTTAATGATTTGATGATGTTTAAAGGCCGCCAGTTGTGTTTAATATGTTTAAAACTATTAATATGATGTTTTGATGATATGTTTAAAATTTAGAAGGTATGTTTGTTAAGTATTCCTACGTTGGTAAATGTTTATGGTCATGAATTTTTGAACTTGATGTAATGGTATAATGGCCTATTAAAGTATGTTTTGGAACATATGATTGTGTTGAATTTTGTAGGTATGTTTGTTAAGTTTGATGATGTTTATGTTCAGAATTGTGCAGAATTGTTGTTCACTTGATGATGTTATATGTGCAGAATTTGACCCATTTGTTGTATTCAATTGTGCAGATGTTTATGTTCCATCTGTTATATCCATTTGACCTATGTAGTGTATCCAGTTTATATTCCATCTGTTGTATACATTTGACCAATCTACTGTAACATTTGGTTTTTGACCCATCAACCATTTGACCCATAAGACATTTACCATTGAAACACATCCAAATTTCATTGAAAACATTAAAACTTAACATCCATACATACATCTAAATCATATCCATTACACATTAACAACTAACACCTATACAACCATCACAAAGAATACTAAACCTAATACAACTTTCAAATATCCATCATACAATTGTTTCTTCAACTGCTTGTTTTCTTCATTTAGGATCTTAATTTGTAATTCCAAGTTTTCAATCTTTAACCCTTCATAATTGCTCGTACTTTTTTTTGTCTTAATAAGATTTTAGAACCTTGTCAACTTCTTTTTTCCACATAAAAAATTTGCAATCCATCATCTACAACAACAAATTAGGGTTCTTTATTGTTACAGAATGATAATTATTACATAATCTACAATAATTATTACCGGGCAAAGAGGGTATCCGTAAAACTCATGTCCAATCTGAGAACTTCTCTTACTTCCAACTACACGAAGGACTGCAATCTTATAGTGTTTGCAATAGACTTGTCCATCCAAATCGACCTTGAAAACTTTGTTCTTCTTTTCTGCAACTCGTGAACAAGATGATGATGAAGAAGAACTCATTTCAATTTGGGTTTTTAGGGTTTTTTGGTTTGTAAGATGGGGATCGATTCTGGATTTTTAGGTTTAGTTTGGTTTGTATGATTGTTTAGAACTGATGTTAGGGATTGGATTTAAAGGTGTTTCGTATAGATTCAGAAGGCCCCACATATAGGTGCCGTGGCAAAAAAGAAAATTTAAATTACGTGGAAAAAAATACATGTCAACATGCCAACTCAGTGCCACGTCAGCAACAATGACAAATCAGCATGCCAACTCAACATGTAAACTAACCCAGTTAGTCCAGACTTAACGGAGGTCCATTTTTTACACCAGTGGTTCAGCTGGGATTATTGTGGTCTAACGTTAAACTTGGGATTATTATCGGCCAATGCCCCAAACTTGGGATTATTAAAATCCAATACCCCATTTTTAAACGTTTCCATCATATTCTTAGACGTCTAATATTAGACGTTTAGTACAACTCAAGTCGTCTACGGCACATGTCAAGCTATAATTGGTTTTACGTGAGTGTCCTTTGCTTTTTTTTAAAAGCTTTAGACACGTGACATTGTCTGAACACTCTTGTTTTATGTGACTTCTTTTAATCTACACTTATCAAATGTTTATTTTTGTAATTTGTATATTAATTTTCCTTGATTTAAATGATAATTTCATTGCCAACTCCATTACAGTGGGGAATGGATTTGGTACATGTGAAGAGTAATGCATGTGCATTTTGTGATTCCTTTAATTATGTGGTTTTAATTAACGAGTTGGTTAAATATCAAGAGTTGAGTTATCCTACAAAGGCTACAGAAAATAAGAATGGTGAGAAGTCACCAAAAATAACATGTGTCCAAGAAAAAAACAGGCGAGAATGGTAATTTATCAAAAGAATATGCACATGCAAGTCACATGTCATTTCTACCATCATTTTTAAACGTCCGTAACTTTTTTATACGTCATCTTTTAAAAAAAATATAGCATAAAATTAAACGTCTTTTTATCTTTAATATGAGTACCCTATTGTTATACTTTTAAAAAAAATAAAATTGAAAACTCAGTTGCGTAAGACACAATGGAGATGACGTACAATGAGTACCAAATTATATATGCAATGAACAATAGAGTATAAAACAATGAACAGTCTAATAAAACACAATAGACGACATATTAAAAACACAATGAACAAAAGACTAAAATACAATGGACAGTAAACTGAAACACGATGAACAACATAATAAAACACAATATATAACATAAACACAAAACCCATTTGTGTAAAACACAATGGAAAAAATACTAAAAGCACAATAGACAAAGTTAAATCATATATAGACTAAAAAATATAATAAACATATTTATGACGCACACGTGCATAGTATAATACAATGAACGAGTATAAAACACAATGAAAAAAACAACCCAGTTAACAATTTTCAATTTTAATATAAGAATGTGGTACTCATATTAAAAATAAAAAAACGCACGTTAATATGGTGAATATTTTTTAAGAAAAGAATATCGTATGAAAAAAGTTATACACGTTTTAAAATGATGGAGGAAACTGACATGTGTCTTGCATGTGAAGAGAAAAAGTCAATAAATGTGATTTTATTTTATGTCATTCCTCTAATTTAATATTTATTTTTTTCAACAAATTAATCTTAACCCTTCAAATCTAAGATCAATTGACCACAATCATTCTCACCATTTGTAGAGGCCTTTACGGGCCGTAGAGATGTCAGAGCATTGAAAACCACATCCATATACGACTCGTAGAGGCCTCTAGAAAACGTATAGGGGGGACCCACTGCAATGATTGAGATAAGTCTTTACGACCCGTAAGGGCCTTTACAAACCGTAGAGGCTGATGCAGATAAATTTTGAAGTGGTGCAAATAGAGGGTTTATCGGAATTGAGAGCTACATTATTGGAATGTGTACGGACAGTAGGTCCTGCAAGCAGCTAAACCCACATGGAATTAAAGCATGAGTGACAGATGAACCTTTGGACTCTTTCGAGAGTACTAAATTGTATATTTATATTTTTATAACTACCTAACCATTTTTGTAACATATTGCATCCTTTATGTCACCACACGTCCACACAATAGGTCTCTTGTTTTTTTTCCATAGAAGAATAGTAATATATCTATCTATGCTATGGAGAGTCGTGAGTGACATAATAAAGTTGAGTTAGGAGTGTACAAAAAGCTCTTAATTCGAAGCTCGAAACTCACTAAAAAAAACTCGGCTCTGCTCGATTGTAAACGAGGTCAGCTCGATTATAAATGAGCTCGAGCTCGAGCTCAAGCTAGGCCTGTCTTGGCTCGTGAGCTCGCGAGCTGACTCGAATTATTTTATTTATATGTATTAATTTTATTTTTAAGTATTTAAATTAAAAATATGTGATAGAAAGGTTGAAATGTTAACATTTTAAGTTTAATTAATCAATAAAATAGAAAAATTAATAGAAAAAACACAAATTATACATATAATAGTTTTAGTATGCCTTTCATTCTTTAAAATATTAGAAAAATAAAAAATATACGTGTATATGTGTAATTTTATTTTTCTGGCAATTTATTTTATTTTTTGTTTTTTATTTAATAAATATTTGTAAAAAAAATAAAAAAAAATACCGAGCTGGCTCGAGCTCGGCTCGAACATTTATGAGCCGAGCTCGAGCTCGGTTTTTCAGCTCGACAAGAAAAATGAGCCGAGCCGAGCTGGCTCGTTTAAATTCGAGCTCGAGCTTAGCCTGGCTCGGCTCAACTCGGCTCGTGTACAGCCCTAAGTTGAGTTGTCAAGCTTAGAAATAGGCCAATAACGCCTGTGTGATTCGAAAAATAATGTCATTAATCAGCTTAAAATATTCACTAAAACATGTGGGTTACTTGAAATTACCATTGTTGAGCTTAAAAGCAACTGTTTGTTAGCCTCGATTGACGAACAGCTATTCAAACCAATAATTAACTTCAATAAGCATCTATTTTCTATAAGCAGGTGTTATGAACATCTGTTGAGTACTTATTTAGCCCTTAACTTTGAATATTTAAGAGGAAAGTTTTAAATTAACATAGGGGGTGTGTTTTTTGTAGGTATATAATCATTACCGAAGTTGCTTTGCTTATACACAACCATTTTCTCCTCGAAATTAATTCATAAAATCAGCTTTCAAACTCTTTGTTAAAATCATCTCAATGGACGTTGATAACAAAATTTATAGTTTTGTTTGTGATCTGAACCCATCCAAAGATATCTGATTTCTGAAGGTCCAGATCATACGAAAGTGGAAAAAGAGTTTTAAGATGGAAATTATATTGAATGATGAGTAGGTAATGTATGTTTTTCGTTTACTTTATGTTATTCAAGTTGTTGTCATTGATCTTGATATTTTGTTTATGTTTATTTTAAGGGTGATAAGATTCATGCCTTCATAAAGAGTCCTTTGATGCACATTCTTAGTGATCAACTTGAAGAGGATGATGTCATTATTCTATCTAAGTTTGGGGTTAGTGAAAACAAGGACCTGACGGGTGGTTCAAGGAACAACCCTTTATGATGATAAAATATGTGTTAATCCCGCATTTAATTGTGTAATTGCTTTGAATTAGATGACTACGGTTGCTTTGGTTTCAGGCACATTATGGAGCTTAAAATGAAGAAAATGCAGCTTTGGACGGATCGGAACGGGATGGGCCAAGCATGGAAGGAAGGAAATGAAGAACAAAAGAAATTGGCATGAGGTCCAACGTAACTTACAGTGGGACCGTAAGTTACGATAGCCTCCAGCCCTTAATTCTCACCGTTTCACAAAAGATTCCCACCGTAGCATTTTTATCTCCACCGTAACTTACGGTGGCTACCGTAAGTTACGGTGGACTCTGCGAGATTTCTGTAACTGCACCATTTAAACCGTTTTTGAAAGCCTTTTCACTTACTTTTTGATTAGAGATGTTTCTTGGCACTTTGGGGGCGATTTTTGGCTTAGGAAATCATTGTAGAACAATTGCAAACACTTTGATTTTATCTTTGATTTGTATGAGTTCTATCTTGGTTGTTATGATGATTCACCAAGTGATGTCCGGCTAAACTTATGGTGATCATCTTAGGTGAAGGTTTCTCTATTAACTCTTGTGTGTTTTCCTAGAATAATAACTTGGTATCTTTATCTTGTTATTATGATGTTCGAACATTTGATTGTAGCATGTTAATTAATGTTTCAATTTCAATTCTAATCGTACGTTCTTGATGTTGTTAACAATTGAGATATCACGGGAAGGATTGGGGTTGGATAATTGATTGCTTGATCATCGGGAAACAACCTCGCATTGATATAATCCGAGTACTTTGTTCCCTTTTATCACAACAAATGCTTTTACATGAGTTATGTCTATGTAACTCTTTCTAGTTGGGAATTTTGCACAAGTATTAAATGAAACCGAAACTTAGGATGATCATTGTTCTCATAATTCGAAGTAACAATCCAATCTTTATTAGTAACTAGTTGATAATTTAATTTTAAATCAAAACAATCTAAAAATCGTGATCTTTAATTTCTGCATAGTAGGTTAATTATATTAAATATGCAAGACTATAAAATCAACACATTTTCCACATACTCCTTGTGTTTGATACCTGTTTACTACTAGTTATTAGTTGTAATTAGGATTAAATTTGCGTATACCACGACAGCACGCCAGGACCCATACAAAGTTGTAGCACATGATTATACGATCAACTTTTATCATTGTACCACTATTAGCCCTATTATTGGTTGGCAAGGTGTTGAGTATAGTTTTAAGTTCATGTCTTTTAAAGATATTCTTAAAGGTGAAGCAAATGAACTTTTGACTGTTGGTTTGTCTATTACTTTACCTTTAATATGTAGTTTATTTTGATATTGGGATTCATGTTTATAATTATGGGCACATTGTATAGATGTTGCTGGTAGTGTCATTTGGTGTGGAGCTCTCGATGTATTTGGACGACCTCCAAAATAAACTAAAAGGATGAATTTTGATATTCAATACTTGGAGTAAGCGTTTTACTGTTTTTTGTTTGTAAAGTATTGTTTTTAGTTTCATTTATTTGTGTACGTCATTTAGTGATATAATAAATCAACCAAATCATTATTGTGTTTAGCATTTTTGTATATATATTTACTTTTAAAATTATATTGTTTTTATGTAGTGATACAATTTTGCGATGTACTATGTGGATTGGTTATGCACAACAGTTTAAGAAATTTATTTGTCAAAATACTGGTAATAAGCATGTGATGGCTGTTATACAGCATGGTAAGGTTAAGGAGTCGAAAGGTAATTTCTCTTATATTCATGTTATTAATATTTATGTTATTAATAGTTTTCAGTTGATTTGAGTTCATTATATACATAATTAATATTGTTATAATTAGATCAATTTATAGTTGAAAGTGACAAGTTTGAAACTCGGGTGTTTCTCAATGTAGAAATCGATGAAGTGAAGCAGTTAAGAAGGATGTACAATGTCAATGTATTATGTATTTGTATTTATATTTGAATTTTTTTTTCTTTTATTATTATTGTTCCATTTTTTAGTCTTATGTTGAAGCAATGACAAGAAGCTGGTTCTACTTATCAAATACTACTTTCCGACCAGTCTTTTTACCCATTGCATCAAGAATTTATTGTTGGATCTGAAAAGAAATGTGTTGACGAGCTTATCGAGATTGATAGGGTTTTAATATTTGATAGTTATCGTTAATATTTGTTGACGTTATTACACGTTTTTTTCTTAACTAATAGAGGTTTTATATTTTTTTTCAGCCAATGTCTTGTGTTGTTGTTGCGACAATAAAAATTGTTCAGGAAAGCTATGGGTGATTTTATGATTTGTGTTGCAGAAGTTATGGGAAGGTGGTAACTAAATCAAAATACTTACAGTTTCATGAAAATGTGACTGAAGAAATTCTAAAATTCCCTCCTACTGCTTTCTTTTGTTGTAAGTGTGAGTGTCAGTGTACATCCAGTGCTACAAAGTAAGTAAAGATAAATATGTACACTTTGTTGTTTATATAACATGATTCTTTGCAATGATTAGTATTATGTTTTCAAATAAGTTTTCCGTGTATCTGTTTTAGGTTCAAGATGCATGTCAGGGTTCAAGATGAGACTGGTAGTGTATCATTTGTCATGTTTGACAGAGATGTTATGAGAATTGTCAGATCATCTGCAAGTTGTATAAGAGAAAGGCAGTTGAAGCTGAGTAATAGTGAAAGTTTGCCGCAAGAATTGTTTCGCTTGGTTGATAAGATGCTGGTTTTTAAAATTGATGTTTCTGAATACAGTCTAACAAACGACAACCATGTTTACACAGTCATGAAATTATATGATGATCCAGTCATAATTTCTGAGATGATTGCGATTAATGGTAATGGAGATTATAATGTAGATGAGGTATTAAATATTAAGTCATTTGTAAGAATTGATGAGTGTCTGTTGACTTTCAAACTTTCCTCAACAGTTAAGTTTTGTATTTTTGTTTTGTATGAGCACTCCTTAGGTCATTCAGGCAGATTGTGAATTCAAATTTGTTAACCTTTCAGGGTCTTAGTAGGGGGTAGTGAAGTGATGTTAAAGGTGAGTATGTTTTTGTGAAAGTGGATTAAGGTGTTTGTGGAGTTTGTGTTCTTATTTAACAGTTCATTATTTGTTTTGTGATTTGTTTGAAGGATGTTGTCTCTGTTACGGCTGATTCTTCTATTGTCGATGTTGTACCGGATTCTGCTATAACTCATAATGGAAAAAGAAGTGTCGAAGATGTTGATATACTAGATGTTGTTGAGCTATACTCTACATGCAAAGGACCCTGAAAGAAGCAATCTAAACCCAAAAGTTATCAGATTTTCGAGTAACATGTGTTATGTTATGTCAATTTAGTAGAAAACAAATATTTTTTAAAATTATTGAACTAGAGTTGGTTGTATATCAGTTTGAATTGAAAAATATTAAGATTATGTTGGATACTATCTAGAAAGCATTAGTTATCACTATACAAGTATCAATTGTTTCTTAAAATGTTGAGTATTAAGTACAGATCATCTGTTAGGTAATATCTATTAATATGAAGTATCTATTATCCAACATCTGTTGTACCATAATTGATAACTATCAAATATAACACGTGCTATATAATATCATCATAGATATAACATATGCTATTCAATATCGTTATAAATGTAACAGATGCTACTCAGTATCATCACAAATATAACAGATGATATTCAAACAGATGTTATATTAATCGTCAGTGTTCATCATCTATAGGGGACTACAACTGCTATGTTTTCAACAGACATTATTTTTCAACAGTCTTTGTTGTGTTGTAAATTGTCCTTATCAGGCTCTCCCTTATCTGATCTTGAGTCTGATTAATTACTTTGGCCGATCATTTCCCTCGGTCTATCAGTGATAGGGTCTGTGTGATATTTGATCTGATTTATCAAACCGTCTTTGAAATAGTTTTCATATTCCAACTCCTGCCCAGCTTCGGACATTTCCTTCTGCCTTTTATTATGTGTGATAGTAGTTATGTTAAGATCATTTATTGAGGACAAAATTTTTTGGTTTGGGTCTGTCGAGCTGGTTGATCTTCATCAGGATAACCTGGCTTTCTCGGTAGAGTTGGATCAATTTCACGTCGTTTCTCAAGGGCTTTGTAAGTGTCCAGTAGTGTTGATTCCTGCCATCGAGAAACTGTTCTCATCTCTCCATATTTAGCAGCCACCAACTTTTGTCTTATTCGTTTTAATTTTAAAGCTTTTTTAGGGTCAGTTTTTTTCCCTTCTTCCAGTCAGGTGGAACTGCATTGTGATTAGGGTCTTTAAGCATCTCTTTAATAATGTGAAGTTCCTTCCCGAGTGCCTCAGAATTTCAACTAGCAACTTGACTTTCAATGGCGTTGTAAGGTTTTTCCTTCATTATCTCAGCAAGGTATCATTCTCTCAAAATGTTTTCCATATCAGAAGTAACTGGCGTCTCAGACATTGACTTGGACAGATCCCGTGTGAAGTCTTCTAATTTTCTTACTTTGCTAAGTTCATTATAGTGGATTATCTGTGCAGTCCTGTCATCTTTTCCATAGCTTTTCTGTGCTGCAATTATGTCAGCCTATTGAGCTTTCATCTTTAAAAACTCATCAACATTTCTAGGTTTTGGAAAACCTTCAAGAGATGTGAAAGATAGTGATAATGGGTCATCTTTTAAGTAGAAAGATTATATCTCATATTTTATACTGTTAAGTCAAGAACATCATCAGAAAGCAATTGTGGTAAGCTGAAGTCACATGCTTGAGGTGGAAATGATGAGATGGGGTTAGCTGGAATCAGTTTACATGATTGAGGTGGTGTAGGATCAATCTGATTTTCAACACCTTGGACAATTAAAGTATTTTTCTTTCTCTTGTACAAAATGGTTGGACTTGGTGCTGTAGGCCTTTTCGTTGGTGTTTGTTGTGGTTATGAATAAATTGGTAAGTTTATAAGAGCAGTTGTGGTTGAAACACGTGTTTACACATTTTCAATGGGAACAAATGTTGTTTGGATTGGTGGTTGTTGTGGTAATTTTGTCGTCGATTGGCTATCAGTGTTTGTAGGCAATATTGGTTTCGTCGTGCAAGTCTTGGAGGTAATTTTCTTCTTTTCGAGGAGCCTATATCCTCCTCTTCCATTTGCAATGCTTTTCTTTCTTCAATCAACACTTTTGCTTTGGATTCTTGATTCTTTTTTCTTTTCGACTTCTCTAAGGCAAGTTTCTCTGCTATTTGGTTTGTACTTTCATCAATTCTTTTCTCCAAAGCAACAATAGATAGTTGTTCAATAGTGGTTATGATTGGAGCAGATCCTGGATCATCACATGTTTGCACATTAGAAGCGTTGGATGGTTTTGGTTGTGCTTCCTTTAGAGGTGACAACTTTCTTAATTTATCTTGATCTTTGTCTCTCTTTTCGGCATCATCATCTTAATTTTGATCTTCTTGATAACTTGTCTTAGGAGCAAATCCAGTGATCTTTGCCAAATGGTTTTTGATGGCTTTGATATCAGCTTGAGTATCCTTATATCTAGCGTCCACCATGTTTCTTATCAATGCCATGTGAGAATTATGATTAAAGTCTGTCAATTTTCTATGAGTCTGGATAATTGGTATAACTAATTCCTATATCTTATTTGCAATAGCAACTGGTGACCAATTGACTATTTCCATCATTGCTTCCATTGAGGATTCAAGTTTGTTTACTCTTTCCGTCAATTCCTGATATTGTAACTCATCACCTAAATTAATAGGATCATCTGAATTCCTACCAGATGTGGTAGTTGTATTTGTTTCAATCACATTAGTTGAGTCACTGTGAAAGAAGCTAAATGCCCATTTTTCTTGGTTCTAAGGACTTCCAATTGGAACAGAGGCTACAGGTATAGTCTCCACAGTTGTTGCCTTCAAGGAAGTCTGATTGATGTAACCAATGTCCAACTGTGAAGCGATGCACTCTGCAGTTGTAGGGGATGCTTCACTTGAACTATGACCAAGAGTTACTTGTAACTCAAGGTGTCTAATCACTTATGTATGTAAGCTAACAACTTTGTTTTTCTCAGTGTTAGTCTGTTTTGATTGTAAAGTCTCAGTTATAGAAAATGGAGAGGAAATGGTATCTGGCTGACTTTCAGAAATAGCTTGAAACAAAGGTTCAAAAGTTGTGTGTTGGTGTTTTGTTACAACAGTTGTTTTTTCTGTTATCTTGTCTTGCAGACTTATAGTTTTTCTTTTGATTTTTTTTGGTCTTTTTCAGTTTAGATTTATTTGTTGACCTCTCTGTTGTGGTTTCTACAACAGTGGTTGTAGTACTTTGGACAGCAGTAGCAGTGGTTTCAGGAACAGATGTTGCAATGACAGATGTTATAACAACATTTTGTTTGCTTTTAATTTGCAACATTCCTGAGAAAGTTGCATTTGATAAGCTTTTAATCGTAAAAGGTACACCTTTTTTTAAAATTGTTGTCAGTCAAAAGTTTTAGCAAGTAGAAGCTTATCAGTCTTGGATATAGCAAGAATGTCTTTTTTTAATAGAGTTTATTGCTTTCACATTGCCAACTAGATCTGAAAATACTGCCTGGGATAAATTGTAATCTTTGTTTGTTAAAATTGCATATCCCAAATACTGTATTTTCAAAAGTATTTCATTAAATGCAGTTGTCTTTGCAGATAGACAAATAAGAAGGGTATGGAAGAAAAACTTCATTGGTGGGGGAAAATCTGGTTTGTATATTGTTGCCCCAGTTAAATCCCCTAGATACCCTCTTTTAGTGAACTCTACATTGAGTTCATCTTTCAAAAAACAATCTTTACCTTCCAAATCGTTTAGTGAGAAGGTAGTGGAGATGGATTGTGGGGTTATCTGAATATCTTTATCTCCAATTTTCGAAACACTCTTTTTATCTTTAACTATAAATTCCGCCTTAACCTATAATTCTTTTAGAGTGTACACATATATGGGACCGTCAGCGGTGAGTATTGTTAGGTATTTCGAATTGGAGAGAATATCGATTATTGAGTGAAATTGGTGGTTATCGTCTGTTTAAACCAGGTATGGTAGATTATTATGGGGCTTTTTACTTGAAGATCCATGCAGAATATTGAAGGGGATGAGGTGAAATCGATTTTAGTTTGTGGAAGAGGGAAAATGTTTTTTGTGTATTTAAAAGTCAATAAGACAGTGTTACGTCTGTTTTGGAGAGAGAGAAAAGAATGAAAAAGAGTTGTTGATATGGCAAAAATCTCATTTTTGAAAAGTGACGTGGCATAGATCTGATGAAAAATTTTGTTGGCCAAGATCTATCTGTCACACCCCAACCGATGGCGGAATACATTGGACCGAGACTTGGGATAAATTGTTCAAAAACTTCATGACACTAGAATTCGTGACAATATGATTTAAAGATAAAATTTCATTTCATAGCATTCAAAGTTGGAAATACAAATTGTCCAAGAAAAGGAAATACAACAAACAACATAATGATAATAAAATTGGTGCGTTTCTAAGTCCATCCCTACAAGATTTCTTGAGACATCGCATCAAATATTTCCTGCAATATGTATAAAATATTTGTCAACACATAAAGTATTGGTGAGCATACTAGTTTTGGTTTACGTACATAGTATTAAAAGATTTTACTCAAATCGTCATGATATAGCTTTGCACACGTAGAATCATACAAAAGGCATAATCAACACATGTTTGCACTGCTTGACCTAACACCGAAGTGATAGGCCGGTAAAACTTAACATGACCCAGTTAGGGGGCGGGGTGCTACTCCTATAGCGCTATACATGTTAAGGGGTTTATATGCTAAGCGGCATTTGTATGTAAAGTTTAATTCTAGCATGACATAGTTTATAAGCATGTTTGGTAGATTGAGCATGTGAGTATGAAAGTGTTTAGTGTATGTTTGCATAGGATACATGTTGAGCCCCAAAAGTGTTAAAGAGTAAAAAAGGACAAGTATGAACTCACCTTAGGGTGCGTTTGTTAAGTTCTAAAAAACGAGCCTTGAGAAATGAGGATTTTAGCTTCGATTAGACTAGAGTTAAGAAAA
Organism: Ambrosia x helenae; assembly: GCA_030844895.1. Lineage (NCBI taxonomy): Eukaryota > Viridiplantae > Streptophyta > Magnoliopsida > Asterales > Asteraceae > Ambrosia > Ambrosia x helenae. The sequence continues at coordinate 33,115,237 of CM061225.1, read as the reverse complement.
GAGAAAAAAAAAACGAATTTAGATTCGGAGGGAGATTCAAGAGTACAAGGAAGTCATGCATTGCCTTTAAGGCGAACCAAAACACAAACCACCATAAAGGTGATTCGGATGGTCATGAGAGTCAAGTAGTGCCTTTAAGGCTAACCAAAACACAAACCACCATAAAGGTGATTCAGATGGTCAAGAGAGTCAAGTATTGACAAGGTATCCACAAACCTTCCAAGTTAATAGATTAATAGAGTTTTGAAAGTATATATTTTAGTATTTACATAATATAACTATAGGGTTAAAGTAGTGTATGGTGACTTAGTTTGGAAGAGCCTTGGCTTTCCTTTGTCAACCATCAACCATAGCACAAGTTCATCCAACATTAAGTTATTGGTGAACTTGGTTGGTATCACTTCAACTAACCTTCTAGTGCATAAAAACAATAGAAGATGAACCACCTTTGAGGCCTCATTTTGGTGTTCTACTCGTATTCATTTGCCATAGTAAACAAGAGTTATGTCCTAGAGGTTTCTCCAAGGGGTTAGAAGAAGAAAAGAAGTGAAGAAAGAAGAATAAAGTTTGAGTTTATGAGATAACTCACTTAGAAGTGGACTTCCACACTTGGGATTTCCTTGAAGAATTGGGAGGTTTAGAGAGGATTTTAGGATTGAGCAAGTGTTAGAATGGATAGGGAGTGGTGTATTTATAGTTGGGGTGAAGGGGTTGGGTATTTAATGAATTAATTAGGATGGTTAGAAGTGAATTAAGTGATAATTATATTTTTAAAAGAAAAGAATAAAAATAAATATAATAAAATAAAAAACAAACGGAAGTATTCTATCTATATTAATTGAAGGACACTTTAACAGTGTCCTTCTTTTAATTATATATTGACCACTAACTTTTAGGTTAACTTTATTTTTTGCCAATAACTTTTAAGTTAACTTTATTTTCTTTTAATTTAACCACCAAACTTCTATTTTTAGGATTTAAAAGTTTGGCCATTAACTTTTAGCTTAACTATATTTTCTCCTAATTTGACCACCAAACTTTGACCATCAAACTTTTAGCTTTTAGGATTTCAAACTTTAACCATCAAACTTTTAGCTTTTAAGCTTTCAAACTTTGACCACCAAACTTTGGCCACTAACTTATATACTTTATTTTCTTCCAATTTAACCACCAAACTTTGACCGCCAAACTTTTAGCTTTTAGGATTTCAAACTTTTACCACCAAACTTTTAGCTTTTAGGATTTCAAACTTTGACCACCCAACTTTGGCCAGTAAATTTCTTACTAACTTATGTATTTTCTTTTCTTCCAATTTGACCACCAAACTTTTTGCTTTTAGCCGCGAGTATTTTTTTGAAGCCCACGCAACAATAACAGTCACTTAATATTATTTTTTATATCCCCAAAACCATCCACAATTACGCAAAAAAAATCAGGAAAATCGTTGCCCATAGTGCTACTAAACACTTCTGCACAACAAACGTGTCCCACCGCTTTACGACGGGTTAACAAAAACCCTAGTTATCAATTATGTTGTGGACATCGAATTAATTAAAAAAAAACTAATTAACAACATTCATTTTTTGTTGTCAAAAGTCAAAGAGCCTTTAAATAATGTTTTTCCATTTTTTTAATTCATAGTATTATTATAAATATATGATAAATATATATTAAGATCTTAACTAAATGAGTTTCTTGTTATAACGTCTAAATTGTTTAGGATAAATTATAATGACAACTCGTCATGAATTGGTTGGAGTAACATAAAAGAAGCAAGTAAAGGCGAACTTAGAATTTGTTAAATACTAGTGGGAATGCCCGCGCGTTGCTGCGGATACGTTTGTTTTATCGCCTCGTAGTTATTGTTGGGGTTTGTGATGCGTGTTATTGTATGGTAGGGATGATCAGAAATACTAAAGCAAACAAATGATAGAAGTTAAAGCCAACATACAGTTCCTATAAAGAAGGTGAGGAAGGAAATCATGATGCCATTTTAGAGGGTTGAACACACACTTGCATTGACCATCATACATTCATACCAGGAACAAGCAAATAAAATGGAATGCCTTTAAGATCCTTTGTCTGTATGGATGTACAAGAATGACATAAGTTGTGAATGGTTGTTTTTTTAATAAATGCAATCCAACCATGTTGTCTTCTTGAGACTGAACATCTGGTTGGTGGTCCCTAATGAGGCTCGAAGATCACCATTAATAGGGCTAAGCAACTCAATCTGTGTGGTACAAAAAACTGTAGTGAGGCAGCTGACAATGTAAATACTTATACAAGCAAAGTATTACTTGATGACTAACATATACCATGTTAATATGTACTTACCACGCCACTTTTCCTTGCAACAGCTAACAACCATAAAAAAAGAGAAAAAAAAAACTCAAAAGTATGAGTAAAATAAAAGATCTAAACAACATGATTTGATTAAAGAACCACTACGTTTACAAACACATTATGTTAGGCCTCGGCCATGTGTGCAGCCCACCAACAAAATCGCTCCTAATATACAAGCTGTCATAGCCTAAATTATATACCTTACTACCTTCCTACATTGTTAAAACTTGGCATCCATATGAAGACAAACACAAACCAAAAACAAGCCCGAGCGATTAATAAGCTTTCATATATAGACATATGTTGTTACAATAAAAAGGTACTGCTGAACTATGTTAATGACGTACATTTTTATATATAGAAGTTAGTCGATTTTCAACGTGTTCAAACCCATTTCTTTTTAGCTACATTTTTAGTTTGACCCATTTGAAAAATAGCACAAGCGAAATCAACAAATTGCCACCTGTAGTAAAATGGTTTTCATGACTTCCAGTGTTGGCAACATAAACATGTCGAACAAAGTTCGGGTTGGGTCAAAACAAGTCGATATACAGGATGGGTTGACCAAAAAACATTTTTTTGTACATTTATTCAAATATATGTAATAAATAAATGATGTGCTAAATGTGATTTCAAAAATATTATCATACAGCATTAACCTAAAATATTTGAATAAGTCGATTTAGGATCTTGTATGCATTAAACATATACCTTTTGAGGTCTACTTGATCAGTTTCATATAAAATAACATCTAAATCAACTCCTATGCACACACGCTGGTCAAAACCGACACATCTAACGAAATCCGAATGCAAAAGAGCGAAAAATAAATACCTTCAATTAGCGCCCCATAACCCCCCGCACACCGCCCTCGAGGGCGTTATGGAGCAAAAATGGTCAGGAGCGTTTTTTTTCGCGCTTGATTTTGGCGTAGTGGTCTTGGGTTTCGTGGCAGCCAATCAGATGTGGGGAGGGGCGTGAATTTACCGCCCACTATGGAGAAAACAGTCACCTCCACATTCAAGAGAAAACGGTCGGTTAAGTGTAGTAGCCTTTGGAGCCGATTCTGTCACCTCCACATTCAAGGGTAGCGTTGTTTTGGATTCCAGATCTTACGTAACGTAGAACTTTTTCAAATTACTCAGTGTCAATCTGAAAATTTTCACAAGGTTATCAATCAAAGCTAGATACTTTAAAAACAAAGACTGAAATTTTAGTCCATTTAATATCAATGGCTCGATTTGATTATGTATCATAATACATAAATTAGAAACAGTCGGTTGGATGTAGTAGCCTTAGGGTGCGTTTGTTAAGTTCTCAAAAACGAGTCTTGAGAAATGAGGATTTTAGCTCCGGTTAGACTACAGTTAAGAAAAGAGAAAAAAAATGAATTTAGATTCGGAGGGAGATTCAAGAGTACAAGGAAGTCATGCATTGCCTTTAAGGCGAACCAAAACACAAACCACCATAAAGGTGATTCGTATGGTCATGAGAGTCAAGCAGTGCCTTTAAGGCTAACCAAAACACAAACCACCATAAAGGTGATTCGGATGCTCAAGAGGGTCAAGTATTGATAAGGTAGGGATGTATCCACAAACCTTCCAAGTTAATAGATTAATAGAGTTTTGAAAGTATATATTTTAGTATTTACATAATATTACTATAGGGTTAAAGTAATGTATGGTGACTTAGTTTGGAAGAGCCTTGGCTTTCCTTTGTCAACCATTAACCATAGCACAAGTTCATCCAACATTAAGTTGTTGGTGAACTTGGTTGGTATCACTTCAACTAACCTTCTAGTGCATAAAAACAATAGAAGATGAACCACCTTTTAGGCCTTATTTTGGTGTCCTACTTGTATTCATTTGCCATAGTAAACAAGAGTTAGGTCCTAGAGGTTTCTCCAAGGGGTTAGAAGAAGAAAAAAAGTGAAGAAAGAAGAATAAAGTATAGATTACTGACTCGAAAATCTTACTTCTTTTATAACCCGATTTTTACTAAAGATTTATGATGTCAGCGTTAATCTGTATTTGGAAACAAACTTAAATGCTGAAACACAGGTTTGAGACAACTTACTAAACTTTTCTAGTCCGGTTTGGGACTACTTTTCTATCCCGGGTTTTGGGATGCTTTGATTCTTAGTGTGGATCGGGTTTGATTCCTTGTGAAAATCGGGTTTTCGATTCCTTGTGTGGTTCGGGTTTTTATCAGTTTTTCAACTTTTTGTCCTTTGTGAACTAAACAACATCTATCACTTGAAAAGTTCTTACACATTATTGGGTTAATCGCTGGAGACGAACGAGGTATTAGTTGATAGCGCTATTAGGTTGTGCAGCAACCTTATGCTTGAGGTGCTTGGGTCACGGGCATGAACTTCTGACCACATTTTTCTTACTAGTGTTGATAAACACTAGTACTAAGGCAATTAAACATTTATGTATGTTCCCAATAACATTCCTGTTGATTTACATTGTGTGGGTTAGTTACCCTTGGCATGCGTCAAAACTTATGGTTTTACAACTTTGGAAACTTTACGTTTGCTATTTAAACTGTGAACTCACTAACTTTATATTGACACACACTAGCATGCTTTTGTAGGTCGCTAGGTTTGAAGCACACTAGGTCATGAATCATTGTGTCATGGGACATTTAACTATATTGAACTATTTTATCATTTGCATAACTTTTATTTTGGTTTGGGCGCGTTTCTTTAGCGCATAACTATATGACATAAACGTTTTGATTTCGCTTCCGCATTACTTAAAACTTTTGATTGCTTATTAAACTTGGTTTTTGAAAATGAACTAAATAGTTTGGGCATTTAGAGTCGTTCTTATGACTTATAGTTATGGGGATCCTGGTGTGTAACGCACCTTGCAGTATAAACCCCGCAGTGAAAATTTGAGGGTGTGACATTTTTCAAGCTCGAGCTCGGGATCGTTCGAGCTTTTTATCGATTAGATCCCAAGTAGCTCTTGTTGCGCATCATTTACACCCGTAGGTATACCCCAAGCATTAGAAAAGAAGGTGACACCAACCCGAGGCGTCCTCTTTGTGTGTGCGTCTTATTTGAAGTTTTAGATTTCCTGGTCTAACCTTATATAGGTATACCCTAAGATTTGAAGTTATGAAGTTTTAGTATTGGCTTCACAACCCGTAATTTCCAAATGTATTACAAAAATAAGGATATTTAGAGGGGTGAAATTTGATAAGTTTTAATTTGCTTTTTAGGAAAGGGGGTTATACAAACGAAGGGGTGTGGTATTAGGGGAGAAGTCGGGGAGGTGAGGTGGCAACTTCCCCCAACTAGGAACACACCCTCCCGACCCCCCTTCGGTGTAAATGGGGATTTTCCCCCTCCTATATATATATATATATATATAGGCTAAGTATCCACAAAAAACCCAAAATTTTGAAGAAACTCGGGAAACTCTAACTTCCCAAGCTTTTTATCATCTGAAAAAATTACGGTATGTAATATACATGTTTTTAAGAGTTTTTAGCCAAAAAATTTAAAAAGCGCCGAGTGGATATTTTAAAAAAAAATAAATAAGTTTTTTTGTGTAACGTATGTTAGACACTTTACAGACATGTAACATATGTAACACAAAAAACTTATTTATTTTTTTTAAAATATCCACTCGGCGATTTTTTGTTTTTTTGGCTCAAAACTCTTAAAAACATGTATATTACATACCCTAATTTTTTTAGATGATAAAAAGCTCGGGAAGTCAGAGTTCCCCGAGTTTCTTCAATTTGAGTGGGTTTTTATTTAATCAATCCCCTATATATATATATATATATATATATATATATATATATATATATATATATATATATATATATATATATAGGGGATGGTTAAAATAAAAACCCACCTAAAACAAAGAAACCCGGTAAACCCAATCTAGACCATTGATCTAAAGTGATCAATGGTCTAGATTCATTCTACATTATTTTAATAGATTTATTAAGGTAAAGGACAAAAAAGGGCACAATGGTCAAATGTAATTTTTCTGAAAAAGCACATATGACAAGTGGACCCCACACATGTCACATCATCTCTCTCATACTTTTGTGGCCATGGTCCTAAATCTGTCAGCACGTCATGTTACATATGTAACATATGCATTGTTGCGTACGTAAGAGTCAGATTTATAGCAATTGTTCCAGCACCAGTTCAGAATCAGATTTATTACCCATTTTTTTTTTGGGTTTTATTGTACCAACACCAGAGTTGTTGCGTCCGTAACGAAAAGGCAAATATGGTTTCTCTTTTTAATATTCACTACTTTTAAAAATAACAAACATAATATATAACTTTAAGATTAAGCTCACAACATGAGACAACATCATATGTTAAGATGCATCAGCCAAACAACATTTTTTCCATACTACTCAAAAAAAGCTACACAGCATATTGTTCATCTTGTATCAACCACAAAACATAGTATTAAAGATTCATACACCACCCCTTGGCATCCAATAACCATTCTTCTCATAAAAAGCCAATTCTTCATATGTAATATGCAAACCCAGACATCCTGCATTGCAACCAACAGTAGCAGACGACATCCAATAACCATACTTGACATAAAAAGCCCACTGTTCCTCGGTATAACCTATACCCTCCCATTCGGCCCTAATACGCCCACCTTCCTGAGACGTAACCGACAGCCCAGGTTTCTTAAATTTAGGTTCATATGGTTCTTCATATTCAGCCCTGCGTCTGATTCGTAACCAACAGCCTATTCAGGTGTGTAAGGTACATCATGCGCATCATCCTCCGGTGTCATATAGTCTTTTGGTGGCGGATATTCTTCGGGGAAAACGTAATCAAATGCCGCATTCCAATCAAAATCTTCGTCGCTTACAAACCCATTGTCCGCCTGCTCTATGGGTATAACCGGTTCTAGGAGCGGGATGACCGGGGCAACAGGGGGAGGGGTTCATGTTCAGCTTCAACAGGGAGTACATCTAATTCAACATGTGGGGGTAATTCAGGTCCAAATGCCATGACCGGTTCAATTTGAGGTGGCTCGGGTGCGATTGGGATGAGCTGCTGACGGGCCTCAAAAACCTCCCAAGGGGGAGTGCTGGGGTTGGAATTCATGATTTAGCTATTAAAAAACAATCTGGTTTAAAAAAAAAAAACTCGAGTGTTACGTGTGTAAACATGCATTTTTGTCTATAAACACATACAAAACTTTGTAGTCTGCAAACATCAAAACATTCTGACTGCACACAAACACACATTTACTGCAAACAAAAAAAGAAGATATGCTACACACGTAACACCTTAACTAAACACAGATATGGTATAACTAAACACAGATAAAACACCTTAACAAAATGAGTCCTTATAAAAAAAATTGATTCTTTATAAAGAAATACATAATACACAATAGGGGCATACAAAACAGACATTTTCTGTAAAAAAAGACATAGGTAACATAAAAAAAAAGCTCATACATTCGAAAACCAAAAAAAATAGAAAGACATGGTGCAAAAACACACAATTGTTACATGTGTAACTGGAAAACACAGACAAAACTTTTGTAGTCTGCAGTAAAAATAGAGCAGAATTTGATATGCTAGAAAACATAGAACAGAATCTGACTGCAAAAAAACATATATGCTACACACGTAAACAGCCTAACATAACACAAAGATTATACGAAAATATAGACGATAAAAACACCCTAACTAAACAACAAAGATACTACAAACATAAAACACAAAACGAAAAATCATTTTCGATGTTTAACATAATAAGTCACCCAAAAATAAGAGATGTGCTACATAAAACATAAAACAGATGTGCTACATAATTTGACTGCAAAAAAACAGATGTGCTACACATGTAACAACCTAACTAAACACAAAGATCATACAAAAATATAGACGATAAAAACACCCTAACTAAACACAAAGATACTACGAACATAAAACACAAAACGAAAAATCTTTTTCGATGTTTAACATAATCAATCACCCAAAAAAAAGAGATGCTAGTAACACGCAAAAAAACAACAATTATTTCCAACTTGAAAAAAATAAAATATTAAACCACCTAACCCCCAAACACCCCCCCCCCCTCAAAAAAAAAAAAACTAGAAACACAAAAAAAAAAAAAAAAGATATATATTAAATCACCTCCAAGCCCATCATCCTCTGATTCGTAAGCCTATATAAGAAAACACAAAAACATACATTTTCTGTAAAAAGACATACGTAACATAAAAAAACTCATACATCAGAAAACAAAACAAAAAAAGACAGACATGGTGCAAGAACAGACGAGTATTACATGTGTAACATGAAAAGCACAGACAACACTTATGTAGTCTACAGTAAACATATAACAGAATTTGATATGCTATTAAACATAAAACATAATTTGACTGCAAAAAACAGATGTGCTACACATGTAGCAGCCTAACTAAACACAAAGATCATACAAAAATATAGACGATAAAAACACCCTAACTAAACACAAAGATACTACGAACATAAAACACAAAACGAAAAATCTTTCCGATGTTTAACATAATCAATCACCCAAAAAAAAGAGATGCTAGTAACACGCAAAAAACAACAATTATTTCCAACTTGAAAAAAATAAAATATTAAAGCAAGTTATTAAACAAAACAAATAAAAAACAAAAAAAATTCTTTCAATTATTTTAAGTATATAACAATCGGCCCTATAACAGTCATCCTAAAGTTGTTAGCTCTATCAGTAGCTTCAATCCATTAAGTCACTTTGAAATAATTGAATTCTAAATAATATCCATCACGAATGTCATTATCATTCAATAAATTATTACAAAAAATATCCTAAAACAAAGACAAACTAGTTAAACAAAAAACAAAAACAAAACAGAGACCTTTTTTTTTAAAAAAAAAAAAACAGAGTCTTGTTCGTCTTGTTCGATGACTCACCCTTTGGTGTAATTAACAAAAAAAAACAAATACTATAATCACTTCACAAAGTCTTGAAATTACCAAAGGAGTGGTTTCGGGTAACGAAAGCCACTGGCCGAACAACTTCTCAGCAACAAAAGGATTGGATTTAATAGCTAAGGGAGAGACTTCATTATGCTGTAAGAGTTGCTTATCGGTACAATTAGAGGAGGAAAAGGGTGGTGTTATCGGAACTTCAGGTGGAAACCTCTTGAGGTGGTGGTGGTGGCGATGGCAGTGGCGGTGGCGGTGGTGGCAGTGGCGGTGGCGGTGGGGGTGGTGGTGGTGGGATTAATCTTGAAGATGGTGGAAGAGAGATGGAGAGAGAGAGAGAGAGAGAGAGAGAGAGAGAGGGAGAGAGAGTTGTTTATATATGAGGGAGGAGAGAAAATTCAAATTAGAAAACAGGGGGAAGGGTAAAAATACTATTTTACCCTTATTAATTAAAATAATAGAGGGTGATGTGGAGCAATGTGGTCCACTAGTTGGGTTTTCGGGAGTTTCTTCGTTTTAGAGGGTTTCCATTATCCCTTTAGCCTATATATATATATATATATAGGGCAAGGATTAAATAAAAACCCTCCTATTTTGAAGAAACTTGGTAAACTTAATCTAGACCATTGATCTAAAGTGATCAATGGCTTAGATTGATTCTACATTTATTTTAATAAAATAATTAGGTAGATGACAAAAAAAGGGCACAATGGTCAAATGTCATTTTCTGAAAAGCAGATATGACAGTGTGGACCCCACACATGTCACATCATCTCTCTTACTTTTTCCACATTCTTATACAAGCTGTCAGACGCCCGTGTTACATATGTAACATATGCAGTGTTGCGTACGTTAAAATTGCACAGATTGTATATAATCAATTAAAAACTTTATAGATCAAAAAACATTCAAATGTACACAAGAATTGTTTCTTACAAAGTGCTAAAACAAACAAAACGGTCATTACAAATCGACAAAATGCTAAAAAAAAACTATCATAAATAAAAAAAATTGTCTACACTTCATTCTTGATAATCATCTTCATCTTTAATGCAAAAAAATATGCTCACCTGCAAAAATAAAACAAAATTCATCAATTTACATGAAAAAATCAAAACTTTGTATATAGTAAAAAAACAGAAACTAATGTATATCAACTTAGTGGTGCTGTTACATACGAAACATACGCAAACATAGATTTCATCCCATGATCAATGACATTCCATTCAAGAATTTTTTTCCAAATTCTTCCTCTATAATATGCAATATTACATTCCTGATAAGGTGCAAAAAACACGAGTGTTACATGTGTAACAGGATTTTTTTCTGGAAACACAGACAAACTTTTGTAGTCTGCACCCAGCATACATTTTTTACTGAATTACAAGCAACCTTTGACTGCAAAACAGATACGCTACACACGTAACATCCTACCTTAACACAGAAAAAAACACCCTAAGTAAATTCACAAAGATGATACGACCATATAGACGAGAAAACACCCTAACTAAACACAGAGAAAACACAAATAACAAACATTCTGAAAAGTCATTCTTAAAACAAATAACAACACATTTTCTGTCTTTAGTTATAGATAAGACTATATGAGAAAACACAAAAACAAACATTTTCTGTAAAAAAGACATAGGTAACATTAAAAAAAACTCATACATGAGAAAACAAAAAAAAACTAGACAGACATGGTGCAAAAACACACGAGTGTTACATGTGTAACAGGAAAACACAGCAAAAACTTTTGTAGTCTGCAGTAAACATAGAGCAGAATCTGATATGCTAGAAAACATAGAAAACAGAATTTGACTGCAAAAAACAGATATGCTACACACGTAATAGTGTGTACCATTCATTGCACACACTCTACATAAATTTGACTGCAAAATGTGTACCATTCATTGCACACACTCCACATAAATTTACTTTTTAAAATTCACTACTTTTTTATTCAAAAGATTCAAAATCAAATTTCAAACTTTACCCTTTTGAAAATCATAAAAAACATACAGTTATCATCAATCTTAGATACAAGGCATGCTAGAGTTGACCTCAAAAGTCAAAGTGTGTAACTTTCTACATAATAAAGGTTCAAGATCAAATTTCAAACTTCACTCTTTTGAAAAAGCATTATATTTCATAACATGAACAAAATACAGACCATTTATTCTTGGTGAAACAAACTAATGTTATGTGCGGAAAACAGCTTATTTAATATACAATAAGGAGCCATGGCAAAATCGAGCGTTACGTGTGTAAACAGGCGTTTTTTGTCTGCAAACACATACAAACCTTTGTAGTCTGCAAAACATCAAACATTCTGACTGCACACAACACACATTGACACCAAAAAAAAGATATGCTACACACGTAACACCCTAACGTGCACACAGATATGGTATAACTAAACACAGATAAAACACCTTAACAAATGATTCTTTAATAATAAAAATGAATCTTTATAAAGAAATACATAATACAAAATAGAGGCCATACAAAAAAGACATTTTCTGTAAACAACACATAGGTAACATAAAAAAAACTCATACATTCAAAAAAAAAAAAAAAATAGACAGACATGGTGCAAAAACACACGAGTGTTACATGTGTAACAGGAAAACACAGCAAAAAAAAAAAACTTTTGTAGTCTGCAGTAAACATAGAGCAGAATTTGATATGCTAGTAAACATAGAAAACAGAATTTTACTGCAAAAAAACGGACATGCTACACACGTAACAGCCTAACTCAGCACAAAGAGTATACAAAAATATAGACGATAAAAACACCATAACTACCACACAAAAGTACTACGAACATGAACACAAAACGAAAAATCATTCTCGATGTTTAACATTATAAATCATCCAAAAAAAATAGATGCTAACACACAAAAAATCAATAATTATTTCTAACTAAAAAAAAATAAAAATATTAAACCGCCTAACCCCCAAAAGAAGACATTTCCTATAAAAAAGTGAAATATTCATGGTCTTTTTTTATAAATTAATTTTGGCTTTATATATTCCAATTTTTTTTGGTTGATATTTTTCAACATAACTAAATTTTTAGTTCATGTGATTATTTCTTTAACATGTATTTTGTCATGGTCCACGCGTCAATCCCACTTCCAAGTCCAACTAATTGAACCATTACATAAAACAAATTCATAAAAAAAAAACAAAAATAATAAAAAGAGATAAGAATCATTCACAGTTCAAACACACTTCCTCGTTTTCTCATTTTTCAATAGGGAATGTATATAAAGATGACAAATAATCACCAACGCATATACTTTTTTTTTAAAATTGAAAGAACAAACCTTCAACTACCGAAAATGCTGAATAAGAATGAGAAATTATGGAAATGATTATTTTGTCTCAACAGCTCCATTCACCTTCCCATCCATATCTATCTTCCAAATACACCAACGCATATACGTTTCCAGACGTCGTCACGAAACAGAGGATGAGATGACTTATAGGAAACAGATGTGTGAAAGTAAAATAGGAAACATAGGATGAGATGACTTGTAGCTAGTTTGGAGGTTGGTCCGTCGTCGTCGACGGCGGCGGCGGTGGTTCTGTTACACATATAATGGCCTGTGATGAGCTTTGTGAAAGATATAGATCAAATATGAGAGAGAGAGGGAATAGAGAGAGTGTGTGTATATGTGAGAGAGGGACTTCTTTATATAGGAGGGAGAATAAAAAAATTCAAATTATTAAATGGGGGGAAAAGGGAAATGTCTAATATACCCCTTAAGACAATAAATTAATATTTCTACTAATGGGTGATGTGGAACCATGAGAACCACAAGATGGGTTTGTGGGGTTTTTTTCATTTTAGGGGGTTTTTTCTCTATACTTAGCCTATATATATATATATATATATATATATATATAGGATTGAGATCAAATAGGAACCACTACCATAGTTAAGAACTTAGGAACCAATCTTAGCCATCCATATTTGATTTTGATCTAGGGGGTATTTGTGTAATTTTATATTTAAATAATTAATTTTTTCTTTTTAATCATATATTCATGGGATAAGAAGACTGCAACTTGTTTCCTAAATTTGCTCTTTACATCAAATTCTAATAAACTGATATTAATGTATTAAATTTGATAATCAATTCAAACTTTCATAACCTCTGCTCTTTCAATAATTATACAAACATATTAATCGTTTTTTTTTTCGTGATTATTTTGGAACTTTTTCTCAAACTAAACGCAAACTTTCAATCAAATATAGACATTGATACTCATTCATTCAATGAAGAAGTTACATCACAATCTGTTACAAGGGATCACTGTACCCGACTTAGAGACCGGACCAACCGGATCACTGTACCCGACGATGTCCGAGTCGCCGGAACTCCGGTGGTCGTTTATTCGAAAGATATACTCCATCGTCATCGTCGCCATACAGTTACTTTTCACCGTTGTCTCTATTCATCCTATTGTCACTTTCTTAACCACTACCACCGCTAGACTTGTTTGTTAAATCATTCTCCTCATCACACCGTTTATTAGTAAGTTATGGTCACTTATATAATCAATTTCGTTTTATTTATAATATTATCCGTTTGAATTATGTCCAGATTGATGATATTTTTTGTTTGATTTATATTCAGCATTTGTGTTTTGATTGATTTTAATATTATATCTTTGTTTATATTGATGTGGGTAATTATTATTGTTGTACAGCCTTATGCCCGTATACAAAAAGGAAGATATACACCAATGTATATTTCGTTCATATACAAAGAGGAAGAAACCTCAACATCTACTATGGTGTACACTGATGTATTTAACTTACATTTCGACAAATAAGAATGAGATCAAATAACTAATGTTAATTCATAATACTTATTTGTTGTATACATAGATGTATTCAGTTTCATATAGATTTCAGCCCAGATATACACCAATGTATATTTCGTTCATATACAAAATGGAAGAAACCTCAACATCTATTATGGCGTACACTGATGTATTTAACTTACATTTCGACAAAGACATACATCAATGTATATGTGTCTCCAAATTATAGTCATGTAAGCTAGAAAAAAAAACGGATGTACACCAATGTATATCTGTATTGATGATGATGAATGAAAGAAAAAAAAAAAGAAACTGATATACACCAATGTATATCTGTGTCAACGATGATGATGATAAATGAAAAAACAAAAACGAAACTGATGTACACATAATATACACCAATGTAAATAAAATTTACCATTATATACACTTCAACTTACACTAGCCATACAGCTAAATAAAAATTTACCATTATATACACTTGTGTATAGACATTTGGCTTTGTTTATCTTTATAGCGGTTATGTCTCTCATTCTCTTTACGTAATATACACCAACGTATAATATACACTAGTGTATAGGCATTTGATAATAATAAAGCGTCTCATTTTTTTTTTGACGTGATAATTACGTTTTGTAGGATCCAATTTTTTTTAATATTATCCCTAAATCAGGAAATGGAGAAGGAGAAGTTTTTAGGAGGTATTTATGGTGTAATCAATTTAAATTATGAGTTATGATAACCTACCTAATTTTGTGGAAGGCCAAAAGTCCATAATACCCTTACATTAAAATAAACAATTAATTAATCTTCTAATTATTTACAATCATGAGTTATGTATACTAAATAACCTATTAATACTCACATACCAAAAGACAATATTACCCCTTGATTTAATTAAAAAGTTAATTAATGTTTAACATATTTACCATCATGCCATTGAAGATGGATGGATGAGATTGGTTCCTAAAGTTCCTAACTAAGGGTTGGTTCTCAATTGAACCCTACCCTATATATATATATATATATATATATATATATATGTATGTATATATATGCACAGAAGAGGAAGAAAGGGAAACCATTTCCTTGATTTGAAGGAAGGAAAGGAGAAAGTGATGGGGCGCTGAAGTGGACAAAGGAGGAACTACACCTTAAAGCCTAAAAAGTAAGAAGTAGGTGCTTTTAGCCAACCCCATAAATAACATGCTTGTTTGAGCCCGCAAGCCTATCTAAGCATGATAATTGAAGCTTAAGCTAAGGCTTGTTTAACAAACAATTTTATTTTTTTAGCTTGAGCTCATTTAAGCTTAACTCAATTTGAACTTTTAGCAAGTAATTTTCAAATGCTCACAATCAGTTCTAGGTTGGTTACCCCCTGAATACATTGAGCAACCACCTCAATTTCAACTTCATTGCCAAGTTTCGATTCAAGTTCAATGGTCTCTTTTAAACCGCCATTTTATTATTTGACGCTATCTATATAAATATTTCATCAAATTGATAATTCCTTGATCATGAGTATCAAATTTAAGTATGAACGTTAAATAATCCCATATCCATTGAAGAGTCTACAGTCTACTTTCATAAACCATAACTTACATTTCAACCCAATTGGCCCATCTAATTTTAACAACAAATTTGGGCTTAATCCATTTTCTCCCCAATCTTCGGGAAATCACTTCAAACCTCATTTTATTGCATTTCAAAATATTGGTTGATGAGTTGGTCAACAAATTCCTTTTTTTAAATGGCTAATGCAGCTGGTTTTGAAGACACCTGCTACCTTCTTCAAGGCGAGCTGTGACTCTTAAACTCTATTCAAATTCAAATACTTTCCGGTAGTGATTACTCTCATTATTTACATTTTCTTTTACACTTAGTAGGGATCGAACTTAGTACCTCCCTAAAAGAAAACCCTTATAAAAAAAATCCCTGGCCACCTCCACCAAAGTGAGGATGACAGTAAACAAATTCCTAGTATTAACTTTTAACACCAGTTAATCAACAAATTCCTAAATTAACTTTTAACTAATTGGTCAATTTAAATAAGCAATTTTTTTCCATGGGATTTTCATCCAAAGATTAAGTGATGGTAATAATCAGTTATAAACTATAATTAAAGTCAAGAACATCATTTTGTACACATCAAGCAATTTTATTTCTAGATGACCAATTTTCATGTATAATTTAAAAAATGAAATAATTAATATAAACCAATATCTATTACGGAACTGGAACGCTCACCACTTTTAAGACACCTTCACTTCTTAGCACCGCCAGACTACAAGCCAGTTGGTTACTAAATTTATACTCATGGATGATACTGATAGGCTCAAAACTAATATTTAGTGTTTAAATAACATAATATATTTGTAAACTCAAAAATATTAATATTGAGCTTATAAGTTAAGAAATCACTTAGAATAACACTAACAGCTTGATTACTAACAACACTTGCCAAGTTGCCATATTGTGAAACTTTGTTAACATAAATGGCATATTGCGGTCGACTTTATTGTCTCATTTATTAAACCCATAGTTTGACTTTTATTGATAACTAGCTTATAACCCGGGAGCATTTCAGGAGAGACAAATTTTAGTTCAAATATTAGGATTTAGGATGTCCAATGTATTCATTTTTATTTCCATCTCAATAAATCTATACTCTAAAAGTCACAATCTTCCATAGCTGTCAATACTTTTCTACACCTAATGTCAACCTTCAACAACCAACAAACTACAAAAACTTCTAATTCAAACCATTATGAACAAAAACTGGACTTACCAATTACCAATAGTCATTTACATATAGTTATTTAACATCAATAAACAGCCGAATTCAAACTTATTGCTAGCAAAGATCTACTCAAAGTCTCAAAGTAGATAAACATAATCACATTTCTCCAATCCCTCACACTCAATCACTGCATGTCCATAGTATTCTAATCAATAATAATTCATATTCCCTAACCTAAAACCTAATCGCAATCAGCAAAACAATCACTTAAGTAAGCTGCAAGTATTCAAAAACTCATCACATCTCTCTAATCTCTCACATTCTGGTGACTCCTATAATTCCTAACCTAATCAACTAAACAATCACTTAAGTTGGAAGTTGCAACCATTGAAAAACTTATCACATCTCTATAATCTCTCACACGAACCATCTTCAATGATTCCAGTAACACAATTTGAAGATCTAACAACAATGCATTCCTATTAAACAGTAAATTAAAACTAAAAACAATAGATAGAAAGATATCAATACTTTTTAATCTGAGTGATGGCGCCATCGAAGAAGATAACGGAGCTATCGTACATTCCTTCAACCCCATATTCTCTCGCTAGTTTCAAATGAACTTGTAATCCTGCAAGCGACGTAACAAAAACTTTATGAATGCAATACATTGTTTCGTATGCCTTTAAAGACTATCATATGTTCAGATCTTAAAGTTAACTGAAAATATTTTTAAAAAACAGAAACCGAATGAAGAAATTAATAATTAAGCAATAATAAAAAGTAAAAAATGAAAGTGAAAGAAGAATAACCTGAAAATGCGATGAGAAAGAGGCTTTTAAGGGCGGATGCAGAAGGGAGAACGTGGAGGAGAAGGTTTATTAGTGGAATCGCTTATGAATAGCAAAACGGGTCCTACAAAAGGGAACGAAACATATAAAAGAAAAAGAACATTTATTGTTACCATCAGTTCGATCAGTGGTGGTGTGAACCGGTTTTGATTACATCATACATGACACACATACAAACTATCAAACATAACAATTATATGCATTCAAGTGTCTTATAAAAATCGACTCTTTCTTCTCACATAACCATTTTCACATCCCCTAAACAATCAACACAATAATGGATAGCTGTCTATACGAATCCGTATCAACAATTTTTGAAATAATCTTCAACAAAGACCAGCAATAACCAGAACACGAATTCTCAAACAACAATCAACAAACTCGATCTGGGTCTCTTAATTCACGGTCCAAAATCAGCTTCAGGAAGAAGAAAAACTAAGTATTTCTTGAATCTAATATTAAAATTAAAGACAACTTGAAATCACTATAATTCTATACAAAAACAAAATCTTTGAACCTTGTATGCGCTTAGGATCGTCAAATCTACAAAGAGATTGATCAAACAAGTTTGATTCAGGTGCGGAATCCCTGAATCAATCACAATTATGATAATCAAACAATCAAAACACGGAAATCATCATTTCAAAGGTTTTTCTCATTAATAATCAACTCAAATTACACGTTTTAATAAAGATTACAATCAGATATGACGTGAAAATAAGTTGACAAAACACTAGGGAGAGACACAAAACAGGAGGGAAATAAAATGATCAACAACCAACTTTCAAAAATGGCTTAACCTATTTATAGGCCTGCACATTCGCCCATATTGAATGGTCGAATGTGCAGGTTCGCCCAAACACTTCGTGCGAACCAAGCACTACAAAACAATAAATCTACCACTACAACAAAAAGGGCTTTTAAGGACCTTTTGTGTGGGACGCTTGTAAAATGGGGTCCTAAAAAATTATTTAATAGGACGGATGAACTTTTGGGGTCCTTTTATAATATACGCTACTAAACCGGTGTCCTAAAAAGCTAACTAATAGGACGGATGATTCTTTGGCGTCCTATTATCATATAACTTAATAAGACACTTAAATGTAGATCATAATACAACAATTTATAAGACATTTAGTTGTTGGTGTCCTATTATGTAGTAATGTAATAAGACCCTTGATCACCGGAGGTCCTATTATAACATAACTAAATACGACACTTTGTAGTTAAGTCATAAATGTTAGATGTTATAGGACCCTTTCTAGTCAAGTCATATTAGAACATAACTTAATAGGACACTTGACATATGTGTCTTATAACTTTAACCTTTATAGGACACTTAATCATTGTGGTGTTATTATAATACACCGTAATAGGACACATGATATTTTAGTCATAAAACATCAGTTTTTTTATAGGGCGCTTATTTGCTAGAGTTTTATTATAACATAGCTTAATAGAACACTTAACACTTGGGTCTTGTAACGTTAACCTTTATAGGATGCTTAATCATAGTGGTATTATATTATAATACACTGTAATATGACACTTGATATTTGAGTCATCATAAAAAAATCATGTAGCAAAATAATCCATTTCATACAATATCTAAACTACATTATAATGCACAAGCTTTCCTAGTAGTCATCTTAATGTGGATACAATTAGAATATATTAATAATCATTTTGGCCACATAATGTTTTTTTACTTTTTGTTTAAGTTTTTTTTTCCGTTTTAACCACAAACTTTTTTATTAAGTTTTTTTTTTCCTGTGATGTAATGTTACCCCTTCTGAAATAGGCTGACCTAAAAGAAAAAAAATAATAATAGAAATGTGGGCTCGGCCCACATGAAAAAAATTAGGGTGTAAGACATGTTGTTAGCGGCAGAATATTAGAGGAGAGTGCACAAAACAATTGAATAGGAGAAAAAGGGTGACGTTGAAAAAATGATACATAAAAACATTCTTTGATGACCTAACAGTGTCATCATCGATAAAAAAAAGAAATAATAATAAACGAGGAGCAGTGGAGGTCACGAGAAGAAAGAAATCAAAAATAATAAGTGGGAGCTCAAAGGTCACAAAGAGGGGCGACGACTACGGTGCTTATTGGTTTGGTATTTTTCGGTCTCGTTATGATTTTTATTTGTGAACCATATAGATTTGTTTTTATTTCTTTCATTATTATGGTTGGCTAGATTTTATTTGGTTGCGTAGACTTGGGATTACTCTTGATATTAGTTGATTTGTTTTGGTATTTGGCTATTCGTTTTGACCCGTTTATATAAAAAAATCTAAACTTTATTGGTTTTTGTTATGATTTATCACCCGGATGATGTTTATGTTATATTTTTTAGATTTTTCTATATAAATCTTTATTTTTATTTTTTTGTGAAATGTTACTTGTACTATTGTGAATAGACTTTGATATATGTTTGTTGAAAACTAAAATCTAGGTGGGATATAAAGTTGTTCTCAAAAGCATTCTAAACTCTATCGAGATTGTAGCAAGAGGATGGGTGAATAGCTTGGACCCAAATGAGCTAGTTGGTGGTACAGAGATTGGACCAGAATGGTGTGAGGTAAACGTTCAAGTAGCAATAAAAATAGATGGAAAGTTGGTGAGACCATATGGGTTATTTTCCACAATTCAAAATTGTATTGGTGCCTCCATTGCATGGCCTTGTCCTTTTATCTCGGTATGTATTTATTAATCTTGTGATACGAATAATTTTAATAATCTGGAACTTAATGCTTATACATGGGATGGTTTATTTGTAGGTAGTCCGTGAGGATTGAGGACACATGATGACTCATGATTCTATGTTGCTTGTTTCTTTCATTGCTTTTAATTTCTTTGTTAAATGTTACAAGAGTTTATGTTGGATAAATTTATGTTTAGTGTTTTTGTTATGAATATGCTTATTTGAAATATAATAAAGTTTATTTTTCTTTCATTAGTTGATGTTATATACATATATCATAAAATTGTGTGTGTGAATGTTTAAAAAAATGTTGTATCATATGACTTGTTAGGACTTTGAAATTTTGTCCTATTTAACTTGTTAAAGCATTATAAAAGTGTTTGAATATGCTTTTCTTAGGACGCTATATTGTTTGTTCATTGATATATTATGCGACCATAAAATTAGTTTCATAATCTTATTTGAGATATTAGGACCCCTTTTTTTGATACTAATGCTCCTATAATGTTACATCATAAGGGTTCTATAAATTAATTTTTTAGGACTCTTGTATGTGTATTAAAATATTAAAACTAGGTAAGCACATGTTAAAACCTTGTAAAAATATCCTAATATGTTTTATTAGGAGTTTTTTTTGGACATATTATGCGACCATAAACTTGGTTTCATAATCTTATTTGAGATATTAGGACGCTTTTTAAGTTTCGTGACTTATTACGACCCACTTACATGAAACGCTTTTACCGTTAGTCCTATTAAATAAAAGGTCCTATAAAATAACATTTTAGGACGCTTTTGTGCGTACTAAAAACCCATTTTTGTTGTAGTGTACATTCGCCCCTTTGTCTCTCCTTCGTATATATTTTCTCCTTCGCACCTCACAATTCCTTCATTCGCCCACATTCATACTCCTTCGCCCGTTCGACAATCACCATTAACATATGTTTATTGTAATCCAAAGCATTAGTCGCACAATAATGCATCTACAAACTCCCCCTCGACTATTGCTTGGATTGTTTAAGCTTTCGTTCTTCATCCATTCTCTTGTTCATCAACTTTATGCGCAGCAGTTTCTTCTCTTCCAACGTCATCACCTTCTCAAATACTTGCTTTGGCTTTTTCTTATTCTCTTCAGGAACCTCTTGAGCTTTAACAAACTTGCCGAGCTTCTTATTATAGTCGCATCCGGCATTGATATCATGAGCAAAGTACAGAAATACCACACGCTGGTATTTACTTGCTTGTTCAGCATCTTTCACATCGCTGAAAATAGGATTGTAATACAACATAATGATGTCCTCATGTGAACAATTTACTAACCACATGGGATCAAATATGTGTATCTTTCTGAAATTCTTGTCTCCATCTTTCAACACTATCACAGCTTCTGCAATCTTCCAATCGTAGTACCACCAGATAAAATCTTTTGCAAAATGTTGAGGAATCTGCAGCAATGGAATATGCCTCAAAACTTTTGGTGGTTTGTACTTTAAAGTCACCTTGGGCAAACCGGTAATATCATCAATGGTTTTCTTGTGAACAATCCGCTTTGGATACTGAGGTTCAAAGAGATTCCACTTCGTCCTGCTTTCTCTAGCCATCTTATCAGCAAAGTAAGCAATCTGATCATTTGTCGTTCCAGTCAACTTGTGACGACAAATATCACGAATGGCCCAGTATGGGAGAGTCTTCAAATCATGAAATCTATCAAAGTAGAGTATCCCCTTCTCCCACTTCACTGCAACACACTTCAATTGCTTTATAAACTTCCAACCCAACGCTTTTCCTTTAAACATATCGTTGTGGAATTTATAAAAGCTACCCTGAATCTCAGCTTTAGGACGATTAGCCACTTTCTCTTTTAATTCCCTCGGTAACTCTTTCAAGCTATCGGATTGTCTGATATGCGGTTTATCATGCCCTTTGAACACTTCATCAACAAATTTATCACTTTTCTCTTTTGCAAGTCTCTCGGCTTCATTTAACAGTTCATCAGTGAAAGCAGTAAATCCAGAATCCTTGTCTTTCTTAAAATATTCTGGATACTCTTCACTAGTCACATCTTCAACTTCTATATCCTCGAACCCAGGTACGTCACGATCATCAGAATGATCTCCAGCTTCCTTTTCAGGTAGATCAGGAATCTGGTTATCAGCCAACAGTTCTTCTAACGTTTTTCCAACCTGTTTCGCTAAACCTTCAAAGATCTCTTTAGTCATTGCCGCCGAGACTTCACCATCTTCCAAATCTGGATCATTATATTCTAATTCAAACACCCTGTCACAAGATTCAAAGATCTCAGAAAATCTGCTGGTCATGTCAATCGTCCAGACTCGATCAGTAAGCATCTGGCGATACATTTGTTTATCATCTTTAGACATAGACTTCAGCTTTTCATTCTAGAAGATCGTATCATCATCCACTGATCCTCCAGGGGCTTTTGAACTAGATTCTCCTCCTTTTCCAGATTCTCTCTTCTCATACTTATATTTGTCTGTATCGTCATCATCATTGTCATCATCATCATCAAATGCAGAGCCGCTATCATCACCAGAACCATCATTCGAACCATCATCATCATCCTTCTTCTTTTTAGGAGCCTTACCAGCATCTTCATCATCCTCCTCCTCATCATCAGACAGTTCGAAATCAACCTGCTCCTCATCTAGCTCTTTATCCTCTTCACCTTCTTTCAACTGAGGAGCTCGAGAGTATAAATCTTTGATTAGATTATCCATGTTTTTATTACTCTCTTTCAGCTTCTTATTTTCTCCCTTCAAAGCTATAATCCGTCTGGTGTTCCTTTGCTCATGTTTCAACAGCTTCTGATTATCCTTCTGCAACCGTTTAATCTTCTTTTTCAGCTCTTCATTATTCTCATTTGATATAACCACTACATCCAACATCTTTGAGTCATTCTTTCTCAGTTGGTCAATCTCTGTCTGCTGCTTGTTTATGATATTCATCATTTCAGCAAGTTTCCGGTTAACAGTGTTCATCACATCACTATCCACTGTAACCTTTCGAGTGGAAACTTCAGCAACCTCTGGCAGTTTACCCTTCTTCATCTTCTTCAGTACGTTATCTAATGCTTCGTTAAAGGCATCAACAGGTATATCAGCTCCCTGTTCAGTACTGGAAGTCGTTGTGGTTTTCTGCTTCTTTGAGGCTGGAGCAGCAACTGGTGATTTTGAACTAGAAGCAGGTGGCAACTTCTTTCCTGCTATCAACGTTTCAATCTCTCTAGCTCTTTTCTCTGCGGGCTTTACTACCTTTTCTTTCTTTTTGAATTGGGGCTTCTTTGGTTTCTCCCCCTGAACTGGTGAACCAGGAAAGTCTCCTGCTCCCAGACCTAAACCCTCATCCTCTTCATCCAATCGAATAGGGCTATTCATTCTCTGTTCCTCCACCGATCTATTCAGACTGGCAGTGTAACACCCCAACCGATGGCGGAAACATCGGGATGTCACGTATTGATGATTGATTAGTAGCTCATGGTAAATAATAAATTTCAATATTTGATTCAATTACATTACATACAATTGTTCTACAAAAAAATTGTACATCAAAATGAATAATACTAAATACACATCTTCAAGCATTAACTCTAAACTTCAAGCAAGCTATAACCTGAAACATGTTAAGTTTGAAAATATTTTGGGTCAACAAAAGTTGGTGAGAATTACATAGGTTTTGATAATCGAATAAAACTTGTACAATTCAAGTGTCATGGCAAGTCTAGTCCATATGTGAAAACATACTAGGAGTAAATCGAGTGCATAATCAACCCTTGTGACTGTTATATTGTGGTCCATCCCATACGCTCATGGTTCACTCGATTATGTTATGCGATAACAATCACCCATGCTACCTTTGTAGGAGGCACGTATCCGGGTGGGATTGTCAGTCCAATAGATCTATCATTGTATACCGTCGGCTGATCAATGTTAATGATTATGCTAGAATATTGTGCTTACCCTAGTCACGTTTAAGACATAATGCAACATAGAAAAACACATAGACACTTTATGATTGAATTGCATATAGAATGTTGTAACATGTTTCACCCCAAAAATAGTGATAAATAGAAAAGGGGCTATGTAAAACTCACCTATGTTATGATGATGAACTTGCAAGAAGTCAATGAATTATGGTTGCACCTAAATTGTGGAAGCAAAACGGTGAACTATCCGTCGGAGCGGAATAAAGTTTTAATGCCTACAATTATAGTCACAACTTTAAATGATGTTCGTGCAATATATGTTGTTTGAATTAATATTTATTAGTTCTTAAGAAAAGTTCAATAATCCATATGGTTAGTTTAAAATCTAAGAGTTTATGTTTATGTAAAGACATCTTTTTTTTTTGTTTCTTATACTTGTTTTCGTAAACAATATAATAACCTACTAAAAACCATTTTTAATTATTAAACAAAAACGCAAGTTTATTAAGAAATGACTTTAGGAAACACCATAAGTTAAAACACTCTATTTACAAGAGATGCAGGTTAAGCTTAATTATTTATAAAAATGAATTACATATATTTCAAAATTCATATACAAAATTACATGCATATGTTTACATATTAATAGCTACATGAATGTAAGTCTAAATTTTCAAATTGAAGTTTGTTAGTTTTTCGAGCAACAGTATTATAGAAACATGTCTTCTATAGTATTAATATGTACATATGAATACCAAATAAGTGGTTATTTATGTATTTTTTTAGGATGATGCAAGGGTCATTACCTCTTGAACGTCTAATAAGGAATCCGAGTGAGTGACCGCAATATTAGATGGCGGTTGGGTGGTGGTGGAGACGGGGCTGATGTAGCTACCGGTGGAGCCGGTTCCAAACGGAGTCTGAAAAGTATTCGGGATTCTTGGTCAGAAAGGCGCAGGGGGAAACGGTGTGGCTGAGACCGAAGGTGGCGAGTGGCGAAGAATGGTCGGAGGTGTTTCACGGTCGCGTGGTGGAGGTTGTTTGGCTCGTGATTTTTTTTTTCTGCTTCGTCGGGACTTGGTCCAAGAAGCCGAACAGAGGTCGAGGGAGATGGTTCGAGGTGACGATCGGGATCAAAGATATGGAGCTCGGCGTTTAAGAGGGTGAATGAATTGAGTCTATGCATTTAAGACCGTGAATTTGCGGATCAAAATTTATGGTTCATATGGGTATTTATGATGGTCAAAACGCGTCGAACTATTTCGGGAAAGTTGACAGAAGGTTTTGCACACATAGAAGGTTTTGCACACATAGAAGGTTTTTAAATGTTGACTCGTTTTTTTTTTTTGGTCAAAATCTAGTCATTCCTCTCGAAATGAGCTGTATCCGCGCGTAATGTCCCTTAAATCTTGTCTGCACCAATTAATTTGATCATTGGTTTCAAAAAAGTGAGTTTTGAAAGTCAAACAATTGACTTTTGTGAAACATGCAGCGAGAAAAAAAAAATTAAGGAAAGGAATGGGTGAACCAAAGTGGGCCAGTTTGGGTCTGATTATGGGCTGAAAACAATAGAGAAATAAAAGTGATGGGCTTAGAGATGTGTAGGCTTATTATGGTTTGTTTTGGTTGGGTTATGGACTTGGGTTAAAGGTAGTGGGTTAAGGATGGTTATGATAAGTGGGTTATGACTTATAAGTTTCATATAAACAAACCAATTTAGTCATTATTATTATTATTATTGTTATTATTATTATTATTATTATTATTATTACTATTTAATCTAAAAAAAATATCATATTTATTTTACACCACTTTAAAAAAATATGTCCGAAATATACACGAATGCTTTGATATAATATAAATATTTAGATGTAGTTGTATTTGTACAAAAGAATAAGATGGATAAAGTGGTGGTTTTATTAACTCATTAAAAAATTAAATTTGGGGAAATAAAAACACGTGATGTTATAGGCAGACTCACCAGCCACAGTGGCCTTGGGCGTGGTAGTCTTTACCGTCTTAGCATC
The DNA here is from genome assembly GCA_030844895.1 of Ambrosia x helenae. Taxonomy (NCBI): domain Eukaryota; kingdom Viridiplantae; phylum Streptophyta; class Magnoliopsida; order Asterales; family Asteraceae; genus Ambrosia; species Ambrosia x helenae. The sequence goes on along the minus strand of CM061225.1, from coordinate 33,088,824 downwards.
TGAATCCCAGTGTTCATCTTCCTGCGTCTCTTCAGAATCAACCGACGCCTCATCAACTAAGTGTAATCCTTTCTTCGCCATGCTCTTATGCCTTCTTGGTGTACTCTTCTTCTTAGCAGGCTCAGGAACAACATCTATCCTTATCTCTTTCTCTTTCCCTTTCCCACTTTTAGCTCCCACATTAACAACCTGTCGCTTTCGCTTTGCATCTGGATCAACAGGATGTAATGGATTGTCTTCGTCTGAATCACTATTAGCATGTCTCATTTCACCTTCACCTGGATCCTCATAGTCAATCCTCGCCAAATGTCCAAATAAACGTCTAACAGGTGGACGTTCATTCATCGACAAACCTTTATATGCTTTCATTCTTGCCAATGTATTGATGGACATATGTTCTTGAACTACAATCTTCTTCGGATCCCTCTTCAACTCTTTATACTTGTGATCAAAAATCATCTGAAGGAATCGAGGGTACAACAAAAACTTCAAATTCCTTGTGCCTCTGACAGGTTCCAACAGATGTTCCATCAGCATCCCTGATACATTGAACGGTTTGTTCAATATCAGTGCTACCATCATTGAGCTAATACTCTTTCTCATCAGATCATAACCTCCAGCAGCTGAACCGAATACATGAATCATCACATGCGCCAAATACTTGAATTGTGGACACAGCTTTCCCTTGTGTAACAAGCCATCAGTAATCGGCCCGTTATATTTCATCCTTAGAAAGCACTTTCTCTGTTCCATAAAGCTAAGCTCTCTGGGATCAGTCTTTTCATCTTGAAGCTTCAAAGCTTCCCTGATATCCTTCTCTGAAACGATGACCAATTTTCCTTGTGTCTTGCTCACCAGAGACGTTTCACACTCCCAGAAATCCATCTTCGCTTCCGTCCAAAACTCTTGTATCATGTCTCGGTAGATAATAGCAGGTGTAGAAATTGCGTCTATCACCCGACTTCTCTTCAGAAACTCTATAATCTCTGTGAACTCAGTATGCTTCTTAACGTCCCCAAGATATGCACAACAGTTATGCACATTCTCGAATGGTAAAAGCTCTTCATTTCCTTTTTTGGCAGCTTGTGAAGATGATCCAGCTTGTTCAGTAGGTTTCTCCTGTTCAGACATGGTTTAAACTGCAAAATAAAACAAATTTTCAGTTTTGAAAATCATTGGATTTCAACTTGTTATTTTGATACATTTTGCACCTAAAACCTCCGAATAATCTTTTCAAACAAACAATTTTAACCTTCAATCATTATTTCAATGTTTTCTTAACAAAACTGGGGTTTGAATGAACAAACTGATCAATTGATCAATCTAATGAATTATAAACCTTAGTTTTTGGATTATCTCCCCCTAAAACATTGACATAATGAATCCTAATAAAAAACAGAGACAATTATCATGTTTTAAGCATAGTTTAAGGACAGTTAGGGTTTAAACTGAAATGCATCGATTAATCCTTCGATACTTGATATTAACCTATGAAAATGAGTGGAAATTGATCAGAATCAATAGACGAACACAATGGAAAGGTGTAAAATGCACGAGCAATAAGTGGACTTAGGATCAAAGTTTTTGAAATTTTTTTTGTAAAGGGTTCGAATGAGCAGAAATGATATATATAGACTGCACATTCGCCCGTTTACCCCGGTGGAAGGTGAAGCCTTTGTCTCCTTCGCCCCTAATGAAAGGTGCGAATGAGATAAAAGGGTTCGAAAGAGAAAACAACTTAAGAACTCTCACATTCACCCAAAATGAAACGTACGAATGAACAAGAAATTCCTCCTTCGACCCAATCGAATGGGCGAAAGTGAATCAGGAATTTTGAAAATTTTACCAAATCTCAAAATCGAGTCCTGTTCAAAATATTTTTCAACTTTTAAGCATCCGACAATCATATTTTCTCAATTAAAGATGACAAAGCTCAAATGGTTCATCAAGGTTTAGAAAATCAGCATCAACCACCATCAGCTATAAAAAATAAGATAGAAATGTAAAATCTTTTTGGATTTCCTAAAGTTTATGCTAAAACACACCTAAAATCTTTTTGAGTTTTGTAATTTTTGACGAGAAAAACAAAATGCAGAAATGTAAATAGAAAACAGTAAATGTTTTGGGATTTCCGGTAAAGGGATCATATCAGTTATTAAGAAATCTGATCACACCGTTGATCTTTTGATTATTCTCATTAAAGACAATGTGTGATCTGGCAACTGCTGATATTGTGATCCACATAAACTCACATGTAGACTTTTGTGCAGTGCTTTAGACTGATACTATTAAGTATAGTATAAACATAATTGTCTGTGGTTCCCACGCACACGACATACTCCCGTATCAAGAAGTAAATGCACAAAGACTCATTGTAAAGCGTGATTATGCTTTCGTCGTCTGTAATTTACAAGGTATAATGCACAGAGGTATACAGGTCAGCAAATTAATGCAGCAAAGTAACATGTGCACTCTACCAGGTTGAGGACTGATATTAATCATGATTTGCATCAATGATTAATACGATGTAATAGATAATCTCTGATCATCATAAAACATGGAAAGTCCCTCAATTCGGTAACTTTAGGATTTGGCATAAAGCTCTTTTATAAAGACACCCTATCTGATCTAGGTCCGTAATGACTTACAGCAGAAGATCAGAGAGGCTATCCCCAGACAACTAATAACATAACGACCCTAAACCTCCAAGTTTTGTACAAATACCCTATCAAACGAAATTACGGTACTAAGACCATATGCCAATGAGGAGTTCATCCACACATCAATTCGTTTGATATGTATGTATCAGGCACGCAGTATGAAGTCTACGAAGCCTATCAACACATCACACAGACTCAGACACACGCCCTATGTAGCATTACATTTCTTAGAATGTGTCAGATCCCCACTGATGTACTATCATTTCCCCTTTTTCTCCTGGAAATCATTTTTGGTTTTTCTGATTTTTATAAATTTTTGAATTTACTGTTCCCAAGGATAAGCTGGAGCATTTCAAATATGTGACTGCCCAGATATCGTTTGTTCACAGAAATCTGACGGCATTAATCTAAGGGAAGAAGATATAGCATCAGCAAAGAAATTTTCTAATTTTTATGGATTTTGAAATTTTTTAATGTTTTTGGATTTTCGAAATTTTTCTGAAAAACAGTAAAAATTAAACTAAAAAGCGATAAACTGAGGTGGTGATCAGTCTTGTTTTTCTTTAATACCATTAGCTTTCAAAAGATATTCAAATCTCGATTTATCAAAAGCTTTGGAAAAAAGGTCTGCGCGTTGGTAATCAGTGTGGATTTTGACCATATCGATCAACTCTTTAGCATAAAAATCACGGATAAAATGATATTTAATCCGGATATGTTTAGCCTTTGAGTGATTTACTAAGTCTTTTGTTAATGCGATTGCGGCTTCATTATCACAGTAAATAGGGGTTTTAAGAAATTGCAAACCGTAGTCCACCATCTGTTGTTGGATCCAAAGAACCTGTGAGCAGCAGCTCGAAGCTGAAACGTATTCTGCTTCACATGTGGATAGTGCAACTGCGGTCTGTTTCTTGCATTGCCAGGTCACGAGCCTGCTCCCCATAAACTGGCATCCAGCCGTTGTGGATTTGCTGTCTTTGTCAAAGCCGCCCCAATCTGCATCACTAAAAGCGATTAGGTCAAAATTATCATCATTAGGGTACCATAGTCCTCTCGACGGACAACCCTTCAGATATCTAAGGATACGTTTGACAGCTGCAAGATGACTCTGTTTCGGCTTCGATTGATAACGTGCACAGAGACATGTGGCAAACATTATATCAGGTTTGGAGGCAGTGAGATACATCAGAGATCCGACGATTGCTCTGTATGTAAATGGATCAGTTAGCTCCCCCTTAGCATCAACACCAATCCCGTGATTAGGTTGTATTGGGGTGTCCATCGGCTTTGAATCATCCATCTAGAATCGGCTCAAGACTTCAGAAACATATTTCGTCTGGTGAATAAAGATCCCCGTTGGTCTTTGTTCCACCTGCAAGCCTAGGAAAAACTGCATCTCTCCCATTGCACTCATCTCGAACTTTTCCTGCATAACACGTTCAAATTCTCTGCACAGAAGTTCGTTAGTAGACCCAAATATAATATCGTCAACATAAATCTGCACTAAAAGCAAGTCATCGCCTGTTCGTTTAGTGAACAGTGTGCAGTCTACCAAACCTCGCTTGAATCCTTTTGAGAGAAGATATGTGCTCAGCTCCTCATACCATTGCCTTGGAGCTTGGTGCAACCCGTAGAGAGCTTTGTTCAGTACATAAACCTTATCCCGGTGAATAGGGTCTTCAAAGCCTGGTGGTTGACCTACATATACTTCCTCTTTGACCACACCATAAAGAAATGCGCTCTTGACATTCATCTGATACACCTTAAATTTCTTGTATGATGCAAACGCCAGAAACATTCGGATTGCCTCTAGACGTGCAACTGGTGCATAGATTTCGTTGTAATCGATTCCCTCAACCTGATGAAATCCTTGTACAACCAAACGAGCTTTGTTCCTTACGATCACTCCTCTATCATCCTTTTTGCACTTAAACACCCACTTCGTTCCAATCTTCTTTCTTCCCGGGGGCAGATCTGTCAGTGTCCAGACGCCAAGTTTCTGAAACTGCAGCAACTCCTCTTGCATAGCTTCTACCCAAGCGTCGTCCAAAAGAGCATCCTTGTAAGTTCGCGGCTCCACCTGCGAAACATAACAAGCAAAAGACCAATCATTTTGAAAACCAAATTTTTGTATTTTGGCATATAAAGCAAGATTGCCAATGTTTTCTGGTGAGTTCACATTCCTCAATTGTCCTCTTGTCATTACACTGCTACCAGGATCACCAATAACTTGCTCAATCGGATGAATTCGATGTATCCGAGATTCCGGATAATCGGGTACTTGGACTCCCGTCTGAGTAGTTAAGTTCTCTGCAGAAACCAGATCATTACCCATATTCGATGTTGAAGCACCATTTGTAGTTGGGTTCACTGGTGGTGTCACTGTAGCATGATCTAAGATAGCTTCACTTGTAACATCATCGTCGTCATCTTCTGATTTTGATGAATTCAACGTTGTGGAAGCTTCTTGAAACACTTCTTCTTCAACGACAGGAACATTGGCATCATTAGAAGTTGTTTGAGGATTCACGGTAATCGAACACACTAACGGTGAAGTCACTGCGTTTTCGACCTCGTAATATAAACGTAGTACAGCCTCTACAACCAAGCTATCTAGATTAAATGATTCAAAGAAATCTTTGTAATCAAACATCCAGTCTGGACCGCTTCCTTGTAAGTTCTGAGTGTACCGTTGCACTTCAACGTTAGCCCACTCCTCGACCTGACGAGTTCTTTTGTTGAATACCCGTTTGAGTGGGGTTGCATATCCAACAAAATATCCTTCCTCAGCCTTCGGTGCGAACTTCTCAGATGGATTAAGCATAGTACAAGGAGCTCCAAACGGTTCTAGATACTCTAAATTCGGCTTGCGACGATTAAACAGCTCATAAGAAGTTTTGCCAAACTTCTTCACTGTTAAAACGCGATTGAGAGTATAACAAGCTGCGTAAATTGCTTCGTTCCAGAACATTACTGGAAGATTTGAGTCCGCAAGTGTAGATGTAATTGTGCGACTAGTGCTTCGGATTGAACAACAAACTTGTTTTGGTGATTGTCGTTGGTGCGAAGGAGTTATTGTAGGTACGAAGGAGAGTCTTTGAAGGTACGAAGGAAGATTAGAAGGTGCGAAGGAGGAAGTCTTATACGAATGTGAATATAGTTTATTGTGTAGCTTGGTTCGACCAGACAGTTTGGGCGAACCTGCACATTCGCATGATCAAAATGGGCGAATGTGTAGTCTATAAATAGACAAGCTTGATTTTTGAATGTAACTTTTTGTCATTATTATTCCCTCCACTTTCTGATATTCTCTCTAGTGTTTTGTTTAGCTCTTTTCACGTTCTCACCCTGTTTGTATTGATCTTTCAACGTGTAATCGAGTTGTTAATTAATGAAAAGCTTTTGAAAATGATGATTTGCTTGTTTTGATCTGTTTAACTATTATTTTGTGATTGTTTTAGGGATTCCGCACCTAAAACTAACTTGTTTGATCATTCTTTGTTGTTATACGATCCTTTCACGCACATACAAAGTGGTATCAGAGCCATTCTAGATCAAACAACCACAAATTAATAGTTTCTCAGTTGATTTGGACCCAATTTTGGTCAAAAAGTTTTTGTTTTCATTGAACAAACTAATGTGATAAGATTTTGATTGATTTCAACTTGATTTCAAGGTTAAATTGGATAATTCTCTTCATTAAAGTTGTTCCAAATCAATTCCGATTCAAAACCTAATTTAAATCATCAAAATCCATCAACATTTGATAAACATGATCAAAATTAACGGATTTTCAAAGAATAACCGTTTTTGAATTCTCAGGGGTCGAAAGAGAGAGAGTGGTCGAAAGTGGAATTTATTTTGGTCGAAAGCGGGATTTTGTGGTCGAAGGAGGTGTTTTAGTGGTCGAAAGTAGACTTTCATTGCTTATTTTGTTCATTCGCCCAGTGGTGTCACCTTCGATTGATCGAACGGTCGAAGGAGCAGAAAAACGGTCGAAAGAGAGAAGAAAGCGGTCGAAAGAGATTTTGTGACTTGAGTCCACATTCGTATCAATCAAAACGGTCGAAGGAGAAGATTATTTCTCATTCGCACGTTCGATCATACGAAAGAGTATCCTGTTTTAAAATATTTCTAATCTTTTCGTGTTTAAACGTTTACAAGTTAAGATGTGGAACTTCCCAACAACGCCAAGACCTACTCAAGCACCACAACAGCAGACAACACAAGATCCATGGTCGGTTGCAGCCCTAAAGACTAGTCCACCATCCCAGCCAATCAATTACATGGCTATGACTAGTTCGGCTCCTCAACAAGTTGTTCAACCATTACAACAACCTATTGACAACTATTGGGGAGTAGCAGCAGCTGCAGTTCATTCGCAGACGACCAACACTATATCCACACTTATTCATGATCTATCCTCAGGAAGCGGCAATCGTCCACCAAAGCTAATGGACATGAAAGAGTACAACACTTGGAAGACGAAGTTCAAGATCCGTGTTGAGGGACAAGGACTTGAGGGAGCCGAGGCATGGCAGATGATAGTAAAGGGTTATGTTGCTCCTATTCTGGAGAATACTGGAGAACCGATACCTTTGGAGAATTTGGCGGATGATGAGAAAAAGAGGTTTGCGATAGAGAAGAAGGCATTTTCTCAGCTATCCCAGGCGATCAACACTGATTTGCTGCATCAGTTTGGATCGTGTACAACATCCAAACAATTGTGGGATATGCTGAGAAATCGACATGATGGTAATGAAAAAGACAAGGAAGCTGAGGATGGAAGAGCTTCGGAAAGAATTTGAGAACTTTAGTTATATGGGCAATGAGACCCTAAAAGAGTTGGTTCCGCGGTATTGCCATTTGCTCACAGAACTGTCGAGCTATGAGATCAGCATACCGATGTCAGAATTGGTGGATAAATTTGCTGATGCTTTACCACCCTACTGGAACCAACACATTGAAGTGTTGAAGGAAAAGGATGCATACCAGTATTGGACTATCAACGAGTTCATTCAAAAGTTGGAAAACAAAGAAATGGAGGAGAAGAGGAAAGCCAAGAGAGCGCAGATTCCACATAATCCAGATCTGTATGTGAGTGGTACATCTAACTCTCTTTCTGCTTCAAGCACTACTTCTAATGTTGCTCCTCACATTGCATGTGTATCCAATGTTGTTGAACCCCCAAAAGCACCAATCAACTACCTTGCCCAAACTTCATCTTATACACCATCATACACACCACAATCTTATCCAACACCAAACTTTATCCCACCTTTTTCACCATTACAACAAGCTGCATGCTACACAGCAAGTCAACCTCAACAACAACAACAATACACTCCTCACATGAATCAGATGCAGATTACTCAAGCACAATCAAATCAAAGCCCGATTGTGTTAGAGACCTCGAATCTTAACAATGTGACTGTTGAAATTGCTCAACAACATGTTGCTTTAGTGTCTGCTATGGTTGCATCATATAACGGTTTGGTTGTGAGTCAGATTGGAAACAACAATCTCACCAATGAGGACTACGCACAAATCGACAAAGAGGAGATGGAGCTTATGGACATTCAGTGGGCTTTTGCAAGCATAATGAGGAGAGCCACTGACTTTATTCAGAAGACTGGAAGAACTGACCTCTCAACTTCTCCGAACACCACATACGGTTTCAACAAAGCCAAAGTTACATGTTTCAATTGTGGTGAGAAGGGTCACTTTAAGAGGGAGTGCACACAGCCTGCACAGCAAGGTAATCGAAACCCGTTCAATTCAACCTACCAAAACAGACAAAACCAAAACCAAAATCAAGTTTCATACAACAGTCCCAACATCTCAAGCTTTCAACCACAAAACAACTACCAAAACCGTCAACATACACAACAAAATACCAACACTAGACAACCCACAACTCAAAACCAACCTCAACAAAATCCAAACCGAACCATTGTTCCTATCTCTACACCTAACACTCAAAACCAAAACCAAACTGACAATCAAAACCAAGCACATGTAATTCAGAAGGATGAAGGTTTTGATTGGACGGGTATGCAATTGGGGGTGGAGGAGATTACTGCTGGAAACGTGGCTTGTGTGGCACAGAAGATGAGTCTGGATGAGAATGAGGAGATTGAAGAGGAGGTTGTGATTGAGAAAGTGTCGGAGTTGAAAATAGAGGAAGTGAATGAGGATGTGATTGCTGAGAGTGAAGACAAGAAATCTGGTATGATTCTTGATTCTGTCACGGATGTTGGAGAGCACTACGATTCAGCTTATTCGGATATGGAGAGTGATTCTGATTCGGAAGCTAGTGTGAATTCACTAGATGATGACATTGATCAACTGTTAGCGGAAGCTGATTTCCTGATGACCCGCAAGTCATGTATGGTGGATGATGCGTGAACCAAGATTGACTACTCCAAATTCTTCGCAGGGAAGGAAGCTCACTTCGCTTTGATGGCAATGACAGAACCTCCTAAGCCGGTAAGTTCTGAATCTCAATCTAAAGTGTGTGTTAAATGTGTTAAATGTGCTGATTTTGAAAAACTGACAGATGAAAATAAGCTTCTCAAGGTACAACTTGAGAGTGCCAAAATAAACTGTTAGATTTATCAAAAAGATTTAAAAGATTTCAACAAAGTTCTTGATGGTTATAAAAAGGATGTGTCTGAACTCAAAAAGACTTTGTCAATTAAACAACTTGCCATTAATAACTATATTAATGAAATGGAAAACACTAAGCTAGAAATGGCAACCATCAAGTGCTTTGCTGAAAAAGTGAACAAGAAATTAGAGAGTTACAAGCACATAGCATATGTAGTTGACCATATCATAGAAGAACCCTCCCAGTCGAATAGTGCAAACTATAAGGCGGTCCCATCTCCGGTGTTGATTGAAAACCACAATTTACATGCAATACCACCGGAGACTTTAGTCAATTCTGACTCCACATCAGAAAACGAGCCCAACACTTCTAGTGTCGGAGACCCATATTCTGATGTTAGACCTGTATTGGGAAACAATGAGGGTGTGGTCGATGCTGATGATTCAGATGAAGAAGATGAACAATCTGAGACGGTTGAAAATGAAAGTGATATCCCTGATGAAAATCATATAATCACTACTGAGCCAGTCTCACCGTCTCAGATCATTCACCCCATGGCAAATGCTCATCGAAAGAATGTGGTTAAGAAAACTGAAAAGTCTGTTGGTAAGGGTGTTGAAAAGAAAGAGGTAAAGAAAATTGAGAAAAATGTGGTTAAACCGGTTGATAAGAAAACTGAAACTAAATCTTAGAAAAATGTGGTGAAACCGGTTGAAAAGAAAAATGAAATTAAAACTGAGAAAACCAATGAAATGAGCAACGAATCGTGTGACAAACCTGTCAAAATTTTCTATCGGATGCAAGGCTCCGATAAGATTTTATCTGATGATGAATATCCGATTAAATTTGTCAATTATTCAAAAATCGAAAAGATCTGGCAGGAAAGTACGATTTGGTTTCCAAAATTTGAACGAACCAATGACATTCCTCCAGAAATTTTAGAGAAAATTTATTCGGATAAAGATGCCAAGGTCAATGTCACACAATTTGTTTTGCCAGTTGATAAAGCAAACAGTTTTATTGAACCGACTTACTCGAAGGAACCAGCTCCTGAGAGTTTAAGGAAACAATGCATGGTTGATCGATATCCCATTGCTAGCTTTTCCAAGTCGCCGATCAAAGAAAACTATGAAGAATACCGTGCGTGTTATAAGTGCGGGGAAAGGGGACATTTACTTGCCGCCTGCCCATACGTACGACACAAAAGGCACGAGGTGGAGATGAGGCAACATCATGATTATCCGGTTGACAACTACGGTTATCCACAAAGACGGTTTTACCCTCAGCAAGCATCTTATTATAATCAAAACAATTTTTACAACAAGAGGGAAAACCGTCCGATGACGTATGATAAACACAATCGGATAACCACTGAGAAATCTGTTAAGAAACCTGTGATGAACTCAACTGCTGATAACAAAAAGGTTGCTCCTAAACCTAATGTAAAACCAGCAGTTGGACCTGTCTCTGTTAAATCAGAGAAGGTAACCAAGAAGGTTGCATTTAAAGATGAAGTAAAGAAACCGGCTGAGACCTCAAAATCTCAGATCCGGATCTTGAAAAGATCTGAGCAATCCTGGTCATCTAAGGAATCTGAAGGAGCCTCAACTTCACAGAATGTGAAAATTGAGAAAAAGAAAGTTGAGAGTGAGAAAAAGAAAGTTGATAGTGAGAAGAAAGGGGTTGAGTTAACCCAAGATGTTTGTGAATTGAAAGAATCATTGAAACAACCTGTTCAAAGACCCAAGACCAAACAGGCTTGGGTCCCCCAAAAGATCTAATTGCTTTACTTTATATGTGCAGGGAGCTCCAGCTGGCCCTGTTAGCAGCCTATGGATTGTTGACAGTGGAGCTTCTGGTCACATGACAGGGGACCTCACGCTACTCTTTGATATCAAAAACATAAACGGAGGTTATGTAGCGTTTGCTGGAAATAAAGGAGGCTACATTACGATGGAGGGTAGTGTAAGCAATGGGGTCGTGACATTTGAGCGGATATCATACCTGAAACAGATAGATTACAATCTGCTCAGTGTTAGTCAAATCTGTGATAAACAATTTTCTGTGTATTTTGATGACAAATCTTGTTATATCTTGAAACCTGGGTTTGAACTTCCAAAAGAGTGGGTGATGCTAAAGGCACCGAGAGTAAACAACTTGTATATTTTTTATATGTCCAAAGCAATGACCACCCATGGCCAAGTCACATGTTTCCTTTCTAAGGCTACAAAAAAAGAATCTATTATGTGGCACAGGAGAATGCGACACATTCATTTGCGAAAGATGAACCAGTTAGTGAAGAATGAACTTGTCACGGGAATTAATGTGAAACACTTCCATTTGAATGACAAGTGTGTTAGTTGCAAAAGGGAAAGCAGCACAAACAGGCTCATAGACCAAAGAAAGTCAATTCCGTTGAACTACCGCTTGAACGTTTGCATATGGATTTATTCGGTCCAGTCAGACGTAAAAGTCATGCCGGGGAGTTATACTGTCTTGTGGTGACTGACGATTATTCAAGATTTTCATGGGTAATGTGCTTGCATCAGAAAAGCGACACTTTTGACAATCTGAAGGTTCTGTTTACTCGTCTGGAGAATATATATGGTCTGAAGATCAAACGAATCCGGAGTGACAATGGGACGGAGTTCAAAAACGCTCAGATGGAGGATCTTTGTGCAAACAAGGGAATTCATCATGAATATAGCGCTCCGTATACACCCCAGCAGAACGGTGTCGCAGAGAGAAAGAACAGGACTCTAATTGAGACGGCGAGAACTATGCTTGCGGATTCAAATCTTCCAGTCATGTTCTGGAATGAAGCTATTTACGCAGCATGTTACACTTTAAACCGTGTTTTAACAGTGAAGAAGTTTGGAAAGACTTCTTATGAGCTGTTGAACCGACGCAAGCCGAATCTGGAGTATCTAGAACCATTTGGTGCCCCGTGTACAATGCTGAATCCTTTGGAGAAGTTCGCACCAAAGGCTGAAAAAGGTTATTTTGTTGGATATGCAACCCCACTAAAACGGGTATTCAACAAAAGAACTAGAAAAGTCGAGGAGTGGGCTAATGTCGAAGTACAAAGATACACACAAAATGTACAGGGTGGAGGACCAGATTGGATGTTTGATTACAAAGACTTCTTTGAATCATTCAATCTAGATAGCATGGTTGAAGAAGCTGTACTTCGATTATATTACGAGGTCGAAAACGCCGTGACTTCACCATTAGTGTGTCCGATCACTGTAAACCCCCAAACAACTTCTAATGATACCACTGCTCCTGTGATGGAAGAAGAGGTGTTCCAAGAAGCTTCTACAACACTTAATTCATCCGATTCAGAAGATGAAGACGATGATGCAACAAGTGAAGCTATTCTGGACAATGCTACAGTGACACCACCAGTGAACCCAACTACTACTGATGCTTCAACATCGAATATGGGTAATGATCTGGTTTCTACAGAGAATTTGACAACTCAAACGGGAGTACAAGTACCTGATTATCCGGAATCTCGGATACATCGGATACACCCGCTTGAACAGGTTATTGGTGATCCTGGTAGCAGCGTGATGACAAGAGGGCAGTTGAGAAATGCTCAAGCACCAGAAAATATTGGCAACCTTGCTTTATATGCCAAAATACAGAAATCTGGTTTTCAAAATGACTGGTCTTTTGCTTGTTATGTTTCGCAGGTCGAGCCGCGGACGTACAAGGATGCTCTTTTGGATGATGCCTGGGTGGAAGCAATGCAGGAAGAGTTGTTACAATTCCAGAAACTCGGTGTATGGACGCTGACAGATTTGCCCCTAGGAAGAAAGAAAATTGGAACCAAATGGGTGTTTAAGTGCAAGAAGGATGATAGAGGAGTCACAGTGAGAAACAAAGCTCGTTTGGTTGTTCAAGGTTTTCATCAGGTTGAGGGAATCGACTACAATGAAATCTATGCACCGGTTGCACGCTTGGAAGCTATCCGAATGTTCCTAGCGTTTGCATCATGGAAGAAATTCAAGGTGTATCAGATGGATGTAAAGAGCACATTTCTTTACGGTGTGGTCAAAGAGGAAGTTTACGTAGGTCAACCGCCAGGCTTTGAGGACCCTATTCACCGGGATAAGGTTTATGTCTTGAACAAAGCTCTCTACGGGTTGCACCAGGCTCCGAGACAATGGTATGAGGAGCTGAGCACGTATCTTCTCTCGAAAGGATTCAAACGCGGACTGGTAGACTGCACACTGTTCACGAAACGAGCAGGAGATGATTTGCTTCTTGTACAAATTTATGTTGATGATATTATTTTTGGGTCAACTAACGAACTTCTGTGCAGGGAATTTAAAAAAGCTATGCAGGAAAAGTTCGAAATGAGCGCAATGGGAGAAATGCAGTTTTTCCTAGGCTTGCAGGTGGAGCAAAGACCAACGGGGATCTTTATTCACCAGACGAAATACGTTTCTGAAGTCTTGAGCCGATTCCAGATGGATGATTCGAAGCCGATGGATAGCCTGATATAACCTAATCACGGGATTGGAGTTGACCTTAAGGGGGAGCTGACTGATCCATTTACATACAGAGCAATCGTCGGATCTCTGATGTATCTCACCGCGTCTAGACCTGATATAATGTTTGCAACATGTCTTTGTGCACGATATCAATCGAAGCCGAAACAGAGTCATCTTGCAGCTGTCAAGCGTATCCTTAGATATCTGAAGGGTTGTCCATCGAAAGGACTTTGGTACCCTCATGATGATAATTTTGACCTAATCGCTTTTAGTGATGCAGATTGGGGCGGCTGTGACAAAGACAGCAAATCCACAACGGCTGGATGTCAGTTTATGGGGAGCAGGCTCGTGACCTGGCAATGCAAGAAACAAACCGCAGTTGCACTATCCACATGTGAAGCAGAATACGTTTCAGCATCGAGCTGCTGCTCACAGGTTCTTTGGATCCAACAACAGATGGTGGATTACGGTTTGCAATTTCTTAAAACCCCTATTTACTGTGATAATGAGGCCGCAATCGCATTAACAAAAGACTTAGTAAATCACTCAAAGGCTAAACATATCCGGATTAAATATCATTTTATCCGTGATTGTTATGCTAAAGAGTTGATCGATATGGTCAAAATCCACACTGATTACCAACGTGCAGATTTATTTACCAAAGCTTTTGACAAATCCAGATTTGATTATCTTTTGAAAGCTAATGGTATTAAAGAAAAACACGACTGATCACCACCTCAGTTTATCACTTCTTAGTTTAAATTTTTTTTTACTGCTTTTCAGAAAAATTTCGAAAATCCAAAAACATTGAAAAATTTCAAAATCCATAAAAATTAGAAAATTTCTTTGCTGACTGCTATATCTTCTTCCCTTAGATTAATGCCGTCAGATTTCTGTGAACAAACGATATCTGGGCAGTCACATATTTGAAATGCTCCAGCTTATCCTTGGGAACAGTAAATTCGAAAATCTATAAAAAATCAGAAAAATCAAAAATGATTTCCTGGAGTATAAAGGGAAATGATAGTACATCAGTGGGGATCTGACACATTCTAAGTAATGTACTGCTATATAGGGCGTGTGTCTGAGTCTGTGCGATGTGCTGATAGGCTTCTTAGACCTATTATTGTGTGCCTGATACATACATATCAAACGAATTGTTGTGTGGATGAACTCCTCATGGGCATATGGTCTTAGTACAGTAATTTCGGTTGATAGGGTATTTGTACAAAACTCGGAGGTTTAGGGTCGTTATGTTATTAGTTGTCTGGGGATAGCCTCTCTGATCTTCTGCTCTAAGTCATTACGGACCTAGATCAGACAGGGTGTTTTTATAAAAGAGCTTTATGCCAAATCCTAAAGTTACCGAATTGAGGAATTTTCCATGTTATATGATGATCAAAGATTATCTATTACATCGTATTAATCACTGATGCAAATCATGATTAATATCAGTCCTCAACCTGGTATAGTGCATATGTTACTTTGCTGCATTAATTTGCTGACCTGTATACCTCTGTGCACTATATCTTGTATAATTACAGACGACAAAAGCATAATCACGCTTTACAATGAGTCTTTGTGCATTTACTTCTTGATACGGGAGTATGTCGTGTGCGTGGGAACCACAGACAATTGCGTTTATACTATAAATATCAGTATCAGTTTAAAGCACTGCACAAAAGTCTGCATGTGAGTTTATGTGGATCACAATATCAGCAATTGCCAGATCACACATTGTCTTTAATGATAATAATTCAAAAGATCAATGATGTGATCAGATTTCTCAATAACTGATATGATCCCTTTACCGGAAATCCCAAAAACATTTACAGTTTTTCATTTACATTTCTGCATTTTATTTTCTCGTCAAAAATTACAAAACTCAAAAAGATTTTAGGTGTGTTTTAGCATAAACTTTAGAAAACCAAAAAGATTTTTCATTTCCATCTTATTTTTGATAACTGATGGTGGTTGATGTCGATTTTCTAAACCTTGTTACACCATTTGAGCTTTGTAACATTTTTAATGTGAAAATATGATTGTTGGATGCTTAAAAGTTGGAAAATAATTGGACCGGGACTCGTTTTTGAGATTTGGAAAATTTATCAAAAATCCCATTTCTCATTCGCCCATTCGGTTGGTCGAATGTGGGATTTTCATGTTCCTTCGTATGTTATAAACGGGCGAAGGAGAGTGTTCTTGAACACAAGTTTCATTCGAACCCTTTTGGCTCATTCGAACCTTTCACTAGGGTCGAAGGAGACAAAAGTTTCTCTTTCGTACGTATAGAATGGGCGAAGGAGTGTGCCTATATATACCATCCAGTCTCATTCGAACCCATTCATAAAAATTTTCAGATTTTTCATCTTAACCTCACCTTGTTGTTTTGATATTTTGGACCTTACCATTGTGATCGTCCCTTTCTACTGATTCTTTTCCACTATCATTTACAGGTTATCATCTAGGATTGAAGGATTTCATCACTGTTTTCTGTTTCGAACCCTAACTACTTAAACTGTTAACAATCCATTACATTGTGACAATTGATGAATAGGTTTCATTACATATGTGTTTTAGGGGGAGAATAACTTTAAACATTGGATTCAAAACCAACTGGTTGATCAATTGATCAATAGTTGTGTTTCGAACCCTAGTTTTAATTGAAAACACATATATAATGATTAATTGATGAATTTGTTTGTATTGAATGATTAATCGGCATTATTAGGATCTGTTTCAATCAAAAGAACATGATCAGAAACCCTTAATTTCAAAATTGAAAATTTAAAATAAGAACAGTCACCTTCGACCATTTCGAATGGTCGAAGGAGAAAATCAAACGGTCGAATGTAAAATGTTTGGACGAATGAAACTTTTTATCAAAATCAATACATTCGTACCATCAAAACTTCTCATTCGTACCTTATGGATTTCTCATTCGTACCCCCGTTTGGGCGAAGGAGAAGGCTGATTACCAAAAATTTTCAAAGTTTGAATTTTTGACGATTTTTAACATGTGTTTTTGATTGTTTTGCAGTTTTAATGATGTCCGAGCAGGAAAAGACGACGGAACAAGCTGGATCATCCTCACAGCCTGCCAAGACAGTTTCAGAAGAGCTTTTAGCCTTCGAGAATGCGCATAACTGCTGTGCGTATCTCGGAGAGGTTAAGAAGCACACGGAGTTTATTGGTATTATTGATTTCTTGAAGAGATGCAGGGTGATAGATGCTATTGCTACACCGACGATTATCTACAGAGATATGATGCAAGAATTCTGGTCGGGAGCGAAGCTTGATTTCTGGAAATGCGAATCATGTTTGACGAGCAAGATCCAAGGATAAAGAGTTATTGTTTGCGAGGAGGATCTGAGAGAAGCGTTGAACTTAGATGATGAGCCGAAAGATCCTAAGGAGTTCAGTTTTATGGATCAGCGAAAGTGCTTTCTCAGAATGAAATACAATGGACCAATCACTGACGGTTCATTGCATAAGGGAAAACTGTGTCCCCAATTCAAATATCTGGCACACGTTTTAATACATGTATTTGGATCTGCAGCTGGAGGATATGATTTAATGCGTAAAAGCATCAGTTCTATGATGGTTGCCTTAGTATTGAACAAACCGTTCAATGTTTCAGGCATGCTGATGCAACATTTGCTAGAGCCTGTGAACGGCACGAGGAATCTAAAGTTTCTACTTTATCCTCGTTTCCTCTAGATGGTGTTTGACAACAAGTATAAGGAGCTGAAAAGAGATCCTAAGCACATAGTTGTTCAAGAACATATGTCACTTAATACACTTGCTAGGATGAAGGCGTATAAGGGATTGTCAGTCAATGAACGTCCACCAGTAAGGCGTTTATTTGGACATTTAGCAAGAGTTGATTATACAGATCCAGGTGAAGGGCTTGTGAGACATGCAAACAGTGATTCTGATCCTGATGACCCATTACATCATGTTGATCCCGATGCGAAACGCAAAAGACAGGTTGTGAATGTCGGCGCAAAGAGTGGAAAGATCAAGAAGAAAGAGATAAGGTTAGACGTTACAACTGAACCTGAAAAGAAGAAAGGCACACCAAGAAGACATAAGAGCATGGCAAAGAAAGGGTTACATCTAGTTGATGAGGCGTCGGTTGATTCTGAAGAGACGCAGGAAGATGAACAATGGGATTCTGATGCTGAGACGTTAAAGACCACCTCGCCCAAGGCCACTGAGGCTGGTGTGTCTACTAGTCAGGATGTTGAATATCAAGGGAACAAGAGTCCTATTCCTGTTGATGAAGATGAATTGATTATGAACGTAGATGAAGCTTTTACTGGTTCTCCTGTTGATGTGTCGTAAAACACATCTATTCTCTTATGTATTTTTTGTTATAATTGAGTCTTTTGTATATAGTTTTTAGTAGTTTTAGGCGTGTATTCGTTTGTTGGCCTATTTTTGTCATTATATAGATTTTTATTAATTTTTAGTACTTATTTATTTATTTATTTTATATTTTGGTAGGTGTTCGTGTGAACGTTGGAGCGTAAACGATGAACTTTGGTCAAGCCAAGAACAACCGAGTGTAGAGCACCGAGTTATAATGCTATATATAATAATAATAATAATAATAATAATAATAATAATAATAATAATAATAATAATAATAATAATAATAATAATAAAGTGTGACATGAGGTTTATTACCTCACGCCACAAAGAAAAAAGAAAAAAAAACATGGGCTAAGCCCAATTAATGCATTAGATGGGAGATAACTTTGACGGCGATTAGAGAATTCATATCATTCATTCACAAAAGAACATATTCATTCACAAGAGGATTATATTATTCAGGCAAGAAGGAACTTAGAATCGCACAGAGGAACAAAAGTGAAGGTCAACTACGGTGACGATTGAACGAGCACGGAAGGAGAAAAGGCCACAGGCACGCTAAAGATCAAGAGCCAACGAGCCGTGGGTTAGGTTTAGTTTTCGCTATATATTTTTATAGACATGATGAAATTGTTTTTTATAAACTTTGAATTTATGTTTCTAAATATTATGAGTAGCTAGACTTTTATGGTTTCTTAGGTTTATGAACTAGACACGTAATATGCAGCTTTTAATGATTTTTGGTTTTTAGTTTGATGTGTAGGATTACATGATTTTAATTTTATTGTTGGATTTGATATATGTGTGTTGGTGTTATTTTTATTTGAAGTTTGTTTATTGGTTTTGTGGAGCTAGGCATGTAGAGATACCCCCTAGGTCTTGAAATCAATCTAGTTCGTCAACTTAGGTTAGCGTGCTAGTATTTGGAGTTGGAGTACGACACAAGTATAACAAACTAATATAATAAAATTAACTAAGACGTGCAGTCCATTCTTGAGGGTGAGAAATCTAACTCGAGATTGCTAGGTAACTAACTAGGCATTGTTCGGTAGTTGGCAAGCGCTAGGGCGGGAGTCGCTACTTGTCCGTGTTTAGAGTTTTCCTAGGTTTTCTTCAGTAGAGTTTAAGTCTGCTTCATAGTTTGAGGGTTTTAATCCAGGAGAGGTTTTAATCTGATTTCTGTGGGATTTTGGTACGCGAGGGCGATCCGGATCCATCTTAGCATTTCTACACTTGTCCCGCCTTGAGTCTAGTGAGCCATCCTTGACAGGAGGTTTATTAGGTAAGAATAGGGTCTCAAGTTAATTACCAGATTCAGGATTTATTGCTAGTGTCTAGGGATTTTACCTAAGTAACCAGCCTTCTTCCTATCCGATTTCTCCAAGTCCCTAGTTCCTATAAGTAGTCGAGGTTGTTTTATTTATATTTAGTTTCTTTTAAGTTTATAATTAGTAGTTTAAAGTACCCCATATAAGTATATATTTATTTAGGCTAGTATTCGGTAGTATAGTGGTGAGTATTCCCGCCTGTCACGCGGGTGACCCGGGTTCGATCCCCGGCAACGGCGCCAAAAACTTGATGTGTGTAAATGTATATATAAAAATAACACAAGCTTTAATTAAAACGACTCACCTAAAAACTACACACGCACGGCAAGTGTACCGGTCGCAAAGCAGTAAACAGGTAAGACCGAGTATCGAACCCAAAGACGCGAATGCAACTCTAGATCACAACCTCTACCGAATACTAGCCTAAATAAATATATACTTAAATGGGGGGGGGGGGTATTTTAAACTACTAATTATAAACTTAAAAGAAACTAAATATAAATGAAATAACCTCAACTACTTATAGGAACTAGGGACTTGGAGAAATCGGATAGGAAGAAGGCTGGTTACTTAGGTAAAACTCTTGTACAAGCTGCTAAGTCAAAGAAGAAGAAACAGGAGAAACCAAGTATTAAGAGAAAGAAGGAGATTGAATCGCTGATAGCTGGTAAGAAACTACCACCGGCTTCTAGTTCTAAGCCACCGGTTACTGCACCAGCACAGAAGAAGCAAAAGACTGCGACAACATCGAGCACACAACAGAGTGAAGAAATACCTGTTGATCAGTTTAACGAAGCATTGGATAATGTGCTCAAGAAGATTAGAAAAGGCAAACTGCCTGATGTTGTTGAACCACCTACGAAGAAGAAAGTTTCGGTGGATAGTGATATAATGAGTGCTGTGAATCAGAGATTGTCTGAGATGATGAATATAATCAACAAACAACAAACTGAGATCGAGCAATTAAAGAAATATGATAAAAAGATGTTGGAGGTCGTAGTCACATCAGCTGATGATAATGAAGTTTTGAAGAAAACTATCAAGAGGTTGAAAAGAGAGAATAAGAAGTTGCTGAAGCACGAGCAATGAAACACCAGAAGAATTATAGTCTTGAAGGAGGAGAATAAACAGTTGAAGAAGAGTAACAAGCATATGGATGATTTGATCAAAAACTTGTACTCTCAAGCTCCTCAACTTCAAGCTGGTGAAGTAGATAAGGAAAGAGAAGAAGAGCAAGTCGATTTTGAACCATCTGACGAAGAAGAAGATGAAGAACTTGATGAAGATGCAGGAAATGATACTAAGAAGAAGAAGAAGAAAGATTATGGGGATGATGGAGGTTCAGATGGGGGATCGAGTGATGGAAACAGCTCTGCTTTCGATAGTAGTAGTGATGATGATGATGATGATAACGCTGACAAGTTTACATATGAAAAGCGTGATTCAAGTAAGGATGGAGAGTCGAGCTCTAAGTCTCCATGAGAGAATGTGGATGACGATATCTTCTGGAATGAGAAACTGCAGTCGTTATCTGAAGACGACAAGAACATGTATCGCCAGATGCTTACAGATCGAGTCTGGACGATTGACATGACAAGCAGATTTCCAGAGATATTTGAGTCGAGCAATAAACTATTTGAGTTGGAGTTTGATGACCCTGATCTTGAAGATGGAGAGGTTTCGGCGGCGATTTCAAAAGAGATACTTGAGGGTTTAGCAAAACAGGTGGGAAAGACTTTGGAAGAGTTGCTTGCAGATAATTTCATTCCAAAGATACCTAAGAAGGAAGCCGGGAATCATTCTGATGACCGTGATGTTCCTGCTTTTGAAGATGTTAAAATGGAAGACATAACGAGTGAGGAGTATCCACAATACTTCAAGACTAATCAAGATTGTGGATTTCCTGGATTTTCAGATGAATTGCTAAACCAAGCCGAGAAACTGGCGAAAGAGAAGAGTAAAGCATTTGAAGATGAAATCTTCAAAGGGCATGACAAACCACGGTTCGAGCAGTCGGAGAGTTTGAAGGATTTCTTGAAGAAATTGAAAGAGAAAGAAAACAACCGTCCGAAAGCTGAAATTCAAGGAAGCTTTTACAAACTTCATAGTGGTATTTTCAAAGGTCGTGCATTGGCCTGGAAGTTTGTCAAAGAATTGAGATGTATTGCAGTAAAGTGGGAGAAGGGGATCTTATATTTCGATAAATTTCATCATTTGAAGACTCTTCCCTATTGGGCAATCCGTGATATTTGCCGTCACCGTTTAACGGGAGCGTCAAATAGTCAGATTACCTACTTTGCTGAGAAGATGACGAGAGAAAGCCGAACCAAGTGGGATTTGTTTAAACCACAATATCCTAAACGAATTGTTCACAAGAAGGATATTGATCAGATTACAAGTATGCCCAAGGTGACGTTAAAGTACAAACCACCGCGAGTGTTGAAAAAGATTCCTTTGTTGCCAATCCCACAACACTTCGCTAAAGATTTCATCTGGTGGTATTACGATTGGAAGATAGCAGAGGCTGTGATTGTATTGAAAGACGGAGAGAAGAACTACTAGAAAGTACACATTTTTGATCCCATGTGGTTAATAAACTGTTCACATGAGGATATAATAATGTTGTTTTACAATCCGATCTATTCTGATGCGAAAGATGCTGAGCAAGCAGGAAAGTACCAACGTGTGGTATTTCTGTGCTTTGCGTATGACATTAATGCTGGTTGTGACTATGGCGAGAAGCTCGGAAAGTTTGTTGAGAAGCAAAATGTGCCTGAATTGAAAAAGCCAAAGCAAAAGCAATTTCAGGAACCGGTGTTAACGAAAGAACAGAAGATTCAACGACATATCAAACTGATGAATATTAGAATGGACGAACAACGTCGACAGCAATCCAAGCAATAGTCGAGGGGGAGTTTGTAGATGCAATTGTGCGACTAGTGCTTCGGATTGAACAACAAACTTGTTTTGGTGATTGTCGTTGGTGCGAAGGAGTTATTGTAGGTACAAAGGAGAGTCTTTGAAGGTACGAAGGAAGATTAGAAGGTGCGAAGGAGGAAGTCTTATACGAATGTGAATATAGTTTATTATGTAGCTTGGTTCGACCAGACAGTTTGGGCGAACCTGCACATTCGCATGATCAAAATGGGCGAATGTGCAGTCTATAAATAGACAAGCTTGATTTTTGAATGTAACTTTTTGTCATTATTATTCCCTCCACTTTCTGATATTCTCTCTAGTGTTTTGTTTAGCTCTTTTCACGTTCTCACCCTGTTTGTATTGATCTTTCAACGTGTAATCGAGTTGTTAATTAATGAAAAGCTTTTGAAAATGATGATTTGCTTGTTTTGATCTGTTTAACTATTATTTTGTGATTGTTTTAGGGATTCCACACCTAAAACTAACTTGTTTGATCATTCTTTGTTTTTATACGATCCTTTCACGCACATACATCAAGCATTGTCCTCGCTGTTTCAATTAGAGTCCTGTTTTTACGTTCCGCGACACCGTTCTGTTGTGGGGTATACAGAGCACTATATTCATGATGAATTCCTTTGTTTTCACAAAGTTCGTCCATCTGTGCATTTTTAAACTCCGTCCCATTGTCCCTCCTAATCCTCTTGATCTTTAGACCATAGATATTTTCCAGACGAGTGAACAGAACTTTCAAATTGTCAAATGTGTCGCTCTTCCTGTGTAAGCACATCACCCATGAAAATCTTGAGTAATCATCAGTCACCACAAGACAGTATAACTCCCCAGCATGACTCTTACGCTTGACCGGTCCAAATAGATCCATGTGCAAACGTTCAAGCGGCAGTTCAACGGAATTAACTTTCTTTGGTCTATGGGATTGTTTGTGCTGCTTTCCCTTTTTACAACTCACACACTTGTCATTTAGGTGAAAATGTTTGACGTTTACGCCTGTGACAAGTTCGTTCTTCACCAATTGATTCATTTTTCTGAGATGAATGTGTCCCATCCTCCTGTGCCACATAATGGATTCTTTTTCTGTAGCCTTAGAGAGGAAACACGTGACTTGGCCTTGGGTGGTCATTGCCTTTGACATATCGAGAATGTACAGGTTGTTCACTCTCGGTGCCTTTAGCATCACCCACTCTTTTGGTAATTCAAACCCCGGCTTGAGAATGTAGCAAGATTTGTCGTCAAAGTACACATAAAATTGCTTGTCGCATATCTGACTGACACTCAACAGGTTGTAATCTATCTGCTTCACATAAGATATTCTCTCGAAGCTCACAATCCCATTACTCACACTACCCTCCATGGTAATGTATCCTCCTTTGTTCCCGGCAAACGCTACATAGCCTCCATTAATATTTCGAATATCGAACAGTAGCGATAGATCCCCAGTCATATGGCCAGAAGCTCCACTATCAACAATCCAAAGACTACTAACAGGGCCAGCTGAAGCTCCCTGCACATATCAAGTAGAAAAGTTAGATTTTTCGGGGGACCCAAGCATGTTTAGTCTTGGGTCTTTGAACAGATTGATTCAAAGATTCATTTGTTTCACAAACATCTTGGGTTTTAACAACCTCTTTCTTTTCACACAAAACTTTTTCTTTCACAGATTTCACATTTTGTGAAGTTGAAGCACCCTCAGACCCCTTTGATGACCAAGATTGTTCAGTCCGTTTCAAGATCCGGATCTGAGATTTTGAGGTCTCAGCCGGTTTCTTTACTTCTTCCTTGAACGATACCTTCTTGGTTACCTTCTCTGATTTAACAGAGACAGATCCAACTGCTGGTTTGACATTAGGTTTAGTAGGAACCTTTTTGTTTTCAGCAGTTGCGTTCACCAACGGTTTCTTCAATGGTTTCTCAGTGGCTATTCGGTTTCATTTATCATAAGTCATCGGACGATTTTCCCTCCTTTTGAAATAATTGTTTTGGTTATAATAAGGTGTTTGTTGAGGGAAAAACTGTAACGCCCCAACCGATGGCGGAAACATCGGGATGTCACGTATTGATGATTGTTCAGTAGCTCATGGTAAATAATAAATTTCAATAATTAATTAATTGAATTACATACAATAGTTCTAAAAAGAATTTGTACATCCAATGAAAAATGCTAAATCTAAATATACATCTTCAAGCATTAACTCTAATCTTCAAGCAAGCTATAACCTGAAACATGTTAAGTTTGAAAATATTTTGGGTCAACAAAAGTTGGTGAGAATTACATAGGTTTTGATAATTGAATAAAACTTGTACAATTCAAGTGTCATGGCAAGTCTAGTCCATATGTGAAAACATACTAGAAGTAAATCGAGTGCATAATCAACCCTTGTGACTGTTATATTGTGGTCCATCCCATACGCTCATGGTTCACTCGATTATGTTATGCGATAACAATCACCCACGCTACCTATGTAGGAGGCACGTATCCGGGTGGGATTGTCAGTCCAATAGATCTATCATTGTATACCGTCGGCTGATCAATGTTAATGATTATGCTAGAATATTGTGCTTACCCTAGTCATGTTTAAGACATAATGCAACATAGAAAAACACATAGACACTTTATGATTGAATTGTATATAGAATGTTGTAAAATGTTTCACCCCAAAAATAGTAAAAAAAATAGAAAAGGGGCTATGTAAAACTCACATTGGCTAAGGTGAATTATCCTCTAAGTGTTGTGAATGTATGCGAGGAGAATCCCAAAGACTCAACAACGTAGCTAGTCCAAATTGAAGAAATAAAAAAAACGAAAAAGAAAGAATATCAAGCTTCCAATTCGCCAATTACAAGAGCTTATAATCAAAGCTTCAATTGTAGAAGTAATAGACTATAGTAGAAAGGTATGAGGGAAAGTTTAATCGGATTGAAACAATCGATTTAGAGGTGCAAAGTATAATGGGTCATAGGTGGGTTTTTATACTAGTTTTGGATTCAATTAGCCATTAAAATTGGTCAACACCATAAAGTAAAGTTTTATGATGAATTGACTATTTGACTAAGACTTTGACTAATCAATTTAAGGAATGTGTTAAGTTTATTTTCTTCTGAAATACTACACAAGATGATAGTTGGCTCAATTGGTTGTCACTGTGTGTTGGTTGGCTATGGACACGGGTTCGAGTCCCGGTCCACACAAATCTATATTATTCTAAATTCATAATATGATTATATAAGCCCGAAAGTGACTCGAAATATTTTTAAAACGTACAAATGTGTCGAGATACAAATAATTATTAGCTTAAGGTATTTAAAACATATATTGTTTAAAACAATACATTCTTTTTATCAAAAAAAAATTAGGGGAAATTCGCGATGTTACAGTCTCCCCTACTTTTGGAAACTTCATCCCGAAGTTATTAAAAACACAGGTTTGAGGTTGATTAGGTAGAAATTAAGGCAGTTGTTGTTTGGGTTAAGGCACGACATGAATTTATAGGTAATAGAATAATTTGTTTCGAATAATTTGGATAAGAGGTTTGAGATGTGAGTTTTAAGGATTGGATTAGGTTCGTCTGAAGTAGCAAGAAGCATAAGAATCTAGCAAAATACTAAACTTATGTTTTAGGAATCTTATAAGAAATGCATGAATTGATTGGCTATATGAAAACCAAATGAACTACTAAAACCTTATTAGAATTTCACACTACCTTAACGTACCTGTAAATTCATGATTACGTTCCGGACCGCAATCACCAATTTACCTTACATTAGGGTTTTGTGTCCTTCTATGACTCTAAACACACATGTAAGTAATGCAAAATAACCTTGTGATTGAATCGTTTACAATGTATCCAAAAATGAGTCCAACTGTTGAGTAGGAAAAAGACTTCTACCAGTCAGTGAGTAAGAACCTATACCGATTGTTGAGCAGGTGCGATAGCCTCTACCAGTCGTTGAGCAGGTTGTAGGGCCTCTACCGACTGTTGAGCAGACATGATGACCTCTACCAATCGTTGAGTAGGTTATTTGGTACTCTACTAACTGTTGAGCAAGTACTTCATCCTCTATCAGTTGTTTGATTAAGTGCACCAATTATTACACACATGAATTGCAAATTGATAATATGTACATGTAAGCAATCAAGTGTCAAGTATATCATAGGAGTTGTAATAGAGTTGCCCTAGACAAGGTTAATGACTCTAGGTGTGTCTATAGCAAATAGTTTATATTCCATGAATTCTAGTTTCAAATGTTCAAATATGGTAGATAGTCGAATCCTCATGTATAACTAAGGATTATGTTTGATGCAACACACAATCAAGTTTCAATAGTTTGGTTATCATGGGTAACTAGCTCATGTGTGAGAAGGTGAAGGATATGAATTTAGTTCTTAAGAGGATGATGAAAAATCTTGAAGCAGAATCAAAGTTGTGAGAGATAGTGAATGTGAAGATAGTTTATAAAGAGTTTATTTTATAGTAAAGAGATTATGTAGCAGTGTAAATTTTAGCGTTTGGATCAAAGGTTATAATCAAGTGTATAAGAAAACATGATTGTGGTATATGCCAAATATTGTAAAATTTTGAACAAGTTGAAAATGAGTGAGTGTCGATGGAGAATTTAGAGACTAGATATTATTCCTATGAAAAAAAAAATCTTATTTTCAAAATTGGTTTTATACATAAAGCAAAAGTTGTTAAATAGTACAAGCTAAGTGGGCTTTGAATAAAATATTCCCGTTAGTTGGAGATTTCAAACATGACATTAGGTTTTGAAGATCAAGGTTGTATTAGTATTTTTAATAGTTTAAAGCATTATATAGAAAATCGTTTGTTACGTCAATAAATAAACAATTGAATTTAAGTTCGAGGACATCTTTTGACAAAAAAAAATGTACTTTGTAAAGTTACTAGGTAATGAAAATACAACAAGATTTAGAAATCTTTAGTTTGTGCTAAGGTATGAGGTTATAGTTTTTTTTTAAAAAAAAAAAATAAGTAACATGTGGAGAAATGAAATAATATGATTTGGGTAGGGTGTTGAATATTTGAAAAGTGGCTAAGATGGTAAGGTGAAGTGTGATTGTGAAATCCATAGATGGTTATGAAATGAGATTGATTTAAGCTGTAAAATTTTGAGATTTTAGAGCTTAGTTTAAGGAAAGTGAGTGTAATCATTTATTCATTAATTAAAACGAATAAACGAAAACGTTGACTTATCAAAACTTCTAGATTCTAATAACATAGTGAAGACATGCTTTAGCCTATAAGTGAACACTCATCCCGAGAATTCCCAGGTAGGCATCCGGGTCCCTCGTCTGATTGGGATATATGCGCAATGCCAGCCTAGACAGAAGACTCAGAATACAGGCGTTCACCCTTCCTGATTGCAATTGTTCGTTATTAAAATCTAGAACTTCGACGAGATCTTCAAGGTGGTTCAGGCTAAACCTGAGGATTTGTCCTATTAGTCTAAGAGTAGATCTTGTGATGGAGAACAATCTTCTTGTAGGGACTAAAGTAGGGATAAGAAGTAGGATGGAGATAGAGAATAGAAACAAGTAGGGTTGCAAGTAAAAGGAGCAAGTACTGATTATAATCCTATGGTTATAGACTAGATTATTTTTCTAATAACCTAATTCCCTATAACCAAGGCTCTGATACCAATCTGTAACGCCCCAACCAATGGCGGAAACATCGGGATGTCACGTATTGATGATTGTTCAGTAGCTCATGGTAAATAATAAATTTCAATAATTAATTAATTGAATTACATACAATAGTTCTAAAAAGAATTTGTACATCCAATGAAAAATGCTAAATCTAAATATACATCTTCAAGCATTAACTCTAATCTTCAAGCAAGCTATAACCTGAAACATGTTAAGTTTGAAAATATTTTGGGTCAACAAAAGTTGGTGAGAATTACATAGGTTTTGATAATTGAATAAAACTTGTACAATTCAAGTGTCATGGCAAGTCTAGTCCATATGTGAAAACATACTAGAAGTAAATCGAGTGCATAATCAACCCTTGTGACTGTTATATTGTGGTCCATCCCATACGCTCATGGTTCACTCGATTATGTTATGCGATAACAATCACCCACGCTACCTATGTAGGAGGCACGTATCCGGGTGGGATTGTCAGTCCAATAGATCTATCATTGTATACCGTCGGCTGATCAATGTTAATGATTATGCTAGAATATTGTGCTTACCCTAGTCATGTTTAAGACATAATGCAACATAGAAAAACACATAGACACTTTATGATTGAATTGTATATAGAATGTTGTAACATGTTTCACCCCAAAAATAGTAAAAAAAAAATAGAAAAGGGGCTATGTAAAACTCACATTGGCTAAGGTGAAATATCCTCTAAGTGTTGTGAATGTATGTGAGGAGAATCCCAAAGACTCAACAACGCAGCTAGTCCAAATTGAAGAAATAAAAAAAACGAAAAAGAAAGAATATCAAGCTTCCAATTCGCCAATTACAAGAGCTTATAATCAAAGCTTCAATTGTAGAAGTAATAGACTATAGAAGAAAGGTATGAGGGAAAGTTTAATCGGATTGAAACAATCAATTTAGAGGTGCAAAGTATAATGGGTCATAGGTGGGTTTTTATACTAGTTTTGGATTCAATTAGCCATTAAAATTGGTCAACACCATAAAGTAAGGTTTTATGATGAATTGACTATTTGACTAAGACTTTGACTGTTTGACTAAGACTTTGACTAATCAATTTAAGGAATGTGTTAAGTTTATTTTCTTCTGAAATACTACACAAGATGATAGTTGGCTCAGTTGGTTGTCACTGTGTGTTGGTTGGCTGTGGATAACTGTAATTATCATTCGGACAGTCATATCTTTGCTTCATCTCCACCTCGTGCCTCTTGTGTCGTACATACGGGCAGTTGGCAAGTAAATGCCCCCTTTCCCCGCACTTAAAACACGCACGGTACTCTTCATAGTTTTCCTTGATGTTCGACTTAGAATAACTAGCAATGGGATATTGATCAACCATACACTGTCTTCTTAAACTCTCAGGAGTTGGGTCCTTTGAGTAAGCCGGCTCAATAAAACTATTTGACTTGTCTGTTGGTTTAACGAATTGTGTGACATTGACCTTTGGGTCTTTAGAATTATCCGAATGAATTTTCTTTAAAATGGTTGGAGGAATATCATTGGTTCGTTCATGTTTTGGGAACCAAATTGTACTTTCCTGCCAGATCTTTTCTATTTTAGAATAGTTTGCAAATTGAATCGGATATTCTTCATCAGACATAATCTTATCGGAGCCTTGCATCCAATAGAAAACTTTCACAGGTTTATCACACGATTCGTTTTTCACTTCATTTGACTTTTCGGTTTTATTTTCTATTTTCTTTTCAACAGATTTAACAACATTCTTTTCAACATTCTTAACCACTTTCTTTTCAACATTCTTATCAACAGACTTCTCAACTTTCTTAGAAACGTTCTTTGCTGATTGATTCTTTTTGTGTGCATTAGCCATGGGATGGACAATCTGAGATGGTGAGACCGGTTCAGTAGTGATGATGTGATTTTCATCAGGAATATCACTCACTTTTTCAACAACCGTCTCAGACTGTTCATCCTCTTCATCAGAATCATCAGCAACTACCACACCTTCATTGTTTCCCAGAACAGGTCTAACATCAGAATACGGGTCTCCGACACTGGATGTGTTGGACTCGTTATCTGATGTAGAGTCAGATTTGACTAAGCTCTCCGGTGCTATCGCATGCAAATTATGGTTTTCGAACAACACCGGAGCTGGGACAGCTTTGTAGTTTGCACTACTCGACTGTGAAGGTTCTTCTATGATGTGGTCAACTACATAAGCAATGTGCTTATAGCTTTCAAGCTTTTTGTTCACTTTCTCGGTAAAGCACTTGATGGTGGCCATTTCCAATTTTGTGTTTTCTAAATCGTTTATATAATTGTTTATGGCCATTTTCTTTAAAGACAAAGTCTTTTTCAATTCAGAAATATCTTTCTTATACCCATCAAGTACTCTGTTGAATTCTTTTGATTCCTTTTGATATAATTGACAGTTAATTTTTGCACTCTCAAGTTGAACCTTGAGTTGCTTGTTTTCATCTGTCAATTTATCACAAGATTTGCAATTTTTAACACAAGTAGAATTAACAGTAGATTCAGTACTTACCTGCTTAGGAGGTTCTGTCATGGCCATTAGAGCAAAATGAGCTTCCTTTCCAGCGAAAAACTTGGAGTAGTCAATTCTGGTGCAAGCATCATCCACCATGCATGACTTCCGAGTCATCAAGAAATCAGCTTCAGCAAGCAGCTGGTCAATGTCGTCATCCAGTGAATTAAAACTAGATTCAGAGTCAGAATCACTTTCCTCATCAGAATAAGTGGAATCAAACTGTTCTGGAATATCAGCAACAGTATCCATCACCATTCCAGTCTTATTCTCCGCACAATCAATATCAACATTCATCTCATCATTCACCTCTTCAATCTTTAACTCACTCATCTTCTCAGACACAATCTCTTCTTCAACCTCCACCGGTTCATCCAAGTTCATCTTCTGTGCCACACAAGCCACATTTCCAGCAGTAATTTCTTCCACACCCAACTGCATACCGGTCCAATCGAAACCCTCATCCTTCTGTATCACCAAAGCTTGGTTTGGGTTTTCAGTCTGAGTTTGTGTGTTTGGTGTAGATATGGGAATGATTATTCGGTTTGAGTTCTGTTGTGTTTGGTTTTGGTTTTGTGATGTGGATTGTCTAGCATTGTTATTTTGTTGGTTATTTTGGCGGTTTTGATAGTTGTTGTGAGGTTGAAAGCTTGAGATATTGTTGGAACTTTGGTATGATACTTGGTTTTGGTTTTGAGTTTGACGGTTTTGGTATGAAGAGTTGAATGGATTTCGATTACCTTGTTGTGCTGGCTGTGTGCACTCTCTTTTAAAATGACCATTTTCACCACAGTTGAAACAAGTTACTTTGGCTTTGTTGAAGCCATAAGTGGTGTAAGGAGAAGTTGAAAGATCCGTTATCCCGGTCTTCTAAATGAAATCAGTGGCTCTTCTCATGATGCTTGCAAAAGCCCACTGTATATCCATCAATTCCATCTCTTCCTTGTCAATCTGTGCATAGTCCTCATTGGTCAAATTGTTGTTCCCAATTCGACTTGCAACAAGACCATTGTATGATGCTACCATCGCTGAAACTAATGCTACATGCTGTTGTGCAATCTCAACAGTAACATTATTCAGATTTGAAGTCTCCAACACAATCGGGCTTTGGTTTGGTTGGTTTTGGTTAAGTTGAATTTGGTTCATTTGAGGGTTGTAAGGTTGTTGTTGTTGAGGTTGGTTAGCATAGTAACACGCTGCTTGTTGCATGGGTGAAAATGGTGGAATATATGAAGTTGTTGTAGGATATGATGGAGAGGTATATGAAGATGTTTGAGCAAGGTAGTTGATTGGTTGTTTGGGTGGTTCAACGATGTTAGAGACACATGCGATGTGTGGAGCAACGTTGGTAGTAGAACTGGAAGTAGTATGAGAAGAAGATGTACCACCAAGATAAAGTTCCGGATTCTGAGGAATCTGAGCCCTCTTTGCTTTCCTCTTCTCCTCCATTTCTTTGTTCTCCAGTTTCTGTATAAACTCATTGATCGTCCAATACTGGTACGCATCCTTCTCTTTCAACACTTCAATATGTTGGTTCCAATACGGTGGCAACGCATCGGAAAACTTGTCCACCAGTTCGGACATAGGTATGCTAATCTCATAGCTTGACAGCTCTGTGAGTAAGTGGCAATACCTTGGAACCAACTCTTTCAAAGTCTCGTTACCCATGTAACTAAAATTTTCAAACTCCTTCCGAAGCTCCTCCATCCTTAGCTTCCTAGTCTTCTCATTCCCATCATGCCTGTTTCTCAACATGTCCCACAGCTGCTTCGAAGTTGTGCACGAACCAAACTGATGCAGCAAATCTGTGTTGATAGCTTGGGATAATTGAGAAAACGCCTTTTTCTCAATAGCAAACTTTTTCTTCTCATCGTCTGCTAGATTCTCCAAAGGAATAGGCTCTCCAGTGTTCTCCAAGATCAGAGCAACATAGCCTTTCGCAATCATTTGCCATGCCTCAGTACCCTCTAAACCCATACCCTCCAAATGGATCTTGAATTTAGTCTTCCACGTATTGTAGTCGAACATCTCCATTAGCTTAGGTGGTCGGTTTCCACTTCCATATGACAAGTCTTGAATAAGCGTTGATATAGCATTGGTCGTCTGTGTGTGAACCGCTGCTGCTGCTACTCCCCAATAGTCGCCAATCGGTTGCGGTTGTGGTTGCGCAACATGTTGAGGAATAGAACTAGTCATAGCCATATAGTTGATAGGTTGTGATGGTTGACTAGTCTTTTGGGCAGCAACCGACCAAGGATCCATGGTTGTCTGTTGTTGTGGTGTCGTGTTGGGTCGTGGTGTAGTCGGAAAGTTCCACATCTTGATCTGAAAAAGTTTAAACACGAAAAGATTAGAAAAGTTTAAAACAGTTTACTCCTTCGTATGAGTCGAATGGTCGAATGAGAGAAAATCTTCTCCTTCGACCGTTTTCAAAGATACGAATGAAAGATATAACAAACACAAATCTCCTTCGACCATATGAAAATCTCCTTCGACCGTCCGAATGGTCGAATGAAACAAGTATGGTCGAATGAACACCAAAACACTAACAAACTCTTGGTTCGACCACATAAAACAACACCTTCGACCAAAAATCCTTTGGTTCGACCGTTTAACACACACGTTCGCCCATTTCTCCCTAGGTTCGACCCTGAACTTTTCAAAAACGGTTATTCTTTGAAAATCAGTTGATTTTGATCAAATTTTTCAAAAGTTGAAAGAATTTGATGATATTAATCAGGTTTTGATTCGGATTTGATTTGGAACAAGTTTATCAAAGAGAATTATGCATTTTATCCATGAAAACAAGCTCTAATCAATCAATTTATCACCAATTCAATGTTATCAATGAAAACAGAAAGTTTTTGATCAAAATAGGGTCCAAATCTGCTGTAAAATTATCAAATTGTGGTTGTTTGATCCATAATGGCTCTGATACCACTTTGTATGCGCTTAGGATCGTCAAATCTACAAAGAGATTGATCAAACAAGTTTGATTCAGGTGCGGAATCCCTGAATCAATCACAATTATGATAATCAAACAATCAAAACACGGAAATCATCATTTCAGAGGTTTTTCTCATTAATAATCAACTCAAATTACACGTTTTAATAAAAGATTACAATCAGATATGACGTGAAAATAAGTTGACAAAACACTAGGGAGAGACACAAAACAGGAGGGAAATAAAATGATCAACAACCAACTTTCAAAAATGGCTTAACCTATTTATAGGCCTGCACATTCGCCCATATTGAATGGTCGAATGTGCAGGTTCGCCCAAACACTTCGTGCGAACCAAGCACTACAAAACAATAAATCTACATTCGCCCCTTTGTCTCTCCTTCGTATATATTTTCTCCTTCGCACCTCACAATTCCTTCATTCGCCCACATTCATACTCCTTCGCC
The DNA here is from genome assembly GCA_030844895.1 of Ambrosia x helenae. Classification (NCBI taxonomy): domain Eukaryota; kingdom Viridiplantae; phylum Streptophyta; class Magnoliopsida; order Asterales; family Asteraceae; genus Ambrosia; species Ambrosia x helenae. The sequence continues at coordinate 33,054,813 of CM061225.1, read as the reverse complement.
CGTTCGACAATCACCATTATCATATGTTTATTGTAATCCAAAGCATTAGTCGCACAATAATGCATCTACAAACCTGTCACAGAAATCAATAACATATTTTTTACCTACGAACGAATCAATAAACAAAAACAAAATCTTTGAACATGTGATTTAGTGATAGGAGATGGAAGGCTGGTGGAGGAGAGAGAGAAGAGGAGCGGCGGCGACGGCGGTAGAGCTAAGCTTAACAGACAAAAGGACGATCCAACAATTAAAGCTAAACATATAACAAAAGTGGAATTGGATTCCTTTTTAAAGGCATACATCAATTATTTGTGATCGATTAAAAAAAAGAAAAAAAAACCTAGAATGTTAATCGAAACATAGACTTTAAAGAGAATATAAGGTTTAAGATGATATGTACCATATGGGTTTATAAAAGTGACGCTTCAATGAGAGGAATGGAGACGGGCAGTGGTGGTGGCAGGAGTGATCAAAGAGAAGGAGGGGGGGCTTTTAGGGTTTGTAGGAGGAGAAGATGTTATATATGATTTAAAGAAATACTTAATTTATTAAAACAACAAAAAAAATAAAAATCTCCCATAGTGACACATGACACATTCAAAGAGGAGAGATTCAATATATGAATGCCATGTCATTAACACCCCTTTCCCGGGGTTGAGAAATCTAATAAAAAATATCAATTTTAACAATGTATCTCCAATGTTAATGCCTAACCTTAAAATGTATAACTCTAATATTAAAACTTAACCTAAAACAATGTACAACTCCAATGTTAACACCTGTTGTAAATAGAATTCATATTTATTGGTTTGAACATAATTAATGACTTGCCTATACATAATTAATGAATAACCTGAACACTTTTTGTTTTTTTCCTGTATGAACAAAACCCCACAAAAAATAGTCGTTTTTTTCTCCGTTTTTTATATAGCAGTATGGTACTTGTTGGAAAGATAATAAAACGCTCGTTAATTTGGTGTAATTTTTTTCTTAAAAAATCTCGTATATAAAAGATATTAACGTTTAAAAATTATATGAGGAAACATGAGAGAGAAAAATCTAATTTTGTTTTTAAATTCTATTTTTTCCTAAAATATCTCAATGTCACATGTCATCCTTTTTCTTTTCATTAATAGATAAAAACAAAATAATTCAAAAATAATAAAGTATTCACCTCATTATGTCACGTGGCAAATTCAAGGAGGGGTTGAGGCCACCATTGAACGCAACGTCACCGACTTTCAATTCTTTTATATATATTATAATATATTAATAGATAATAGATTAACAGAATAGATTGATAATAGATTTGTCATTTGAAGATATACATTTTATACATAGCCAAGGATAATCAAATAGGGTTTCCGTCCATGAAAACAATAATAACCTAAAATAAATTTATTTATTTTTTTGTATTATTTGACCAATTACCAAATAGTGGAAAGAAAGTGACGAGGTAGGGCCCAGTTAAGTCAAATTGGCCCACACCACAACTAGCCTAAACCCATTCAGAAAGAGGCCCAATACAGAAAGGCCCAACTAGTTTAAAGGAGTCAACATGACAGTTAAACGAAGTATAAATACTAGCGAGATCTTTGTGCAAGTAATCCGGCAATGATTACTTTCTTTTGGGCAGAGAGTTGACTAATAACGAGATGACAAGCTATAAAAGGAGGATGAAGGTAAAACGTAGAGGCATTCATCATTCTCTCTATCACTGTCATTATACTATTCACTTGTATTTGAAAAAAATACTTATTCTCACGCCGGAGGGTGGTCACGGGATTACCCCCAATCTTGTGGCGAGTCCTAACGGTGTTCTTTTTTGCAGTTAAAGCCATTTTATTCATTCTGGACGGTTTGGAAGGATCTCTTTGCATTATCTAGAAGATTAGATAAGCTGTCAGGTTCTTACTTCTTCATTGGCGCCATCCGTGGGACGGTATTAAGGCGAAGAGATATCTTTCCCACCCGACCAAATGACGACAAATCAAGCAACTCAAGAGGGAACAACATTCGAAACCCCGAAAGATCCCAGGGACGATCGTTTTTTGGCCGAATCTGTTGACGAAGAATTATTAATGGAACAACCTCCGGGGTTCGCATTGTTTCCTGCTGCGCAGAACAAATTGTTATCTGCACCGACTGTAGTATCAGCTACCCCCGCACCGCCATTTGCCGGGCTCACATCAACCAACACGTAACCGAGGCCAATAGTCACACCCGCAACGGTTGGAGGAAATCAATCCACTCCAACTGTTACATCATGGATGGCTGCTGCCACGAGCTTACCCTTATTTTCCGCAGCAATAACCGCATCCATGGTGTCCGCACCAATGGCAACATTGACACACCCTTCCTTCGCCCCATACACTCCAATCACCCCCGGATATCAACCATACATTCCACACTATCCAATACCACCTTACGGATACATGTATCCCTCCATGGGAGGGAGCCCATACTCATATACCTTCCCGTACATGTATCCCCCGGTACAGCCCTCAGCGACGGGAGGGGAAGGTACTACTAACCCGACTTCACAAACCATGGGGGGCCGCCTCGAAGAGGTAAGTGCTAGACTGTTGTACGACAAGACGCCGACATCTGGCCAACCGTTATCCCATGCACCCCGTCCAAGACCACAGGATGCAGGACACAATCGAGGTTTTGATCGGGCTGAAGAAGGAGATGAGGAGGACCTAACCTGGCCCTATCGCCCCCCGGCAATGGCCACATACTCAAAATTCACAACCAGGATAGCCAACGCCCCGTTACCGCCCAACTTGAAATTACCATCAACAGTAGGAAAATATGATGGCACAGGAGACCCGGATGACCATCTTAGTATTTTCGAGTCCGCGGGGCGATCAAAGGATTGGCCTATGCCTGCCTGGTGCCACATGTTCATCCAGACACAAGTGGGGGCGGCACGGGTCTGGTGGGATAGTTTACCTCTCGGATCCGTTGCCAACTGGAACAGGATTGTGAAAGGATTCTCACAACAGTTCGGCCATCAAAGAAGACACACCAAATACAGAGATGAAGTAATGCACATACGGCAGTGGGACAACGAGTCAATGGAGAATTTTATTGTTCAATTCAACAAGGAAAGGTTGCAAATTCCTAGACTCACCGAAGAGTTAGCATGCACCGCTTTTACCATGGGAGTGAACGACGATGGTCTATTACGGAAACTCCATGGTCCAAAAGGCTATCCTCAAACCATGGACGAAATGATGACCATTGCAAAGACCTACGTAAAGCAGGAGAAGTCCATAGCCATGAACCATGTCGTCAGGAAAAAACAAGATGCCGCTAGAAACTCTGAAAATAATCGGGAGCACCAAAGCTCCAGGAGCAGGGGGAGAATGGATACAAATCGACATCCGTATTCCCGAAGTGATCACCGGGAAGAAAGAAGGGATGAACGACGAAGATCCGAAAAGTCCCATGATACATTTGTGGGAAAAGGGGAAAACTCCTCAAAACCAAGGTTCAAATATCCGGAGTTAACAAAAACAGCATCTCAAATATTAGAATCTGAAGATTTAAGGCTGAACACACCCCGTCCCATGAAAGACTCCCCGGCACAAGACAAGTCAAAATACTGTGCATATCATAAAGGTGTAGGGCACGAAACCAATGATTGTTTTCAATTAAAGAAGCAGATTGAATACTTCTTTAGAACAAGGAAGCTAGCTCATTTGGTCAGAGATGTGAAACCAAGTACTTCAGCTGCCGGAGCAGACAAGGCCGCTGGAAAAAGGCCTTGGGAGATAAACATGGTCAGGGTCGAATCAAGATATGACCGGAAGAGATCATTCGAGCGAATCGAACCATGTCGTCAGGAAAAAACAAGATGCCGCTAGAAACTCTGAAAATAATCGGGAGCACCAAAGCTCCAGGAGCAGGGGGAGAATGGATACAAATCGACATCCGTATTCCCGAAGTGATCACCGGGAAGAAAGAAGGGATGAACGATGAAGATCCGAAAAGTCCCATGATACATTTGTGGGAAAAGGGGAAAACTCCTCAAAACCAAGGTTCAAATATCCGGAGTTAACAAAAACAGCATCTCAAATATTAGAATCTGAAGATTTAAGGCTGAACACACCCCGTCCCATGAAAGACTCCCCGGCACAAGACAAGTCAAAATACTGTGCATATCATAAAGGTGTAGGGCACGAAACCAATGATTGTTTCCAATTAAAGAAGCAGATTGAATACTTCTTTAGAACAAGGAAGCTAGCTCATTTGGTCAGAGATGTGAAACCAAGTACTTCAGCTGCCGGAGCAGACAAGGCCGCTGGAAAAAGGCCTTGGGAGATAAACATGGTCAGGGTCGAATCAAGATATGACCGGAAGAGATCATTCGAGCGAATCGAACCATGGATGGAGGCAACCATGACCGTACCTCCCCATTACCGGATACTGAGTATGGAAGCCCTAGTGATCTCCGTCGCAGTAGGAGACTATAACATGAGAAGAATCTTGGGAGACACAGGTAGTTCGGAAGATACAATATATGAACCGTGTTTCCGCCAGATGCGGCCAGAAGGCCAGAGAATGCTAGAACCTGCAACGGGTCCTGTCAGAGGTTTCACCGGCGAAAGTATTGAACCTCTGGGACAGCTTACGTTTCCGGTCACCATAGGGGATGGGCGCAAAGAAAGAACCACATTGGTCACATTCTTGGTCATTCCGGCCAATTCCCAATACAATGTGATCATGGGTCGGTACACCCTAGGAAGAATTGCTGCCCTGGTTTCAACTACTAGGGGTTTTTTGATGTTCCCCACTCCTCAGGAAGTTGTTACGGTACCCGGGGATAAACTTTGCGCAGCTGCAGATCACAAACCATGTCGCCAGGCACCAACGGGTTTGAGGGGCCCAGAAAGATGGGTATTAAACATAGCATACGATGAGTCCCTAAGGGGGGTGATTGTAACAGTACTGATTTCTGAGAAGATTAACATGTACCTTTGTATGACACCCTAGGCAAATACCACATCAGCCGTGGCCAGGAGAGATTCCTTGGTTCATAAGTAATCCAAAGCCTCTTAAATCAGTAACGCGTTTTGGGCTTAATGCTAGTGGATGAGAGGAGAACTCCACAGCTAAGCGTGCTCAGGTGGGAGTAGTATCAGGATGGGTGACCTCCTGGGAAGTCTCCATCGGGGCGACCAAAAACAAATCCGTGAGCTCTGGATAGGCAACCCATCGGTGCAAAGCGGACAATATTGGTGGTGAGAGAGGCCGGATGTTACAGTCGTTAAGCAAATACTTCGCGTATTTAACGTTAACGAACCGACGTGAGTACAAATCCGTCAAACTGGACTAATATAAGGTTATTCTATGTAAATACGACACGTATTTGCTATTGACGTGATCAGATGTGAAATCGGCACCAAAACGGCCAAAAACGCAGCGTTTTGGAGAACGCGGAGAGTAATTGACGCGAGAATCGTACGTCAGAATGCGTGGTTTTAACCGAAATCGTACCTATGGAATAATTATTTATCACAAATAATGTCCTTTATTAAGTATCGAAAGTAAAGGGGTCGTTTAAATGAAGGATAGCACGACCGAATCGATTAACGCGATTTAAACGCGTGTTTCAAAAGCACGCGTCAAGCGACGAAAATAATACTTAGGTAGCTCGATTTATTTGTATTTTTAATTTCGAACATAACCGGCTAACTTTTGTAATTTATTATTGAGCCTAAATATAAACCGAGGCGCTACACGTTTAAAACGGGTTCGATACGCGGTAGACACCAACCTACACAAACCCTAGGTATAAAATCAACTCAACCTCCTCTCTTCCTCATTTTTCGTTAGCCGCTACTCTTCTCTCTCTCTCTCTCTCTCTCTCTCTACTCTCTCTCTCTCTCTCAAGAAACCTACCCCTCACTCTCTAACCATCCCTCTCCTCACGATCCCTCCCTTTCTCTTCATCTTTGGCAGCAGCCGCCCACCACCATCCTTGGTGGTGGCGGCACCGTGGTCATCAGGCCCAAAGAAGGCAATGAAGGTGATGATGGTGGGGCTGTGGGTGTATGATTATTGGTTTCAAAATGTGGGGGTTGGTGGTTGTGGCGAGTTTAGTGGTCGGCTTTTATGGTGGGGACTGTAGTGGTGCTTCTGGGTTTTGTTGATGGCCGGCGGTGGCCATGATAGTGGTGATAGTTCAGTGGTGGTCTGCTATGAGGGTGGCTCGGGTGTTCAGTTGTGGTTATTTCGGGACGGGTTTGGAGGTGATTGTTGGCTGTAGTGGAGGTTGTTTAGGGTGTTCGGTGGTGACCGGTTGTGAAGGAGGTATGATGGGTAGCTTTTGGTGGGTGTTAAGGTTGGAGATGACAATGATGATGGCTGAAACGGTGGTCATATGTGGTGGCGGGTCTCGATGATGGTTTTAGGCTATGGTTCTGGTCTTGAGTCTTGTGGTGGCTTCGGGTTTATTGTTGCAGGTTTCATTTGGTTCGTGTCAAGTGGCTAGAGTCAGATCTAGTTATTCGGGGTCTCGGTGCTGGCTCGGTCAACTCTGGTCAACCCAGGTCAAACCCGGGCAGATCTGGCCAAGTCCGGCCAACCTAGTCAAATGCACGGGTCAAACTGTTCGGTCAACGCGTCGTTCTAGACGTGTCGGGTCGCGCGCGTATAACGATGGTATAGTTTAATTCGCATTTATAATGTTGTCGTGTTTATTAATATATATTTATAAATTATAAATATGAATGAAAACCGACGTTAAACTCGCGAACGAACCGAAAATATTAAATGATATATGAAAATCGAGCGATTGGTAATATATAAAGTGTGACTTGGTGTTATTGTATATTGGACTAATATGTGGTATTACATATATTGCTATACACGTATATTTATAAAAGTTGTCGCAAATGTATAAAATCTCGTTGAATTTGGAAATTGCGGATAAATATATTTCGTCTTGTGTTTGGAATTGAGTTTGGGTAAATTTGTAGACGACTTTTTGTTGTCTGGTTTGTACCAAAACAGAGGAAACTCTGCCAAAATTTTTATAAAATCGCTCAAAGGCGATGTTTTGCGCTTTTATAAACAACTTTCCAAGTGTTTGACAAATGTTTTTTTACGCTAAACCAGAACGTTTTCAACAAATATTTATTTGTGGCGATGAAGTGAACGTAGAACAATATCTCCAAAACAAATATATAATCCTTATCAAGCGTCAATTGTGTCAATCTTCAAAGGTTCCTGGTAAGTAAAACATTGTTATTTATACGGATTGGAAATACATAAACGCTCGGCTTTTTGGGAAATATTATATGAAAATTATGTTTCAACAACCCTTAAAATACTCAAATTTTGGGAGAAGAAATTAACAAATGTTATTAAACGTATTTAATAACTATATTGTGTTTTCAAAGTGTATTTTTCTAGAATAAGTACTACGTTTCATTGTATTAGTCCAACGTGGTTACACACGAATAGTAACAGGTGCGCAACTTGGGTACACTATCGTATGTTAACACATAAATTATGATAAGTCATGATCGGTTCGTCGAGTTAAACGCTTAAGACTCGAGTTAGTAGACACGAGTCTAGATGGTTGAATAAACTATCTTTTAACCGGAAAATACGTTAGGCTTATATGTGATAGACTTTTAAGGTGTCCTTTATTTGTAATTAGGGCACGAGGAAGTCGGTCAAAGCTACAGGCTTTGTTTGCTAGCTAAGCATGGAAATTAAGGTGAGTTTCACGACCCCTTCTTACTGTTTTTGTTTTGGGGGAAAGATATTTTTGTCAAATGTTTTACATCTCAAAATGTTTTCAAATGTTAAAACGTGATAAGTGGCATGATGAGTACTTGGGTTTGTTGTTTTACACCACTCAAGGTCAGCCCTCGCTACTGTAACCATTTACTTGTGTGTTGTGTGTGTGTTGAAATCGAGAACCGAAGGAATATTTGGATAGCGCTATTGGTGCCTGACAAGGCCCACTCCTAATCGATAGCATCGATTATGCAACTGTGTATGCAAGGGGTGCACGTATTCTGAACTAAGTTGCTATTTTCTGAGAAACAACTACTACTCGCTGGAAAATATTAGTCTTGGTTTGGTTATGGGCTTAAGGGATTGCTCGTCATAGTTTGTAGGAGTTAGCTACTTTTACAAAGGTCACTGCTTGTGTTCGTTCCGCACATGTTTTTGTTGTTAAAATGTTGTTGTTAAAAGTTGTTGTTATGGAACTAAAACCTATGAACTCACCAATATTTTATATATTGACGTCTTTTTAAATATATCTTTCAGGTAACTAAGTGCTGACTAGATATGCGGCTAGTACGGTGGAATTTGGGATGTCGGACACTGGTCGGGGGTTTCATTTATATTCGCCATTGGGTTGGGACATAGATGGAAAACCCCATGTTGAACTTCATGTATGTTGTCTTTTGTAATGTTTATGAAAAGGTACTCGTTTTCGACATCTTAATGAAATGACCTTTTCTAATTAAATATAGTTTGTGTTAATCTTGACTTTGATATACTTTCGAGCGTTGCGCCACGTGTTTCCACCATTGGCGTGGTGTGACAGAAGTGGTATCAGAGCCAAGGTTATAGCGAACTAGTATTTTTGATAATCTAGACTATAACCGGTTTTGGCTCGAAAACAAAGTTTTCAAAAATAAAACACAACGAAATATTTTTAGAAAAGAAAGAAAATTGTACATGGGTTGTACATGGGGAAATTCCGACCGACTAGCCATGTGTGTCAATATATGAACTATATGAAAATAAGGATAGGAATATTTATGTTGTGTAGAGATCCGATTTTCTAACTAGGGCTAGTTAATGCATATAAGTAGTACATATATTTTTCCTCTGAGAATATCGGGTCACGCTTAACCTAAGTCCGCACTCTTGCATCGATCACCGGTACCAACAAGTGGGAAGGACGCAGTGGTCTACGACGAACTCACCCGCTTACCTACGGACGAGATGATCGAAAGGACTAACCTCTATCGCGCTAATGGACGTTGTCGTGTTGTTAATGTGGTGAAGGCGAAGCTAGTCTAGGTCTTTTGTTGTATGAATTCTTTGTTTTTGGATCATGCAGCTCGGAACTAGCGGGCACCGAATTTACCTGCCAACGCAGGTTATCATTACGGGTGCACACGTAATAATAACTTGTGGTGCACGGTAACCTTGTTGGGCGCTAGGGCCGGGGTTGGTGATCACTCCTTGTCTTGTTTGTTCTTGTTCTTTAGGTTCAGTCTTAGCCTTTGGTTGGCCAACGGGTTGAAAGGGAGGTCTCATCGATGTCCCTTGATTTCGATCCAAGCTAACCCAATGAGTTTTTGCAACATCACCTCTAAGGTACGAACACAGAAGAGCTCGAACGTCTGTTCATATGAGTAATCTGACGTAAACCCTTACATCGGATAGGAACGGGAGATGATAACTTCCTTGTATAGGAGTTGAATGCCCCCGCCACAAAGTTCTTCCAAAGGAGCGGGCGTAAAAGGATGCACGACCTACCGAAGCGATGAACGTCGGGTACGATGCATGGAATGTTACCCGGAACCCAGCGAAGACCTAGGGTGTGCCCCTGCAAAACCAGTGCGTTTTGGCACGGGACCCTGTGTGGATCAGTTATGAGACTCGTGGCCCTTGTGCTGCTATGTTGTTACTGTGAGTAAGTCATTCTCTATCTAACCCATGCCCAAGTTGTCTTCAAGGACCGGGTGTTCCTTCTCCAATTGGAGGACATAATCGACCTTTTTGAGTTAAGAGGCTTAATTATCTCTATCTAGAAGGCTCGATAGCCCTCGTCTGAATCGACAATGTTGGTTGTTCCTATGTAGTTGTGGATTGATTGTGAAATCAGCCAGCCGTATTGCACATCTGCAAGTCATAGGATTTTGCTAATTTTCGATGATGTAGAAAATTTCGGCCACTGATCACGACCAAGGCAGTGTTTGTCATAGTTATGATGACGACGTGTAGTGGAAAAGTAAGCCCCAGCCTGCGTTTGGCTATGGACTCACTCGGAGGTGCATACGAATAACCCATGGGAAGCCATTGCTCGATGTATTGAGTGTTCACGTGTGGATTAACACCCCTTGCAATAGCGCTAGATCGTGTTCCAAAAGATAATTCGGGGTAGATTTATCAGGGATGCTTATGTCATAATACCTTCTTGAGGTGTAAAGGTCATCGTAAGACTCCTCTATCTGTATATCCACCTGTTTGTGTTTCGGGGATTATTGGTAGTCTCTTTTCAGTCGGTTGACGCCCGAGTATGGTCGATGCGTGTGCTGTGTCTGAATCCGTTATAAATCCTGGGGAGTGGAACCACACTTCGGGAGCCGTAATAGTAAAGTGTGTGGTCCGTAATTGTCAAATGTCGCAAGACGCTTTCTACTGACATTGATATCCCCATCGAAAATCAAATGACGGACTACCGGAAGCGGTCACGTTATTCTGTTAAATTAAACATACCCATGGGACGACAATTCCATTGCTCTTGTTGCAATGTTGAATGTTCGTCACCCTCGTCACGAAGATAAGACTAGTTATCTATTTGGGGCGATAATTGATGCGAAGTGTTTTCCCATCAATCCCCATAGATACTGAGACGTTGCGAGATCCATTCGTTATGGACAATGTGACCTGTGTAATCCCTTGTCATATTTCGATACTCTCACTGCGTGGCCTATCAGGAAAGAAGTCCATCAACCTCACTTAGATGATGGAAAGACATTTAATCAGATGACTTTCGATGCTTGTGCCAAAACAACATGGAAGAGGATTCCAATGAGAAGGATGACTCGGCTGAGTCGTCAGAGTCTATATCATCTCCATTTTATCATGATGTCTCGATAAATCATGATCCTTCTACCTCTACTTGTTGCTATTCTCATTAATACCATTATCTTTGATATTGGGAAAGATGTTGGTTGGCTTCTAGGTCCTATGGATACTATTTACCGCACATCTAATAACTACGACGAGTCTAAGGCTCCCGCCGAGCCTGTTGTTGCTACTGCTGTTATTGTTCTATGGCCCAAGCGAATCATGTCGCCGTTGCTTAGTGTGTAGATCCTGCTGAGTGTGTTGAGGTTGTTTCTACGACTTTTGTCGAGTTTGATGTTGTTGTTTCGGAGGCTCCTTCTAAGGTTACTGTCATTGACGTAGACATCGCTATGACCCTTGCCAAGCCGCTTTGACCATGTTTGTGTCATGGTGGAGTTCGTTGCTGTTAACTCCATTATCTTTGAGGCTTTCGTTTAACCACTCGTTATCATCCCTTGGGCTTCTCCTAAGACTAATTTTGGCGATAGTTCTCCCTAAGAACGATATCGGCTTGATAAGTCAGCTAAGTTATGTTATGTGGAATCCATCGTTCCCATTTCTTTTATGATGACAGATGCCCTTATTGACCCAATTGTTCCTACCAATGAGCCTATGGAGTATAGGTTTGTGGCTGAGGATACGGATAAGGATTCTGCCACCATAAGTGAGCTGAAACGCATCGGGGTGCGTGCTCACCATAATGTAGCTTCTGCTAGTTAGGTATAGTGGATTCGCTAGGTCGTGTGTCGTCATGTTGTTGTGTTACCCCTAGCGATTGTGCATTCTTGTAGTTGCAGTGTTTTGCCGATTGCGTACCCATGTGGTTGAGTTGCGCTGTCGATGATGCATGACTGTTGTTGTGCTACTCGTGATGCGGTATTCCCTCGTTGATGTGTATCGCAGACGTGTTGCTATCATTGTCGTGTAGTCCCTACTGTCGTGATGCGCCGTGAACGTATTGCTAATGTTGTTGGATTGACTTGATGATATAATAACTTGTCGTTTGTTTCACTCTTGGTTTCCTCTGAATAAAGACATCCCCTTAACCCCTCGTTTCCCTCACTGTTCTGTTAATTTGATCGTGTGGTGTCAACATTGATAATGTGGGATTTTGGGTGTCTATCGGACTTTCCGGGAGTCATACTAAGACACTATAGTCTTAGTGTTAACACGTGTATCTCCCTAAAGTCCGAATCTCGTGTTCATTTGAGTAATTGACCGAATCAAGTGTCGACCTATTTATATGCTCGCGCATTTTGTGAGCATTACCTCTTCAAAATCTAAGGCGTAATTGACATCGTGTCCAGCCTTTACCTAGTACGTATTACTTGGGACGACAGATGATCGGCTATGCAAATCAATGACAAAAGGAGATCCCGTGATCTACACATGACGAGGCAAGGCTCGTCTTTGTGATAAGGGACTTTGAATGCGCCTCGAACCCCGAAGGTATCTAGAAAAGGTGAGAGATATTATGGCCCATACCTTTGGGACTAACAAGTGTTGAAGGACTCATTTATCTATTGCTCGTCCCATTGGATTCATTTGAAATTATCTCTGTTGATGTCTCATGCTGATGATTACGAGAATACCAGTGTGGACCCACCTATGGCGTGTGCATTGGTGGAGTCCCTGGTACATGATTTCTATGATTTTATGAAGCGCTGAATCTGGAAGGGCATGTAGTGTTGTCAACTCTAAGGGTGTTACCCTACCAATATGAGATGGTCGATCAACTCATCCCTTCGATTAATGATGTTATTCCTCTGATGGTAGGTTTATCTTGTCTTGGTGTCGTTGCGTAGGTTCTTGGAATAATGGAACCATTTCGACCTTGGGTCGATACTAGTGTTTCCCGTTATCCTTTAGTAGCATTGCTCGCGCTAGAGCAAAATCCCCTATCTTTGACAGACACTATAGGAGACACAATAGTAATGTGAGCTACCAGGTTAGTGCGGTTAGTACCTGACTAATCAAGATGAGCTCGGAAGCTTACATATTGCACCCTTATGTGTGATTACTTGAGTCGTCGAAAGGGATGCCCTATGGGAAGGCTCCAGACTCTTGCATGTTGTACAATCCCGATTGTCGTTTGTTTTATGTAACGATTTTGGCGCATGAAGCTGTTATGTCACAAACGTGAAATCTACGCCAAATGCATTAATCTAAGACTTGATTTCACCTTTTACCTCGAAAGATCCCGAAAATATGGAACCTTCGGCGAGTGAGGGTTCTGGTTTCAGGATTCCTTTCACTCGGATCCCTGAATAAGATCTGATAGTCAATTCGAGGGCGAGTGACCTGTATTATTCAGAATTGACTTATTAGGTTGCTAACGTTGACAGGACAAGTATTGGATACCATTGCTTTGGGTGGCTACCGGTGCTCTGTATACCATTTTGGGGGAGACCAGCGTGTCGAGATGTTGTCGAAACCCTATCCCCTATTTGTTGCGGCAACGATTTCATGATGATTCATATAAATAATTCCCGTGTTGACCAATGTGATGAGGTGATGTGAGCCTTTAGTCAATTGTTTTTAAGTCGGCTTTTAATTCTTGCGGATTGTGGAATTGTACGGCCCGTGTGTCGGATATACACTGTTTACTGTTTGGGGAACTGAGGGATGAGAGTGACGCAAAAGCTTTCGACCTCCATCAGTCCATACTAGGCACCCTAGTATCATTAACCACAATCGTTCATGCGAATGGTTGTAAGTTAGTACCTAGTGGATTCCAGTCCATGTGAGGACACGGGAATACCATCTGCTACTACAAACTAGGGCTGGCAAATTCGGACACGAACACGAATACACGACACGAACCTACACGATTTTAACAGGTACAAGTATGACCTTAACAGGTTTCGTGTCCTTAATAGGTAGACACGAATATACCTGTTAATTTTCGTGTCTAAACAGGTTAATTACCTGTTTACCTGTTTTGTACATGTTAATACATGTTAAGAAATTAATTTTAAAACAATATACGTATGAATCATTGAATCACGTTGTGCCTTTATTCTTTAGTAAACAAAAAACCCTATTAGTCACCAACTCTCTACAACTCACCCTTTACTACTTTACCATACTTACCTCTTGCCGCCACCGTATGTTCATAAAGAGCGGCCACCGTCACTCTCAATTATCTCCGAGCCTCCGTCTCCACCGTCCACTGTCGTTCCTCCCTGGTTCTCCGTCTTCGAGTTTCTGCCGCCACTCCTGCCCTTGAGCCTGAGGATAAGATAAGTGGATTTGGAATAAAGCCTCTTTAGATTAGATCTGTGGATTTGATTCTTAGTGTGCTATATATATGTGAAAAAAAAAGGTTTTTATGTAATGGAGTCCGTCTTAGTTCTAGTGTGTTATAGATTTGATTCTTAGTTCTAGTGGATTACGTTTTAGATTCCTATGAATATGATGTCTTTGTTCATTGTTTCCACAGTCCCTCCCTCTCGAAACAGGTTATCAAATGTGAGACATTTTGTGTTTCTAAACAGGTAGTCTCGTGTCTTATCGTGTAAACCAGGTATAAACAGGTTCATGTTTAGGTTTTGAAAAACGGACACGATAACTTATCGTGTCATGTACGGGTATACATGTTTCGTGTTTGTGTCTTATCGTGTATGTGTCTTAACAGGTCGGGTATACCCGATTTGCCAGTCCTACTACAAACAACCATCAGTGCCCTCGAGAATGTTGAGTGTTCTGCGATCTGGTAAGATCACCCGTTTAGTGAGTTTTGGGATGAGCGAATCTAGTTATCATGTCACCTGAGGCGTCCCGTGGCTGTGATGTGACGCGGGTAATGATTGATTATCGTATGGAAACCTCTCATCCCTTACTCATTTGTAGTTACAATATAAGAAATATGGATAGCCACCTATACTCTTGGAGAGTCGTGGCTAGACACTAGATACCAACTGCTATAATATCGGATTTTAGTAGTCATCCTACCCCAGGGTTCACCGAATCTTGAACGCAAGCCTGGGATACTCGATTTGATATGAACATGGCATGTAATTCTTGAACAAATGAAATGAATGTCCGTGACGGAAGTGTCCCGTGCGACACGATTGATGTCAGCGGCACATCTGTGAGCTTCATCGCCATAATTTCCTATGTGATAGGAATTATCACCCCCAGCGTTCGCGGTGTACTGCTCAAAGCCCTTTTGGAGGGCATACGTGTACATCTCCAGTACATTGAATGACAAACGGAGGTATACACTTAATCTGGATTGGGTTGTTCGAGAGATGGCCAATAAATCTTGAAGATCCAAGGCTGCTTGAATGAGTTGCGAAGCCAATCGGGAAGTTGTACTAACCAGGCACTAGCCGTAGGAATTTCGAATCGGCCATAGGACTTCACTTAGAGTTGTACTTTGAGGCGGTGTTGATAAGCATAGAAATTCTAATGGACCAAATTCTTGATACTCCGGTGGCACGGAAGTATCGGTCAGAATTGGTTTCATGATGAATAAGCTCGATCTATCGTAAGAGCTCATTGGGACTCTTGATGAATCCCGCAAGTCTAGCCTGATGAAGCATTGTCAATTCCTTGACCGACGGAATCCAAATTGACGCTAAGCTCTACTATTTCGGGAAAATCGACATGTGTATCGGATTTCGAAATCCAAGAGATTGGTCGTAGCCAGCTCATGACATTGTGTTCGTTAAAACGCTAAGCATGAACCTGAGTTCACTTGGAAAGGAGGAGATCGCGTGAGTCACAAACATCCCGCCCTATTCAAGGATACTAATGTATCAGATGACTTGAACTGAATTCCGGGACAGAATTCTCGTAATCGGGGGAGAATGTGACAACCGGCAAAATTTCGTACAACGTTTAACGTGATGTTAATCGTGCTTTTGAAGTAATTAACGAGGTTTAAGATTAATTACGTTTAATTGAGCCGTTATAGGTCCTACGATGTCCTTCTCGAAGTTCGTGGACACACTGAAGTTGTTAAGCAAACACTTCGCGTATTTAACGTTAACGAACCGACATCAGTAAAAATCCATCAAACTGGACTAACATAAGGTTATTCTATGTAAATACGACACGTATTTGCTATTGATGTGATCGGTTGTGAAATCGGCGCCAAAAACGGCCAAAAACGCAGCGTTTTGGAGAAGGCGGAGAGTAACTTACGCGAGAATTGTACGTCAGAATGCGTGGTTTTAACCATAATCGTACCTACAGAATAATTATTTATCACAAATAATGTCATTTATTAAGTTTCGAAAGTAAACGGGTTGTTTAAATTAAGGATAGCACGACCGAATCGATTAACGCAATTTAAACGTGTGTTTCAAAAGCACGCGTCAGGCGACGAAAAAAAATACTTAGATAGCTCGATTTAGTTGTATTTTTAATTTCGAACATAACCGGCTAACTTTTGTAATTTATTATTGAGCCTAAATATAAACCGATGCGCTACACGTTTAAAACGGGTTCGATACGCGGTAGACACCCACCTACACAAACCCTAGGTAGAAAATCAACTCAATCTCCTCTCTTCCTCATTTTTCATCAGCGCTACTCTTCTCTCTCTCTCTCTCTCTCTCTCTCTCTCTCTCTCTCTCTCACTCTCTCTACTCTCTCTCTAGAAACCTACCCTTCTCTCTCTAACCATCCCTCTCCTCACGATCCCTCTCTTTCCCTTCATCTTTGGCAGCAGCCGCCCACCACCATCCTTGGTGGTGGCAGCACCGTGGTCATTAGGCCCGAATAAGGTTGTGAAGGTGATGATGGCAGGGCTATGGGTGTATGATTGTTGGGTTCGAAATGTGGGGTTGGTGGTTGTGGCGAATTCAATGGTTGGTTGTAATGGTGGGGACTGTAGTGGTGGTTCTGGGTTTTGTTAATGGCCAGCGGTGGCCATGACAGTGGTGATAGTTCAGTGGTGGTCTGGTATGAGGGTGGCTCGGGTGTTCGGTTGTGGTTATTTCAGGTCGGGTTTGGAGATGATTGTTGGCTGTGGTGGAGGTTATTTAGGGTGTTCGGTTGTGACCGGTTGTAAAGCAGGTACGATGAGTAGCTTTTGGTGGGTGTTAAGGTTGGAGATTACGATGATGATGGCTGAAATGGTGGTCATATGTGGTGGCGGGTCTCGATGATGGTTTTAGGCTATTGTTCTGGTCTTGAGTCCTGTGGTGGCTTCGGGTTCGTTGTTGCAGGTTTCATTTGGTTTGTGTCAAGTGGCTAAAGTCAGATCTAGTTATTCGGGGTCTCGGTGTTAGCCCGGTCAACTCTGGTCAAACCAGGTCAAACCCGGGCGGATCTGGCCAAGTCCAACCAACCTGGTCAAACGCACGGGTCTTCGGTCAACACGTCGTTCTAGACGTGTCGGGTCGCGCGCGTATGACGATGGTATAGTTTAATTCGTGTTTATAATGTTGTCGTGTTTATGAATATATATTTATAAATTATAAATATGAATGAAGATCGACGTTAAACTTGCGAACGAACCGTAAATAATAAAGGATATATGAAAATCAAGTGGTTGGTAATATATAAAGAGTGACTTGGTGTTATTGTATATTGGACTAATATGTCGTATTACATATATTGCTAAACACGTATATTTATAAAAGTTGTCGCATATGTACAAAATCTCGTTGAATTTAGAAATTGTGGATAAATATATTTCGTCTTGTGTTGGGAATTGAGAATTTGTAGACGACTTTTTGTTGTCTAGTTTGTACAAAAACAGAGGGAACTCTGACAATTTTTTTATAAAATCGTGCAAAGGCGATGTTTTTGCGCTTTTATAAACAACTTTCCAAGTGTTTGACAACTTTTTTTTTACGCTAAACCATAACGTTTTCAACAAATATTTATTTGTGGCGATGAAGTGAACGTAGAACAATATCTCCAAAACAAATATATAATCTTTATCGAGCGTCAATTGTGTCAATCGTCAAAGGTTCCTGGTAACTAAAACACTGTTAATTATACGGATTGGAAATACATAAACACTCGGCTTGTTGGGAAATATTATATGAAAATTATGTTTCGACAACCCTTAAAATACTCAGATTTTGGGAGAAGAAATTAACAAATGTTATTAAACGTATTTAATAACTATATTGTGTTTTCAAAGTGTATTTTCCTAAAACAAGTAATACGTTTCGTAGTATTAGTCCAACGTTGTTACACACGAATAGTAATAGGTGCGCAACTTGGGTACTATGTCGTATGTTAACACATGAATTATGATAAGTCACGATCGGTTCGTCTAGTTAAACGCTTAAGACTCGAGTTAGTATACACGAGTATAGATGGTTTAATAAACTATCTTTTAACCGGAAAATACGTTAGGCTTATATATGATAGACTTTTAAGGTGTCCTTTATTGGTAATTAGGGCACGAGGAAGTCGGTCAAAGCTACAGGCTTTGTTTGCTAGCTAAGCATGGAAATTAAGGTGAGTTTTACGGCCCCTTTTTACTGTTTTTGTTTTGGGGGAAAGATATGTTTTGTCAAATGTTTTACATGTCAAAATGTTTTCAAATGTTAAAACGTGATAAGTGGCATGATGAGTACTTGGGTTTGTTGTTTTACACCACTCGGGGTGAGTCCCCGCTACTGTAACCATTTACTCGTGTGTTGTGTGTGTTGAAATCGAGAACCGAAGGAATATTTGGATAGCGCTATTGGTGCTTGACAAGGCCCACCCTAATCAATAGCATCGATTATGCAACTGTGTGTGCCAGGGGTGCACGTATTCTGAATTAAGTTGCTATTTTCCGAGAAACAACTACTGCTCGCGGGGCAATATTAGTCTTGGTTTGGTTATGGGCTCAAGGGATTGCTCGTCATAGTTTTAGGAGTTAGCTACTTTTACAAAGGTCACTGCTTGTGTTCGTTCCGCACATGTTTTTGTTGTTAAAATGTTGTTAAATGTTGTTGTTATTGAACTAAAACATGTGAACTCACCAATATTTTATATATTGGCGTCTTTTTAAACATATCTTTCAGGTAACTAAGTGCTGACTAGATATGCAGCTAGTACGGTGGAATTTGGGATGTCGGACACTGGTCGGGGGTTTCATTTATATTCGCCATTGGGTTGGGACATAGGCGGAAAACCCCATGTTGAACTTCATGTATGTTGTCTTTTGCAATGTTTATGAAAAGGTAGTCATTTTCGACATCTTAATTGTAACAACCTTGAAATTATAATCTTCATTATCTATAATCTATAATCTATAATCTATAATACATTATAAAGAAGGAGTGATGTACCATATTGGAATTTTGACATGGGTACAATTTTTAAAGCAACAAGCATAAGAGAATAAAGCTTATTTTATAAGGGTATTATAGGGATATTGGGGACAATTAAGACACTTAGAGGGTTAGTAGAGTAATTTTATCTTTTGTTTTTAGTTAAAAGCTAAAATATCATTCCTATAGTACCCCTAACTCCCTTCACCTTCCCTCTTAGGCCATATGAAGAGTTCTCCTAATCAATTATTCATTGATTGTGTTTTATTTATATTAATCATTCATAACAAATTCTATTCCATTCCATGAAGAAACTTCCATTGATAGTATGGAGAGTTTTATCTTCATACACATCTAAATTTCTTTCATATGCAATTTCATTGTTAATGGTGACTAAAGAGCCGATTAGAACAAGATCCTCGCGCACAAGAAGATTTTGTTAGTAAAAATAGTGGTTATAAATCAGAGGTAACCTTTTCTTAAACTCAATTCTACTCATGTCTTTATAGTTTATATAAATCAATTTTATACACTATATGTGGTTTATTTCTTATTTTGACTTGTGAATTGTAGGTCTGTGGACTCAAATGGTCTTATGATATCTGTGAATTACATTAGGTGGAACTGATAACAATGTAAGTAAATAATATACTTATCATATTGATCTCTTTTTTGTTAGTAACTAACTTCACTTATTTTCCTAATATTTCTTTGTGTTTATGTAGTTTTTTTTTGTTTGGAACCAACATTTGACTCAACCTGTTTTGAACTACTGTGAGAATACAAGTGCTGTGAAAGTAGTTGCTTGGTGTCCACATCTTCATGGACTTTTGGCTTATGGTGATGGTACTGTAGATCGATGTATTCGACTATTCGGTTTTGGAACACGATCATTAATTCTCACCTGAGCTACATGTATACTGGTAGTCTGGTAACTTTTCTCATAAAGATTTCTATATTTTTTTTCAAAGTTTTCAAGATCATTTCAATCATAATATTCACCTTTAATCCACCAACTCAAACATCATACTGTCGGATTTGAAATTCCATAAGCATTTTATGATTTTGATTGTCAATCCTAGAAATCGCAGGCCTCAAATCCATGGTTGAGACCTAAAACTACAAGATCAAACTCCAGGGAGTTTATTTGATTTGCTATTGTTTGCATTAGTTACTCTTTAAAGGTAACTCTCCATAGTCCATAAATTCAACTGGTTTATTGCACTATATTATCTAGATAATGACATGTTAACTACATAATCACAATAATTATTGTAGAGTTTGTCATGTTGAATGTCTATTGATTTTATATTTTATACATATCTAATGTGTTACATGTATTGATTTATTTTATTTTTCTAATTAAATGTTGTTTATGATAAACTAAATGTCTTATTACACGGACATTTGAACATCATAGTTTAGTGAAGTTCTTCTTACCCATCCCCTTAATATACAACACACATATTATTTTTATCTTTTTTTTTTCAAGAAACTCAAATTTGGTTTCTTTCTTTAAGAAAACACCTATGGATAATAAATGCTTTACGGTTCGTTCTAACGAAAAAGTTTGGCTGATAACTAGGGTTTTGAATAACGACAGCGTCAGATCACCGAGTCAAGATACTTCGGTTTGAAGCAATTTTATGTTTGGAAAGGTTTTTTCAAGATCTTTAGCTTCAAATAATATGGATGACACTAGGGGTGAGCAAAGTAACCGCCATAACCGATAATATAACCATAACCGAAATAATCGAACCGATTTTAATCGATAACCAACATAACCAATGGTTATCGTTATTAACTTTCTTTAACCGGCCGATCGCTTATGGTTATGGTTATGAAGCTTTGGTTAACCGATATAACCGAACCGAATTTGTAATGTTAACTTTATGTGATAGATTTATGTTTTACATTAACTATGTAGAGGTTTTTACTATAATAAAAGTATGAAATTAACAAAATGATCCTGATGAAATGCTCTTTTTTTGTGACGAATTAAAATTATAATCAAAGGCTAAGTATGTTTTTTGTTAATATCTTATTAAAAGGGATCACACATTGGAATTATAACTAGAAAGTGTAGTCTTTGCCTTGTACAAAATAGCACAAACTAAGTCCAACATTGTAGGTTTCGGTTTTTTTAGACCCATTGACTTTTAATTTTATACTTTGCCCTAAAGTTAGTTTTAGTTTATTTTTTTGGTTAATAACCGAAATAACTATAACCGAATTCATAACCAAGTAACCAGAACCGAAGTTTGGTTATGGATATGGTTAGGATTTTTTTTGTAAAAACCGAACCAAACCAAACCGAACAATGCACACCTCTAGATGACACAAAACAAAAATACCCGCAGCAACGCGCGGGCAATCCTACTAGTAAATAATAATTAGAATAATAAAACGTTTAATAGAATTATGATTGGGCCACCCGAGGGTGAAGCCCAATACTCTTACCCGGATATAAGAACACGGCCCAATGAACTATATTATATGGGTCGAAAAGTTGGGTCTGTGTACCGAATGTTTTAAGGACCCGATAAAGAGGCCCATTAACCCGAAGCCCAAAACAACCAAATATAGTTTTGAGCCCATTACCATAACCCGATAATAAATAGGGGCCAACCGGATGGTTTTGGCCCAATACCCCTAGTGTTGTTGGACCTATCTTAACTAATATTATAAGTAATTGGATAAAGCCTACCAAAATAACATAACCTAATAACAATCGGCCCACTACCCTTGCTAATATTATTGCCGCCAATTTTGAAGAATCTCCACCTAGGCACTAACTAATACCACCTCAACACTCAAGAGAGTAATGAATTAACACATCATGCACCTAGAGCCTAAACCCATAATTACACGCATGCACATAAACTCCTATTTGTAGCTCTAAACCATCGGCCATAGTCTCTTTCAAAACCACTATCCACCATTAACCCACTTTACTTTAACATGCAAGAACCATCCAACACCACCTCCTAATCAATTGGCCCTTGATCAAAACCATTATAACCTCATCCTTTTCAACTAGTAAAACATAATAATAATAATAATAATAATAATAATAATAATAATAATAATAATAATAATAATAATAATAATAATAATAATAGCAAATTATAAGTGTTTCTCAGCTCTAAGTAATAGTCGATTGGTATTTCAAGCCAAACTATCATCCGGGTAAGTATCTAACTCAACTTTTTAGGAACCGAGTGCCTAAGCTGTAATGGCCAGCTTTAGTTTATATTATGTATACGCCTAAGCTGTAACGGCCAACTATACGATTATATATATGTGTGTGTTTATAACTTTGATTATGGTTAACAGGGAATCGGAGCACTTAGAACAACCACGGCTAGTGAATCTACCCGATCGGAAGTAACAAACGTGAGTGCATGTACCCTGATGTGTGCAAATAAGTGTATAAATAAATTGATCAAGTTAAAATCCTAGACTAGTCTAAAACCACACACTATCGGCAAGTGTACCGATCACAAGTAGCAAGTAAGCAAGACCAGGTATCGAACCTAAGGACTTTATCTAACACTTTTAAGATTACGTTTAATGAATTACCTGATAAAATATTATTATTATTGAGAAATTGATTCGGGGGGGGGGGGGGTTAAATTAAAATTTAAATAAATTAATTAAAACTAATTAAAACTAAATTACTAATTAAACTAAGAAACTGAAAATAAACGAAAGCTGACAAACTGGGTTGGAACTCTAATGAGGAGAAGACTGGTAACCTGGGTAGAATCCCTAGACTCTGGTTATAAAAGCTGACCTATGTAATCCGATAGGAGACCCTGTTCTCACCTAATAAACCTCCTGTCAAGGATAGTCGACTAGACTCAAGGCGGGACAAGTATTGAGATGCTAAAATGAAAGTGGATCGCCCCAGCGAAACCAAATCCCACAGTAATCCTTTAGTCAACCACTCTTGGATCGAAAACTCCCAAACTGTGAAGTAGACTTAACTGGTACGAATGAAATCCTAGGAAAACTCTAAACACGAATAAGTAACGGTCTCGCCCTAGCGATAACCAAACTACCAAACACTGCCTAGTTAGTCAACCTAGCGATCCCGAATTATATTCCTAACCTTTGGGAAGGGATTGCACACCTTAGCTAATTGACCTTAAAAACCTGTTAAACTTGCGCCATTCCTAACTACAAGAACTAGCTCGACAACAAAAGTTAATCAAACTAGAATTATTTTTAGATCTAGGGGATATTCCTATATGCCTAGAACATGAAAACCAACAAACAAATAATCAAATCAAAAAGCGTCAGTACACAAATATTCAAAATCAAACATAAAAATTAAATCATGTAACCCAACACATCCAAAACGGAAAAACATAAGTTTTTAATTAAAAACCATAGTCTCGTTCATCTTCCCAAGTCACCAATAAAAGGTTTAGCTCATAAAATTTAGAAACATCATCACAAAGTAAATAAATAGTGTTAACCATGTCTATAAAGAAAATAAATGAAAACTAAATCAAACACGAGGCTCCTTGAATATTAATCTTTAACGTGTCCAGGACCTTTTCTCCTCCACATCTTTTTGCTCGTCACAGCAGCTTCTTGGTCGAATGAATAATGCTTTTTTTTAGTTTTTTTTTTTTTTTTTTTCCGAATGATCTATTATAGGGTTAAGATCGTGTAAGAACTAAGGTGAGTTGTGAGAACTAGAGAAACTCATCTGAACCATTAATCTTGATGATCCAATGGTTGAGATGAAAAGATAAGACTTTTTTGTCTTCATATGTGTATTATTTTATTGTTAGCAATTTTATAATATAATAAAGTACATTTAGAGGTATTTAGGTAAAAAATCATGGGAGAGAAAAATTGGTATAATATTATTTTAATTTTCTATTTCATTATTAAAAATAATCATATTTGTTAAACTTTATTTTATTTTTTAATTAAAATAATTTACTTGTTTTAAAAAAAAAATTACTTTTTTAAAACAAAAAAAACAAATATGTGCATTTTTTGTCATCTCCCCCTCGTTTTTACACTAGTGTAAAAAATTACACCATTGTTTACATACATCTATATAAAACACCCATTCGCAAATATGTTTTGTTTTACACTGGTGTAAATAATCCGCAATGCACAAACTTTTACAAAAAAATGCACTCGTGTAAAAAATCCAAAACAAACTGGTGTATTTACACCAGTGTAAATCTGTCATGCACAAAATTTTACAAAAAAATACACAGTGTAAAAGAACCAAACACACATTTGATGAGGATGATTTATACTGGTGTAATTGTTTACACTTGTGTAATCCACCATACACAACCTACTACAACAAATACGATTAGTGTAAAAACAAAAACAAACATGTATACATTCATAACCAAACATTTATAAAAAATCATACTACACATTATTAAAAAAAAAAAAGTTGTTGCATCTTCAACGCATCATCATCCATTCAAAACCTCCTCATCATCATTATTTAAAAAATAAAAAATAAAACAAAAATAAAAACCTGCTGCATTTTCATCATCCATTCAACCTTATCATCATCTTCAAAAAATAAACAAACAAACATAATAATAATAATAATAATAATAATAATAATAATAATAATAATCTATACATATAATAAACCAAAGCCATTTTAATGACATGGCATTCAAGCATTCAAAGAAGCATTCTCTTCTTTGAGTGTGCCATGTGTCATCCCATGTGGCATTGAGATATTTTAGGGGAAAAAATTAAAAACAAAAATTGGATTTTTCCTTTTATCTCTTATGTTTTCTCCCATAATTTTTAAGCGTTAATATCTTTTATATACGAGATTTTTTAAAGAAAAAAATTACGCCAAATTAACGAGCGTTTTATTATCTTTCCAACAAGTACCATAGTGTTATATAAAAAACATAGAAAAAAACGACTATTTTTTTACATATAATAAACCAAAGCCATTTTAATGACATGACATTCAAAGAAGCATTCTCTTCCTTGAGTGTGTCATGTGTCATCCCATGTGGCATTGAGATATTTTAGGGAAAAAAATTAAAAACAAAAATTGGATTTTTCCTTCTTATCTCTTATGTTTTCTCCCATAATTTTTAAGCGTTAATATATTTTATATACGAGATTTTTTAAAGAAAAAAATTACGCCAAATTAACGAGCGTTTTATTATCTTTCCAACAAGTACCATAGTGTTATATAAAAAACAGAGAAAAAAACGACTATTTTTTTTGTAAGGTTCTGTTCATACAGGAAAAAAAACACAAAGTGTTCAAGTAAATCATTAACCATGTATAGGCAAGTCAATAATTATGTTTCGGTAAATATGAATTCTATTTTCAACATGCGTTAGCATTGGAGTTATACATTGTTTTAGGTTAGATATTAATATTAGAGTTATACATTGTTTAAGGTTAGGCGTTAACATTGGAGATACATTTTTAATTGTTTTAGGTTAGGTGCTACCCGAAGCTTTCCTGCATGTAACTGTAAGGCGCATCATTCTATTTTATATGTAAGATTAATATGTCATATTAGATTTCTCAACCCCGGGAGATTCCCGGGGTATAATCTAGTAATAATAATAAATAACAACACCAACCTGCCGTCCACCGCTGCCTCTGCCGTCCTCCGCCCCATAACCTCCACCTCACCATCACTGGAAACCCACAGCCCCCACACCATAACCGTCGAAAACCACAAAACCTACCACAACCCCCCCCCCCCCCCCCCCACAAACGATCCACCATCAACATCTAAAAACACCATGACCCCTCCGCCAACGACCACCCTCACCAACGACAACCACCATTCAGATATGCAGATCAACATCTCACCACGTCGTCTTCTGTAAGAAAAACCCCCACCACGAACCACCACTCGTCACCATCCAAACCCACACCACCGTCGTCTCGGATGAGAGAGAGAGAGGGGGAGTGTGTGTGTGTGTGTGTGAGAGAGAGAGAGAGTAAAGAGAGAGAGGATTTGTCTGTGTTTTTTTTTATTTTTAAAATCAGTATTATTTATAATATATATATATATATATATATATATATAGAGAGAGAGAGAGAGGTGTGGATTGGTTGGTAGGTGTGGGGTATAGAAGATGATAAAAGGACTTTGTTACCCTTTAATTTTATAATTGATGATGTAGGGTACTCAATTGGGCCAAGCCCAATAGCCCAAGTAGCCCAAATCATTAAATATAATATTGGGTCAAGCCCAAGCCTAACAAGGAAGCCCATTAGGGTTTAACCCATCCCCCCTCTATAAATAGAGGGGCAAACCACACAAACAAGGCAGATTGGTATGAGTACAAGACCTCTCTCACTCTCTCTCTCTCTCTCTCTCTCTCTCTCTCTCTCTCTCTCTCTTTAAAACTCTCTCTAGAGTTATTCTCTCTAATAAGACTTTCAGCAGCAGCAGGTTGA
Organism: Ambrosia x helenae; assembly: GCA_030844895.1. Taxonomy (NCBI): domain Eukaryota; kingdom Viridiplantae; phylum Streptophyta; class Magnoliopsida; order Asterales; family Asteraceae; genus Ambrosia; species Ambrosia x helenae. Next base: position 33,028,300 of record CM061225.1, on the reverse strand, counting down.
AGCCTTCGAGCTGCTGATATGCATTCTTAACAATCTACAACCATGCTGATTCCACATCCAAGCCGGCTCTAACAGCCACTACATGCGGAATCACGCTCTGTTACTCGCAAGTCTCAGCCTTCATCAGGCTTACGTGGTTGGTCCCTAGTTGTAACTTGGGATCAAGAGTTCTTTTCTTCAACATCATGCTCTTATTCTTTATCTCTTCTTAAGTTAACCAATAATAACAACATTCTGACTTTGGGTTGATCCCAAATCATAATCATAACAACTAAAATATCAAAACTCTTGAACCTCCCATCTACGTTTGCAACGTAGAGGGACACTACGACTTGCGTTTGGTGAACCGAAACCCTTTAACCCTTTTACCCCTTCTGACAAGTTCTTCCATGCTGCTGGTCTAACCCTTTAAGCGGCAGACGAGGTCAGAAGCTTGACGACCTTGGAACGTTCAGACCCTCTCCGGACACATATTTGTTGTAGCAACATGTTGGCGCCCACCGTGGGGCCGTGCTACTTAGAACATAAATTCTTTGTAGTTCGGCTCCGTCGATCTATTTCCTATGTTCTTTTTACGTTTGGAGAAAACGTTCCTAGTGAAGTCACTTCTACACCTTTTACATATATCTTAATCTTCCCGTATATAAATTATGTTATGATGTCAAAAAGGGAACCATGAAAACCTTCCTGAATACCTTTCATAAAATTTCATGTGTATTTTCTAAAAACAAAAAGGTGACTTGGTAAAACTTTTATGGCCAAATACTTTTTACAAGTACTGTTTTTAGAAAATGCCAAGTATATCTGACATGAAAAGTTAAAATAGCTTTTAATAGCTTTTAATCTATTCACATGAAAAAAAGGGACATAATATATAATATGTCATACAAGTATTATCTTGTCAAAGTTGAGACACACATGGTACAACCAGATACGGTTTGCTAAAACCCCATGCTTTCTCACAATAATTTTTTCTTTTGAAAGATACTTTATCACAATAAATAGTACATAAAACTCACACCATTATCCTACGGATAAAACCTATAACCAAGGAGGTACAAGCAACACATAGATGCGCACAAACGACACTTCTATTTTTTAAATACAAATTAAGTCAAACCTTCCATTCGACATGTCCAAATTTTTTTTTTTTTGGAAAATAAAATCATCTAAAACAAGCACGTCGACGAAAAATGAACACATCTACTCATTATTAGGGTACTCGTTACGGTGTTTATCACCAACCTAATAAACATTTCCTTTTTTCGTGCATATTCTTAATTTGCTAAATGTTTCCCCTTTTTACTATATGTGTTTGTATAATAAGATTATTAAAAATACATTTAAAGATATATTTAACACTTTGCAAAAGTCAAACATCTTTAGTATTTTTATTACCTCTGCATATATATACAAATAAGAGGAGCAAAAAGCATATTCCTTTTTCTTATACATACACAATGTTATATACATTGGGTAATAAAATGAAAAGCCTACTTAATCTACCTTTGTAGGTCCCATACATTTCACACTTATTTATAAAGTAAAGGACATGGGTGCATTTAATATATCCATTGATACATCTCCTATATGAGGATCCTTGTTTTTCGTGCCAACTTTTATGCATATTAACTAGTCATCCTATTATCCAGCTCTTGATTCTCTCAAAGTCTAGTACATATGATGTTTCCATCATCTATGATGGATGACATGCACATCATAACTTGCAAATAAAAAAGATAATGGATTATGCGTATGGCAGTATCCACAAAAAAAAGGGGGAAAGAAAAACTACTTTACATATATTTTAATAAAAAGACATTTTGTTATTTGTGCACTACTTTATAAAAAGTAGATATGACTTTTGTATCCCATGTGCACAAAAAGACAAAATACATGCTTTTACCCAATGGACAAACGCCTGAACCCTTTTACCTTACTGTGCACATAGCAGCTTTCAGCTTTTCAGACTAGGCTTATAGGTCTACTGTACCTGGAAGCTTTTAAGCTTTCAAGATATTATTCACTGCAAACTCTATACTTCACTGTTCACAACAGCTTCATAGCTTACTGTACCTACTGCAACCTTTTAAGCTTTCAAGCTACTGTTCATCTTTGCAGGTGCATAGATCTACTATACATCAAAACTTTTTAACGTTTCCAGATTATGCATACCATACATTGCTCCTTGAAGCTTCATAGACGTGTAACACAATGTCTAACGAAGTTTTCTAACCTTCAAGGCTACTGGTCACCAAATCTCCACAACCTTATAAGCTACCGTTCTACAAAGCTTTAAAGCCTTTTGGGCTATTATTCGTCAAAATTTTACAGAACTTTTAGGCTACTGATCATCAAAGCCTTTTAAGCCTTTTAGGCTACTGACCATCAAAGCCTTCAAGCCTTGTAGGTTACTACTCATCAAAGCCTTCAAGCCTTTTAGATTACTACTCATCAAAGCCTTAAATACTTTCAGGCTAGTGACCATCGAAGCCTTAAATCCTTTCAGAATATTGCCCATCGAAGCCTTCAAGCCTTTCAGGCTACTGTTCTCTAAAGCCTTCCAGGCTATTGCTCACTCAAGCTTTAAAGTCATTTCGGCTACTAACCATGGAAGCTTTAAAGCCTTCCAAACTACTATTCCCTAAAGCCTTATAACCTTTTAGGCTATTCAAGCTTTAAGGCCATTTAAACCATTGTCTATTAAAGGTTTCTAATACCTTACAGCCTTTAAGGCTACTCCAGCAGAAGCCCCAAAGACGTTAAGCTATCATTCATCAAAGCTTCACAGCCTTTTGGCCAAGTATCCAATGAAGTGTTTAACATTTTTAGGCTATTTTCATGGAAGTTTTATATCAGTTCTGACCACTAACTCTTGAAACCTTACAGCCTTAAAAAGTCGCTACTCATAAAAGGTTTACAACCTTTTAGGCTACGGGATTCATTAAAGCCTTATAGCTTTTTAGACCACCGTACGTTGAAGCTTCACAACAATTTAGCTTCACAACGTTCAAATTAATTATTCGTGAAACTTTGCTATTACCAGCTTCAACTTCTAAACAGCTTCAAAAGCTACACAAAGCAAACACATTTCCTAACCAATAGCCACAAATACATTCATGATGCAAACATTGTAACATTATTTTAAGGCTAACATAAGGAAATGTCAAAATAAACATATGGTTCAACACATCAACCTATGGATCTTTAAATCGCCAACGTCGCAAGCTTTCAAACAAGCTTTTATTCTATGAATGACCTCATAGATCCGAAATAAAAGCAACTTCAATCAAGGATCTATACACATCTTGCAAGCAAAAGAATCAAATAAACTAGTAAAACGCGCCTCTAGCCATGAACACCTTTTACCAAGGGCTGATATGAATAAGTTGACATGCTTAAATAAAGCAAGTAACCCCCGAAGCAAATAAGCATATTAGCTCAGAGGGTTAAAGGATAACAGGGCAAAAGGCTTCCCCTAACAGCAACCTATATAGCAACAAACCTTCAAATGAAGAACAAAGAGGTTAGATGTACAACAACACTTCGATATCAGTCAGAATCACTCATCACCATGTCATGATTACTTCTGACTGGGGGGCTGGTGGCTCGTGTGGACAAACCCACATTTAAAAGAAGTCAAGAAGCAAAGAATCAAAAAAGTTACACATGTCAACTTATGCTGAGATGCCTTCAAGCATCTTACCATAGCAAAGAAACACGATAACTCAAAACAACGGCCTAGCTACTTTCTTTCGCGGAAGTTCAGAAGCTTAAAGGCTTACTATATTGGGTCAACATTATTCAAGGAAAGGCGAACCCCTTATCAAGACTAACCTTGTGTTCAAACAACCTAACGTCTCAATGGGACACGCATGCCACCTAAAACATATGCTTTTCTCCCCTTTGAAAAGATAAACAAATCAAGGAAGGAAAAGTCTCCTCATGCCAACAAGGTCACTTCAAAGGAATGAACGAAAAGGTCGTTGTGTACACAAATCAACACCTCCCATACATCGTCCTTTAACGCCACTTTAGCTACAATGATTCAATAAATGTAACCACTTTCCTTAATTAGTGAACAAAGTTAGAATTGTTCATCCAAGAGGCTATAAACCGCAAAGGTCATTACAAACTCTAACAAACACAAGAAGTTTTAAGCTTTATAGCTCCTCACAAACTGTAACCTCAGAAGCTTAGAAGGTTTAAACCTCACTGGTCTCCACAAGCCATGACCTCAGAAGCTTAGAGGGTTTAAACGTCACTCGTCTCCATAAGCGATGACCTCCAATGCTTAGAAGCTTTAAGCCTCACAGGTCTTCATAAGCCATAACCTCCAATGCTTGGAAGGTTATGGACTTCAAAGGTTATCACCCCGGAAGCCAGGAAGATTATAAGCTTCACAACGTATCACCTCTTTTGACTAAAAAAGCTCGACAACAAGTAAAACTCGTTACCAACACAAGTTTTATACCTCAAGGATGACAAAAGTCAAAATACATCACATGTTCATGATAACATTGGTAGACTTGACATGATTCTTACATAAACTCCTCCGAACATGTCATTAAAAGCTTCAAATACTTAGAAGTTTCAAAAACAACTCGGAAGCTTCAAAATATACAAAACAAGCTTAAAAGCTTAAAAGCTTCAAAAAGACATTAAAAGAAGCTCAAAAGCTTAACCGCTTCGACTACCACATGCTTAAAAGCTTACAAGCTTCAAATACAACAGCTGAAGCTCCGAAATTTAGAAGTTTTAGATACAAAAACTGATGCTTACAAGCTTGAAGGCTATACAATAAGCGTATGAGGACAAATAAGCTATACATGTCATGACTTCTGCTCTAAAGCTGAAACGGATACAAGCATCTTGCTAATATGCAACAACTTATCAATCCTTGGACAAAAACCATGATTAGAACAAGGCATACGTTCACCTCCAGTACGAACACTACTTCTTGCAATTTAAAAAGCAAAAGAAGAACTTAACTATGGGGAGAAGCTATCAAACTAGCTATACTTGAAAGTGTCCTTGTAACAAACAAGTTCTATTCTAAAGAGCTCCCAGCTAGGTGAACCGCCTATGATAATACTTGTCTTCTACTAAGGCTCTAGCATAAACAAAAAATATACCAACAAAGATTATCCAAAGCAACTTGCTCAATCTTCGAAGCTCTTGCTAAAACATCAATGCTTCTCACCCACACTAAGCGCAAACGCTTGCCCAAAAAATCTCTATCAAAGGAATGTTACCTAAGCTAAACATGAACACGAATTTTGAAGCTTCTAAGCCTTCAACCATCTCTGGAGATTTAGAAACTACAAAGACTACAAAGTCAAGACAAGCTAACCCAAACCAACCTGAGAAGCAAGGCTACAAAATAGCCGTAGTAAAAAGGATCAAGCCCCATAGAAGCATAAAACTAGAAACGTAGAAGCATTGAAGCATCCTGCTATACATAAAAGAAGATTAAGGACGAATCAAACCGCAATGCTAAGGCGTTGAAGCTGTTGGCAAAATAACAAAGCAAGCTACTTAGCAACCAAAGTAGATTTGTTAAAACACCAACACCTTGCCAAAGCACTTTACTACAACACATGAGTGTCTTCCTAAAAGACAGCTTACATGTTACAAAAACAAAACCTTGGAAAGCTTGGTCCAAAATAGGAAGGACGACACATTGTGCTCGAAACTCAAAACGGTGATTCCTACAAGCTCAATCAACCAAGAAGGAAAGAAAGTCCCAAGACATTGGGATAACAATCACCTTAAAAGGTTCAACGTAACCACAAACGGCCAAGAGATTTCTACCACTTCTTTGTGTAAACATTTAGTTATCATGAAATGAATGAATCATAGCATTTTCCATCAAGATTTGTCTTTCTATCCTATAATCAGGTTGAGAACCTAGCAAGAAACTCCATGGCAAGGGCCATGTAAGGGGATGAGCTCCCAGGCCATTTCGCTCAATAGGTTCGAGGGATAAACGGACCTATATAAGGGGTGAGTTCCTAAATCAATCCAACTCCATGAGATAAACAAAAAACACTTTTATAAATCTCATTGACAGGCTTGAACAACCTACACCAAACGTTCCTTAAGTTTAGAAAACAAGCTTACGAAAACATATTAAAACACTTATGTAAGTGTATATAGGATAGATGGTGACATGTTTGCCTAGACTACCATAAGGATGAATGACTGCAGCATTCAACCTTTGAAGGTGCTACCGGTAAAAGATTTCCCAACAAATACAAAGACAAAACATCCAAACATGCAAGCATCCACAATCACAAAAATACACTAAGGTACAATTCAAAAGTGAAACAATCTCACTAGGCTATACACAAAACAACGTACATAAAAGTTAGCATAAATGGCCATGATCGGTCACCATTCATCACATGTCAAGCCCAAACAGCTTGAAAGGTTCATAATACCACAACCACATATTAATGATCTAGCCATACAAGGCTAACACCAAATGGAACCCTACAAGGTTTCCCAAACAACACAACGATTGATACTTTACCAAAATGGTGCTAAACGTTCTCGTGTCGAACATCATCCATTATCACAAAGAAATATTGTTGTAACTAATGAAACAAATCAATAGATTTGGGCACTCAGTCATGTCAACAAAAGAAGCTCAACTTCATACGAACGAAGCTTATAGACATGCTCTATATATCAAGCTTTGAGCGAAGGAAGCTCATATCAATCTTCGAACAAAAGAAGCTTTCAAGCATAAGTCATACGTCAAGTTTCACATCAAATAAGCTCGCTAGCAAGGTCATACACTCAACGTCTTATAAACAAGGCCCCTGAATGAGAATAAAAAGCGAACGTTCGTAAACAAAAGAAATTCGCTATTTAACCTTGTTTGCTTCCGTCTACTTGATTCCATCGCTTGTACCATAAGAAAGAATTTATCACAAAACCTTGATAGCACAAAAATTAGGCTAGTGATGGATTTCATCCATAAGCTTAAAGGAGGAAATCCACGAGCTTTTCAGCTGTCAAACCAAGCCACTTTGCTTAAAGGGTGAAATCTATATGTTTTAGTCAACAAAAACAATAACTTTGCTTAAAGCCTTCAAAGCTTAAGCCCAACAAGGAAGCCCATTAGGGTTTAACCCATCCCCCCTCTATAAATAGAGGGGCAAACCACACAAACAAGGCAGATTGGTCTGAGTACAAGACCTCTCTCACTCTCTCTCTCTCTCTTTAAAACTCTCTCTAGAGTTATTCTCTCTAATAAGACTTTCAGCAGCAGCAGGTTGAAGCCTTCGAGCTGCTGATATGCATTCTTAACAATCTACAACCATGCTGATTCCACATCCAAGCCGGCTCTAACAGCCACTACATGCGGAATCACGCTCTGTTACTCGCAAGTCTCAGCCTTCATCAGGCTTACGTGGTTGGTCCCTAGTTGTAACTTGGGATCAAGAGTTCTTTTCTTCAACATCATGCTCTTATTCTTTATCTCTTCTTAAGTTAACCAATAATAACAACATTCTGACTTTGGGTTGATCCCAAATCAGAATCATAACAACTAAAATATCAAAACTCTTGAACCTCCCATCTACGTTTGCAACGTAGAGGGACACTACGACTTGCGTTTGGTGAACCGAAACCCTTTAACCCTTTTACCCCTTCTGACAAGTTCTTCCATGCTGCTGGTCTAACCCTTTAAGCGGCAGACGAGATCAGAAGCTTGACGACCTTGGAACGTTCAGACCCTCTCCTGACACATATTTGTTGTAGCAACAAGTTGGCGCCCACCGTGGGGCCGTGCTACTTAGAACATAAATTCTTTGTAGTTCGGCTCCGTCGATCTATTTCCTATGTTCTTTTTACGTTTGGAGAAAACGTTCCTAGTGAAGTCACTTCTACACCTTTTACATATATCTTAATCTTCCCGTATATAAATTATGTTATGATGTCAAAAAGGGAACCATGAAAACCTTCCTGAATACCTTTCATAAAATTTCATGTGTATTTTCTAAAAACAAAAAGGTGACTTGGTAAAACTTTTATGGCCAAATACTTTTTACAAGTACTGTTTTTAGAAAATGCCAAGTATATCTGACATGAAAAGTTAAAATAGCTTTTAATAGCTTTTAATCTATTCACATGAAAAGAAGGGACATAATATATAATATGTCATACAAGTATTATCTTGTCAAAGTTGAGACACACATGGTACAACCAGATACGGTTTGCTAAAACCCCATGCTTTCTCACAATAATTTTTTTCTTTTGAAAGATACTTTATCACAATAAATAGTACATAAAACTCACACCATTATCCTACGGATAAAACCTATAACCAAGGAGGTACAAGCAACACATAGATGCGCACAAACGACACTTCTATTTTTTAAATACAAATTAAGTCAAACCTTCCATTCGACATGTCCAATTTTTTTTTTTTTTTGGAAAAAAAAATCATCTAAAACAAGCACGTCGACAAAAAATGAACACATCTACTCATTATTAGGGTACTCGTTACGGTGTTTATCACCAACCTAATAAACATTTCCTTTTTTCGTGCATATTCTTAATTTGCTAAATGTTTCCCCTTTTTACTATATGTGTTTGTATAATAAGATTATTAAAAATACATTTAAAGATATACTTAACACTTTGCAAAAGTCAAACATCTTTAGTATTTTTATTACCTCTGCATATATATACAAATAAGAGGAGCAAAAAGCATATTCCTTTTTCTTGTACATACACAATGATATATACATTGGGTAATAAAATGAAAAGCCTACTTAATCTACCTTTGTAGGTCCCATACATTTCACACTTATTTATAAAGTAAAGGACATGGGTGCATATAATATATCCATTGGTACATCTCCTATATGAGGATCCTTGTTTTTCGTGCCAACTTTTATGCATATTAACTAGTCATCCTATTATCCAGCTCTGGATTCTCTCAAAGTCTAGTACATATGATGTTTCCATCATCTATGATGGATGACATGCACATCATAACTTGCAAATAAAAAAGATAATGGATTATGCGTATGGCAGTATCCACACAAAAAAAAAGGGGGAAAGAAAAACTACTTTACATATATTTTAATAAAAAGACATTTTGTTATTTGTGCACTACTTTATAAAAAGTAGATATGACTTTTGTATCCCATGTGCACAAAAAGACAAAATACATGCTTTTACCCAATGGACAAACGCCTGAACCCTTTTACCTTACTGTGCACAGAGCATCTTTCAGCTTTTCAGACTAGGCTTATAGGTCTACTGTACACGGAAGCTTTTAAGCTTTCAAGATATTATTCACTGCAAACTCTATACTTCACTGTTCACAACAGCTTCATAGCTTAATGTACCTACTGCAACCTTTTAAGCTTTCAAGCTACTGTTCAGCTTTGCAGGTGCATAGATCTACTATACATCAAAACTTTTTAACGTTTCCAGATTATACATACCATACATTGCTCCTTGAAGCTTCATAGACGTGTAACACAATGTCTAACGAAGTTTTCTAACCTTCAAGGCTACTGGTCACCAAATCTCCACAACCTTATAAGCTACCGTTCTACAAAGCTTTAAAGCCTTTTGGGCTATTATTCGTCAAAATTTTACAGAACTTTTAGGCTACTGATCATCAAAGCCTTTTAAGCCTTTTAGGCTACTGACCATCAAAGCCTTCAAGCCTTGTAGGTTACTACTCATCAAAGCCTTCAAGACTTTTAGATTACTACTCATCGAAGCCTTAAATCCTTTCAGGCTAGTGACCATCGAAGCCTTAAATCCTTTCAGGATATTGCCCATCGAAGCCTTCAAGCCTTTCAGGCTACTGTTCTCTAAAGCCTTCCAGGCTATTGCTCACTCAAGCTTTAAAGTCATTTCGGCTACTAACCATGGAAGCTTTAAAGCCTTCCAAACTACTATTCCCTAAAGCCTTATAACCTTTTAGGCTATTCAAGCTTTAAGGCCATTTAAACCATTGTCTATTAAAGGTTTCTAATACCTTACAGCCTTTAAGGCTACTCCAGCGGAAGCCCCAAAGACGTTAACCTATCATTCATCAAAGCTTCACAGCCTTTTGGCCAAGTATCCAATGAAGTGTTTAACCTTTTTAGGCTATTTTCATGGAAGTTTTATATCAGTTCTGACCACTAACTCTTGAAACCTTACAGCCTTAAAAGTCGCTACTCATAAAAGGTTTACAACCTTTTAGGCTACGGGATTCATTAAAGCCTTATAGCTTTTTAGACCACCGTACGTTGAAGCTTCACAACAATTTAGCTTCACAACGTTCAAATTAATTATTCGTGAAACTTTGCTATTACCAGCTTCAACTTCTAAACAGCTTCAAAAGCTACACAAAGCAAACACATTTCCTAACCAATAGCCACAAATACATTCATGATGCAAACATTGTAACATTATTTTAAGGCTAACATAAGGAAATGTCAAAATAAACATATGGTTCAACACATCAACCTATGGATCTTTAAATCGCCAACGTCGCATGCTTTCAAACAAGCTTTTATTCTATGAATGACCTCATAGATCCGAAATAAAAGCAACTTCAATCAAGGAGCTATACACATCTTGCAAGCAAAAGAATCAAATAAACTAGTAAAACGCGCCTCTAGCCATGAACACCTTTTACCAAGGGCTGATATGAATAAGTTGACATGCTTAAATAAAGCAAGTAACCCCCGAAGCAAATAAGCATATCAGCTCAGAGGGTTAAAGGATAACAGGGCAAAAGGCTTCCCCTAATAGCAACCTATATAGCAACAAACCTTCAAATGAGGAACAAAGAGGTTAGATGTACAACAACACTTCGATATCAGTCAGAATCACTCATCACCATGTCATGATTACTTCTGACTGGGGGGCTGGTGGCTCGTGTGGACAAACCCACATTTAAAAGAAGTCAAGAAGCAAAGAATCAAAACAGTTACACATGTCAACTTATGCTGAGATGCCTTCAAGCATCTTACCATAGCAAAGAAACACGATAACTCAAAACAACGGCCTAGCTACTTTCTTTCGCGAAAGTTCAGAAGCTTAAAGGCTTACTATATTGGGTCAACATTATTCAAGGAAAGGCGAACCCCTTATCAAGACTAACCTTGTGTTCAAACAACCTAACGTCTCAATGGGACACGCATGCCACCTAAAACATATGCTTTTCTCCCCCTTGAAAAGATAAACAAATCAAGGAAGGAAAAGTCTCCTCATGCCAACAAGGTCACTTCAAAGGAATGAACGAAAAGGTCGTTGTGTACACAAATCAACACCTCCCATACATCCTCCTTTAACGCCACTTTAGCTACAATGATTCAATAAATGTAACCACTTTCCTTAATTAGTGAACAAAGTTAGAATTGTTCATCCAAGAGGCTATAAACCGCAAAGGTCATTACAAACTCTAACAAACACAAGAAGTTTTAAGCTTTATAGGTCCTCACAAACTGTAACCTCAGAAGCTTAGAAGGTTTAAACCTCAATGGTCTCCACAAGCCATGACCTCAGAAGCTTAGAAGGTTTAAACGTCACTCGTCTCCATAAGCGATGACCTCCAATACTTAGAAGGCTTAAGCCTCACAGGTCTTCATAAGCCATAACCTCCAATGCTTGGAAGGTTATGGACTTCAAAGGTTATCACCCCGGAAGCCAGGAAGATTATAAGCTTCACAACGTATCACCTCTTTTGACTAAAAAAGCTCGACAACAAGTAAAACTCGTTACCAACACAAGTTTTATACCTCAAGGATGACAAAAGTCAAAATACATCACATGTTCATGATAACATTGGTAGACTTGACATGATTCTTACATAAACTCCTCCGAACATGTCATTAAAAGCTTCAAATACTTAGAAGTTTCAAAAACAACTCGGAAGCTTCAAAATATACAAAACAAGCTTTAAAGCTTAAAAGCTTCAAAAAGACATTAAAAGAAGCTCAAAAGCTTAAACGCTTCGACTACCACATGCTTAAAAGCTTACAAGCTTCAAATACAACAGCTGAAGCTCCGAAATTTAGAAGTTTTAGATACAAAAACTGATGCTTACAAGCTTGAAGGCTATACAATAAGCGTATGAGGACAAATAAGCTATACATGTCATGACTTCTGCTCTAAAGCTGAAACGGATACAAGCATCTTGCTAATATGCAACAACTTATCAATCCTTGGACAAAAACCATGATTAGAACAAGGCATACGTTCACCTCCAGTACGAACACTACTTCTTGCAATTTAAAAAGCAAAAGAAGAACTTAACTATGGGGAGAAGCTATCAAACTAGCTATACTTGAAAGTGTCCTTGTAACAAACAAGTTCTATTCTAAAGAGCTCCCACCTAGGTGAACCGCCTATGATAATACTTGTCTTCTACTAAGGCTCTAGCATAAACAAAAAATATACCAACAAAGATTATCCAAAGCAACTTGCTCAATCGTCGAAGCTCTTGCTAAAACATCAATGCTTCTCACCCACACTAAGCGCAAACGCTTGCCCAAAAAATCTCTATCAAAGGAATGTTACCTAAGCTAAACATGAACACGAATTTTGAAGCTTCTAAGCCTTCAACCATCTCTGGAGATTTAGAAACTACAAAGACTACAAAGTCAAGACAAGCTAACCCAAACCAACCTGAGAAGCAAGGCTACAAAATAGCCGTAGTAAAAAGGATCAAGCCCCATAGAAGCATAAAACTAGAAACGTAGAAGCATTGAAGCATCCTGCTATACATAAAAGAAGATTAAGGACGAATCAAACCGCAATGCTAAGGCGTTGAAGCTGTTGGCAAAATAACAAAGCAAGCTACTTAGCAACCAAAGTAGATTTGTTAAAACACCAACACCTTGCCAAAGCACTTTACTACAACACATGAGTGTCTTCCTAAAAGACAGCTTACATGTTACAAAAACAAAACCTTGGAAAGCTTGGTCCAAAATAGGAAGGACGACACATTATGCTCGAAACTCAAAACGGTGATTCCTACAAGCTCAATCAACCAAGAAGGAAAGAAAGTCCCAAGACATTGGGATAACAATCACCTTAAAAGGTTCAACGTAACCACAAACGGCCAAGAGATTTCTACCACTTCTTTGTGTAAACATTTAGTTATCATGAAATGAATGAATCATAGCATTTTCCATCAAGATTTGTCTTTCTATCCTATAATCAGGTTGAGAACCTAGCAAGAAACTCCATGGCAAGGGCCATGTAAGGGGATGAGCTCCCAGGCCATTTCGCTCAATAGGTTCGAGGGATAAACGGACCTATATAAGGGGTGAGTTCCTAAATCAATCCAACTCCATGAGATAAACAAAAAACACTTTTATAAATCTCATTGACAGGCTTGAACAACCTACACCAAACGTTCCTTAAGTTTAGAAAACAAACTTACGAAAACATATTAAAACACTTATGTAAGTGTATATAGGATAGATGGTGACATGTTTGCCTAGACTACCTTAAGGATGAATGACTGCAGCATTCAACCTTTGAAGGAGCTACCGGTAAAACATTTCCCAACAAATACAAAGACAAAACATCCAAACATGCAAGCATCCGAACATGCAAGCATCCACAATCACAAAAATACACTAAGGTACAATTCAAAAGTGAAACAATCTCACTAGGCTATACACAAAACAACGTACATAAAAGTTAGCATAAATGGCCATGATCGGTCACCATTCATCACATGTCAAGCCCAAACAGCTTGAAAGGTTCATAATACCACAACCACATATTAATGATCTAGCCATACAAGGCTAACACCAAATGGAACCCTACAAGGTTTCCCAAACAACACAACGATTGATACTTTACCAAAATGGTGCTAAACGTTCTCGTGTCGAACATCATCCATTATCACAAAGAAATATTGTTGTAACTAATGAAACAAATCAATAGATTTGGGCACTCAGTCATGTCAACAAAAGAAGCTCAACTTCATACGAACGAAGCTTATAGACATGCTCTATATATCAAGCTTTGAGCGAAGGAAGCTCATATCAATCTTCGAACAAAAGAAGCTTACAAGCATAAGTCATACGTCAAGTTTCGCATCAAATAAGCTCGCTAGCAAGGTCATACACTCAACGTCTTATAAACAAGGCCCCTGAATGAGAATAAAAAGCGAACGTTCGTAAACAAAAAAAAATCGCTATTTAACCTTGTTTGCTTCCGTCTACTTGATTCTATCGCTTGTACCATAAGAAAGAATTTATCACAAAACCTTGATAGCACAAAAATTAGGCTAGTGATGGATTTCATCCATAAGCTTAAAGGAGGAAATCCACGAGCTTTTCAGCTGTCAAACCAAGCCACTTTGCTTAAAGGATGAAATCTATATGCTTTAGTCAACAAAAACAATAACTTTGCTTAAAGCCTTCAAAGCTTAGGAGACGTACAAGCTTTTTATCAAGCCAGGTCATATAAAGTCAACCTTCAAGGCAACGTGCTTCACCTTCATGTGCAAGAGGCCTTCCTTCGTACACATGCAACTTTCCTTCTGTCATATGAAGCTCATTTGCTATCTTGCTTAGAAATCGACCATTCGGTCAATATAATAATCCACTATACATCGGATTAACTTCCCGACATTTGTTCAAAAACGTGACTTGCTAAAAACCTCTGTAAGCGCACCTAGCTACAATCATTTAATGATACTTAACTACTTTGTTGATACTTACAAGCATTTAAACTACCATAGTCATTTGATAAATGAACCATCTTCTAAAGGCTTGTGCCCAAAACAAAGATATTTCCAAAAAATATTTTACAAAATTATGGGAATATCGTCCAAAGGAGCATACATGTGGGATATAGATGGTTTTAATCGCACAACGCGAGATAACTTCGCCAATACAACAAAGAAGCTTAGAAAATTAAGCTCAAAAGGCGAAAACTTAAAAGGTCAATAGCCGATATGCTGAAGCTAATACAAGCTAACAAGGAAAGAAGCAAGTAATGGAGAAATATCCAGCTCCATAGCTTCCATCCAAATAAGGGCTTAGCAAGCTGCAAAGCTTATCAGCTTAAATCCTCATAAGCTTTCAAGCTCATCAGCTTAAACCCCCTAATAAGCTTTCAAGATCATCAACTTAAACAAGTTTCAAATTTTATCGGTTTAAACCCTAAGACATTCCAAAACTCATTATGCTAAGGTTTGTTTGTTGATATTTATCCTACTTACACGAAGGTATCTACAAATAACAAAGGTTGGAAGAAAGCGCAAAGATAATGAATAATTTGAGTCTAGTATAATGTACATGCATATATACATTAAACTAGACTGGGGGGCTGATGATGTAGGGTACTCAATTCGGCCAAGCCCAATAGCCCAAGTAGCCCAAATCATTAAATATAATATTGGGTCAAGCCCAAGCCCAACAAGGAAGCCCATTAGGGTTTAACCCATCCCCCCTCTATAAATAGAGGGGCAACCCACACAAACAAGGCAGATTGGTCTGAGTACAAGACCTCTCTCACTCTCTCTCTCTCTTTAAAACTCTCTCTAGAGTTATTCTCTCTAATAAGACTTTCAGCAGTAGGCTGAAGCCTTGAAGCATTCGAGCTGCTGATATGCATTCTTAACAATCTACAACCATGCTGATTCCACATCCAAGCCGGCTCTAACAGCCACTACATGCGGAATCACGCTCTGTTACTCGCAAGTCTCAGCCTTCATCAGGCTTACGTGGTTGGTCCCTAGTTGTAACTTGGGATCAAGAGTTCTTTTCTTCAACATCATGCTCTTATTCTTTATCTCTTCTTAAGTTAACCAATAATAACTACATTCTGACTTTGGGTTGATCCCAAATCAGAATCATAACAACTAAAATATCAAAACTCTTGAACCTCCCATCTACGTTTGCAACGTAGAGGGACACCACGACTTGCGTTTGGTGAACCGAAACCCTTTAACCCTTTTACCCCTTCTGACGAGTTCTTCCATGCTGCTGGTCTAACCCTTTAAGCGGCAGACGAGGTCAGAAGCTTGACGACCTTGGAACTTTCAGACCCTCTCCGGACACATATTTGTTGTAGCAACAATAATGATAGAGTGTATATGTGTTAACTTATCATTGTTCTAGGGATTTCTCTAGTTCTCACAACTCAATGAGGTTCTCACATGATCCGAATCCTAAGGCTCCTTGAATATTAATCTTTAACGTGTCCGGGACCTTTTCTCCTCCACAACTTTTTTGCTCGTCACAGCAGCTTCTTGGTCGAATGAATAATGCTTTTTTTTAGTTTTTTTTTTCGAATGATCTATTATATCCCCAAATCCATTCTGCCGTCCAAAACATATATCCATTCACATATCATGCACCGCCTTTTCAATTGTGTATTTAGGTTGGGCCACGAGCCCAACTAATTCTTTTCTTTTTTTCTTTTTAATTATTATTATTATTATTATTATTATTATTATTATTATTATTATTATTATTATTATTATTATTATTCCATGCTCTCGGCTTGGTTGTTCTTGGCTCAACCAAAGTTTCTCGTTTACGCTCCAATTTCCATGAACACATGCTCTCAAGTGCTCGTGTTTCAATTAAAATTCTTTCTTTTTAAGCTCATTTTCCACGAACACCTATAAAATAATAAAGTAAATAAATACATAATAAAAACGACACAAAACGAATAAAAATTTGACCAAATAATATACAAAATACATAGGAAAAGAGATGTGTTTTACGACACATCATACCCCATTATGTTTATAAAGGTTTTCGGGCTGAATGCATGTTATGTTTGTGTGTGTGTTTAAATATTATCAGATCATGATCATGAGTTATAATAGAATCGGTGGAATAGAAATCACGTAGAATGGATCCATTCGGTATCATGGGAATGTATTTTCTGAACCAAGTAGAGGTTTGGAACCACTATAAGCATTTGTACGGTGCTCCCTCGATAATGCATTCCACCTTAGAATGACCAAACCATAAAGAAAGTGTTGCATGTTTGTTAAAAACGAATCATAGTCGAATCTGGCATCACTCACTAGCTTTGTGGCTAACGTATTTTTAACATGCATTTCAGGATGATTAAGTTGTTGAAGGACCCGAGCTTGTTTATGAAAGAGAAGTAATCGTGTTTATAAATAATCGGCCCGATGTGTCGTATGGAGTTTAAGAAGGCTACGGCCATAATGATATTGGTCTTTTAAAAATGTATTGTTATGTTTACAAGTGTATTGTCGTTTGGATGTTGTACCACAAAAACTGGGTTTTGTATAATAATATAATATGAATGTTTGTTAATCTATAACTATGTCATGATCACCAATCGGTAATGACTTGGTAAATTCCCGGTCGTTACATTAATGAAATGACCTTTTCTAATTAAATATAGTTTGTGTTAATCTTGACTTTGATATACTTTCGAGCGTTGCGCCACGTGTTTCCGCCATTGGCGTGGTGTGACAACTAATATCAAACTGCACTTGAAACATGTACAAAATAAATTTTGTCAACATATGAAATGTTGGTAACATTCCTAGTTTTAATACATATAGTAAGTTGGAAAACGTTATACAATCCAAGTGCAAAGCTACAGCGCATTTATGTAAACTATGTATCATACAAATGAGCGAAATCAATCTTGTGACAGTATAAATGTACTAAATGAACGACGGTATACTTATCCAAATAACTGGATTATAACATAACAATGACCATGGATTCTCCGATGAAAAAGGGGGAGAATCACCTAGGTGGGTTGTCAATCCAATAGTTCTATCCAATGTTAAGGTCGGCTTGTACAAGGTTAATGATTTCACTAAGTACAAATGTATTCTACATGTAGTGTCTAAGCATAAAGCACGCTTGTAAGCAATGCACATAGTACTAGAATTGTATTGTAAAAATGTGAACTTGTATGTGTAATTTGTATAAGTGTACATGTAACACCCAAAAGTGAATAAAAACAAAAAGGGGATAGGAAATAATCACCTTGTTTGTTATTAATAGAATATTTGTATTTATGTAAATATTTATTGTAATTGCTCAATTTGTGATCTCCCCTAAAATAGGAGATCTTGTTATGTATCTATTTAATGTACGTAAATGAATGCGAAGGGGTAAGAGATTACACATTCCTTCATGGTATCACAACCATTCATCCTCCAACCTAACTCTGTCATCGGCATTCTTCTCAGCCGACTTCAATCCTCATTCATTCTGTTAATTTTTTCCGATCATCATCCCCTTCTCACCTTTCTTTTCCTCCCTTACCCATGGATACCAAACTGCACCCAGATCTTACCATCTCCAATATCAAAACTCATATACCAGTTACACTAGAAAAAGACTCACCTTATTTCACAACTTGGTCGACCTTATTCCAGGTTCACTGCCGTGCCTTTGAGGTTCTTGACCATTTATCTCCACGCCCTACTGCCTCAGCTGGTTCTTCCTCTGATGCCGAGAAATCGCCTTCAACCACTGACGCTCTGTGGTCTCGTCTCGACGCCATAGTCCTTCAGTGGTTGTACGCCACGATCTTTCCGGCCCTTTTGAATATCATTCTTCAACCCGGACAAACCACTCATAATACCTGGACACTCATACAGAACGAGTTCAACGATAACCAGAACACCCGAGTTATCTTCATCGGACAAGAGTTTGCAAACCTCTGCCTCGAAAACTTTTCTTCTGTGTCCGATTATTTACAACATGCTAAAAACCTTGCCGACCAATTAAAAAGTGTCGGGGCTCCGGTCGCCGATCATGTTCTGATAATCAAGATTCTTACCAGTCTCACTGAGCAATACGATGAAATCTCCACCATCTTGCAAAACCGTGACCCTTTGCCTCCGTCAACGAAATACGCTCCAGGTTAACCATGGAAGAAGATAAAAAGAAGAGGCAAGCGGCCAGATCTTCACAAAAGTCGGCTACTGCTCTAGCCGCTTCTATGTCTTCTGCGTCGAACAACCATCAGAACAACCCTTCCTATTCTTCCGGTGATCGGACCAGAGGCTGTGGTGGTAGCGGCCGGCAGGGACGAGGATGCGGATGCGGACGGTCCTTTTCCGGGCGTGGTGGTGGCGGCCGGACATTATTTGCATTTGGAAACTTATCTTAACCTAACCACCCATACATAATATTCCCTTCATATTGGGCCCAAAGTCAATGGCCCGATCATTTTAATGGACCAACACAAACCTGGCCCACATCCTCAAACCCTCCTCCGTGTCCCTACCCATCAAGGCCAAATCAGAATTCTCAGGGATTCTCGGTGCACGACCCGACCAAGCTCATCATGCTGGTTGCACACCCATGGACATTGAGCAAGCTCTCTACACCATGTCACTGAACTCGCTTGATCACGGACTAATGGACACCGGGGCCTCGTCTCATTCGGCCAACCAGCAAGGTATATACTCCCCGTCTAATTTTAATTCGTGCACTAATAAAAATATTATTGTTGGTAATGGCATATCAATCCCTGTTGTAGCACTAGGCAACCAGGTTTTACCCCCCCCCCCTCCGCACCACTCAAACTTAATAATGTCCTGTTTGCCCCTCAGATTATTAAAAACCTTATTTCGGTCCGCCCTTTAACAACTGATAATTTGGTTTCTGTTGAATTTGACCCCTTTGGTTTTCTTGTGAAGGATCTCAAAACTCGGGCTCCAATCCTACGATGCAATAGCACATGTGATCTTTACCCTCTCACTCAGCCACTTCCACTCAACCTTAACAAACCTCAAGCCTTCGCTGCTATCACACAGGATCGCTGGCATCAACGTTTGGGTCACCCTAGCAACAATTTACTGCAATCTTTAAAATTGTCTTCTTTTATTGATTATGGCAAACTCAATAAAACTCTTTGTCAATCTTGCATATTTGGTAAAAGCGTTAGATTACCGTTTTATGATTCAGTTAATTGTACTCATTTGCCATTTGATATTGTGCATAATGTCCTTTGGACCTCACCTGTCCTCAGTACGGATGGCCACAAGTATTACATCCTATTTTTGGATGATTTTACAAATTTCTTGTGGACTTTTCCTATTGCCAATAAATCCCAAGTGTTTCATATTTTCACCCAATTCACAACCTAATACACACTCAATTTGAAAGAAAAATTAAACAATTTCAGTGTGACAACGGTAAAGAATATGCAAACCAAAGTTTTTACAATTTTTGTCACCACAATGGCATGCATTTCCATTTTTCGTGCCCTACACATCCTCCCAAAACGGAAAATCTGAAATAAAAATTCAAACCATAAATAACATGATGCGTACCCTTTTAGCCCAAGATTCCCTACCTCCCAATTATTGGCACCATGCTCTTGAAACCGTCACCTACTTACTCAACATTTTACCAAACAAAACACAAAACTTCTCTTCTCTACAAGGTCATACCCGAATACGACCACCTACGCGTTTTCGGGTTTCTTTTCTATCTTATTACTCCCTCCACTACCATCAACAAACTGACCGATCGTTCTCACCCATGCGTCTTTCTAGGCAACCCCTCTAACCATCGAGGCTACAAGTGCCTCGACCTCACCACTCATCAACTTATTATCTCTCGTCACGTTCATTTTTAAGAAACCATCTTTCCCTTTTCAATTCAATCACCCACCAATCCACCCTCATATGAGTTTCTAAATCCGACCATCCACCCTCTCGTTTGGGAACATCTTGCCACAACTTCCCCCAACCACCCTCCCTCGAATAGTACCACTGATTCTGTCGGCCCACATCATCCAAGCCCAAGCCCTACAACCTCTCACCCCACAAGCCCAAACACCACAACACCCCACTCAAACCCTAACGGCCCATCCCAAAACCTGAGCCCACCCACACCTCTTCCGCCCTCCTCTCCTCCACCCAACCCACTCTCTACACCCACGACCCCGACCCCGACCCCAACCCTAATACCATCCCACGTGGACACTCCCCCTCAGCCAACTTCCTCACCCAACACCACACCGATCCCTACACCTCCACCCCCACCACCTCCCATTCGAAACATTCGGACCCGCTCCATGAGCGGTATTGTTAAACCAAAAAAACAATTTAACCTCCACACTACCACCGTCATACCCGTACCCAAAAACCCACTGGTCGCCTTAGCTACTCCAGGTCGCCTTAGCTTACCACCATCCATTTTTTCCGAGAACAAGTTCAACGCGGTGATGTGCGAGTCCTCCATGTCCCATCACGTCATCAGATTGCCGACATCTTCACAAAAGGACTACCAAGAGTTTTATTTGATGATTTTCGCACCAGTCTCAGCATTCGTCCACCCTTCGCTTCGACTGCGGGGGTGTAATAGAATATTTGTATTTATGTAAATATTTATTGTAATTGCTCAATTTGTGATCTCCCCTAAAATAGAAGATCTTGTTATGTATCTATTTAATGTACGTAAATGAATGAGAATGGGCAAGAGATTACACATTCCTTCAGTTATGTGAACTTGCAAGAAATCAACGAGAATTACGCTTGAACCTATATTTTTTATTTATTACCATGTTACATCTCTAAAACACTAAGTTGGTTATTGGACTTGTTGAATTATTGATTTTCGACGACTTGATATTTTACGGAAAAAAACAGCAAGTCTAAACCTTTGTTCAAGTTCTTTAACTTGTACCCATATATGTCCACATGATTATATATTAGAATATTATACATTATACATGTTTTAATTATTATTTTTATCTTTAATCTACAACTTCTACTTTTACTAATTTGTCATAATTACTCAAAAATTTATATTAAATATGAGTTTATGTTACATAAATTATTTGTGATCGATTAAAAAAAGGAAAAAACATAGAATACTAATCAAAACATAGACTTTAAAGAGAATATAAGGTTTAAGAGGATATGTACCATATGGGTTTATAAAAGTGACGCTTCAATGAGAGGAATGGAGAGGGGCGGTGGTGGCAGGAGTGATGAAAGGTAAGGGAGGGCTTTTAGGGTTTGTGGGAGGATAAGATGTTATATATGATTTAAAGAAATATTTAATTTACTAAAACAACAAAAAATTAAAAATCTCTCATAGTGACACATGACACATTCGAAGAGGAGAGGTTTAATATATGAATGCCATGTCATTAACGCCCATTTCCTTTATATATGTATATATATATATATATATATATATATATATATTGTAGACGGGTCGGTTTTGTCAAAAACGTTTAGGTGATCATACAAGTCTAACAAATCCAGGTGCGGAAACCCTAGATTGTTTACAATATGATATGAATCGAATCAAAAACACACAATTACCTTTTAAATCATCATTCTCATTAATTACTTGATAAAACATGTTTACAATTGAGTTTACAAGTTTATAAATCACTTTCAGAAAGATCAAAACCTAGAGAGAGAATCTAGACCAGACACGAGACTCAAAATGGCAAAAGTTATAAAGTTAACCAAAAGTTGAGCTTATATAGTAATCTACATTCGACCTCACGATGAGGTTGAATGTACACCTTCGACCTTCAAGACAGCTCGAACCAAACTTCTTACTAGAATCTTCTCCCTTCGACCAAACTAGCCTTCCTTCGAACTTCTAAAACCTTCCTTCGACCTCTCGTAAAAACACAAAACACTTTATTTTACCAATCAAAAGCACTAGTCGCAATTATGCATCTACATTTAGATGGTGGGTAAGTGGGCAACAAGTTGCGCCGTTATCCTCTTTTGAATCGCAAAGTATATCCTGCTAAACACAAACCCTTGGTTCTTAGGGCTCTGCGAGTCACTGTGGACCACCTTCTGCACTCGTTTCAGGAACCATACTGCCTCAAGGGC
Organism: Ambrosia x helenae; assembly: GCA_030844895.1. Taxonomy (NCBI): domain Eukaryota; kingdom Viridiplantae; phylum Streptophyta; class Magnoliopsida; order Asterales; family Asteraceae; genus Ambrosia; species Ambrosia x helenae. The sequence goes on along the minus strand of CM061225.1, from coordinate 33,005,478 downwards.
CAGAGATCCAAATGTGTCAAATGCAAACGACAAGAACACATGTTGATTCTCTAAACAGGCCGCTCCGTGCTTAGCGACCTTCTTAGCTTCTACCCTCAAAACTGCCTGCCCCGGTACAAAGTCGTTGTCGCGTAACCCTACCAAGGGGGAAACCCCTATCAGGTCAACACAAGCATGTTTTCCCCCAACCCATCCAAACACAAGAACATCCGCAGGGCGCAAGGTAGATCTATATATTCCATTATATATATTAATAGAATAGATAGATGATAGATTTGTCATTTGAAGATATAATTTTTTATACATAGCCAAAGATAATCAAATAGGGTTTCTGTCCATGAAAACAATAATAACCTAAAATAAATTTATTTATTTCTTTGTGTTTTTTGATCAATAACCAAATAGTGTAAAGAAAGTATTGTGAAAAAGTATCTTAACATAAAAAAAAAATAAGAAAGATTTTGGACTTTTGATCTAAATGAATCAATGGATGGAATTAAAAGATGGAATATATACATTGGATCTTCTAAAAGATAAGGGGAAGGGCAAAATAGGTATAACCTATAAATGTTGAGTTCGAGCCCCATTTTTTAAACGTCCATAACTTTTTCATACGATATTATTTAAAAAAATACATCATAAAAACAAGCTTTTGATCCTCTTTCATTTGCATACCCTATTGCTATATTTAAAAAAAAGTTGTTGAGTTGATAACTTGAGTTTTATCATGTATAACTTGCGTTTTTATCAGATAAAATTTGCATCTTTTATCAGGTATAACTTGCGTTTTATCATAAAACGCATGCAATCAACCCAGCGAATGTTTTTTTTTATAAACTATGACAATGGGGTATGCAAATTAAAGAAGATAAAAAGCTTGTTTTATGGTGTTTTTTTTTTTGAAAAGAAACTTTCATTAAACACCGGCAAGAGCTCAAAACACGAGCACCGCCACACTTACATGCACATATACAAAGGGTATGTCGTCCAATCCTTCCAAACTAAACAATTAAATTTCGATCTATTTTTTAGCCAAAGAAATGCCTTCGACTTCACTTCCGCCACTACCTCCATTACTTTGACCTCTTTTCCTTGAAATACTTTTGCATTCCGAGCATTCCATAACGCCCACGAACCAATCCAAACAATGCCTCTTATGATTTTTTTCTCCATTTTCCACCGTGCACGTTTTTATAAAGCAACATAAGGTCCTCAAAGTCGTACGCAAAGAAAGGATCTAATCGGCACCATATGATAATACCACACCAAACACCGTAAGCGAATCCGCAACCAACAAAACAGTGGTTTAAGTCTTCAACCAAACAATTACACATGGGGCATGAGGAATCTGGAATGTTAACCCGTCGTCTCACCAACGCCTCTCTAGTAGGAAGCCTATCAAGACCCGCGCGCCAAGAACAAATGTTTACCTTCAATGGAACCCACGATTCCCATTTAAATTTAGTGTCTGCAAACCTGTTATTATCTTCCGCAAGGATTCGCTTGCATCTAGCCACTGTGAAAGTCTTCTTATCATCGGATCCCCAAGACCATGAGTCGTTAGAGTCGGATATATTACATATCAGCAACATCCTTTCCAGATCTTGGTATTCGGAAAGCTCTTCAACTGTATTCGGGTATCTGTGCCAATTATCCGCGAACCTCAACCCATTATCATCTCTACCGATCCTGTCCATAACTCGACACCTTTTATCTTTTTCGAGTTTATATAAACAGGGCCAGCAAACTTTTAAAACAGTATCTCCAAACCACATATCACACTAGAAACAAATCTGATTTCCTCTGCCTAAAATACCCCTCGTAAGGTTTATAATTGATTTACCCTGAACATGATTCACTGTTAGTGCGTAGACCGTGGACTTCCAGCAACCTGTCATCGCTTTTTTAACTGGTAACATGGTCCAAGAGCCCCTCCCATAATGAACGAACTCAATAATCTGCCGCCACAAGGAATCTGGCTCCGTATTATATCTCCAACCCCATTTAGCTAAGAGAGCCAGATTGACGTCTTTTACCCGCGAAATTCCTAGACCGCCCTTTTTCTTATCCACTGTAATCCTTTCCCATGCAACCCAGTGTATCTTCTTGAAATCAGCCGAGCCTGACCATAGAAATTTCCGCATCATTGATTCTAACAGCTCCAACACCTTCCCTGACGCCTTATAAATAGAAAGATAATAAATAGGTAGGCTAGCTAACACCGATTTAATTAGTGTCAGCCTCCCTCCCATAGATAAAGTATTCGCTTTCCACATAGCAAGCCTCTTTTGAACTGTATCTAATACCGGAGTCCAATTCGAGCATTTAGACATATTTGCACCCACCCTAATTCCCAAGTAGTCGAATGGGAGACAGCCCACTTTGCACCCTATAATGGACGCCATATTTACCACCTCCACGCTATCTACTCCAATCCCATATAAAAAGGATTTACTAAAGTTGATTTTCAGACTTGAGCATAAATGAAACACCCTTAAAATCCGAGCCACACTATCCACGTTATCTTTAGACCATTCCCCGACAATCAATGCATCGTCCGCATAAAGCATATGGGAGAAAACCGAACTATTATCAATCTTGATCCCCTTGAATTCTCCCATGTCCACCGCCTTATTCAAGAGACAATGGAGCACCTCCATAACAACCAGAAACAAAAAAGGGGAAAGTGGATCACCTTATCGCATTCCTTTTTGACATTGAAACTCGAACGTCGGTGATCCATTGACCAAAATAGCCGACCTTGCCAAATGTAAAACGCCTTTCACCCAACCAACCCATTTATCATGAAATCCCATTTGCTCAAGAGTCGAAAGTAAAAAGGCCTAATTGACATTATCGTACGCCTTTTCAAAATCCAACTTTAGCATGAAAACTCTTTTACCGGTCTTCTTAGCCCACCCTATCATCTCGTTAATAATAAGAGGTCCGTCTAATATAAATCTACCTTTGATGAAAGCAGATTGAGTATTTGAAATAATGGACCCCAACACCTTCGCCATTCTCATAGCCAACACCTTTGATATACTCTTACTTATTATCCCTATCAGATTAATCGGTCTGTATTCGGAATTAATGTAATAAATGACGAGCTACAGCCATTGCTAAAGGACCCTTGCTCATAAAAATGCTCGAACATATTCACGAAATCATCTTCTAGTAAACCCCAAAAGTACTTAACAAACCTGAAATTAAAGCCATCTGGCCCTGGTGCTCTGTCCGAACCACAATCGAAAATAGCATCCTTAATTTCTTCACGAGTGAATCTTCTAATAAGCGCTTCCTTGTCTGCTGTCTTTAAAGTCTTAATATTTTCACATCTCACTGTTGGTCTGCACACATTCACATCAGTGAATAAATTTCTGAAATGCCTCAAGATTTCTCTCTTAACCAAGTTCGGTTTAGAGACCCAATTCCCGTCAACCATTATGCCCGGAATAGCATTCTTAGCTTTCCTCCCATTTATAATCCCGTGAATAAAGGCGGTGTTGTCATCCCCTTCCATGGCCCATCTAATCCTTGATTTCTGCTTGATATCCCGAGACACGCACGGATTCAAATGATCCACCCCCTTTCTACATTCCTCCCATATCCAAGCTTCATCTTCCTCGAGGTTACGGGTTTCCATAATCGTTTCCATCTTTTCCATATCCTCTTTAAGTTTCTTCATTTCCTCCCCTTCTTTGCGTAAAACATCCTTCCACCAGCTTTTCAAAACAGATCGCAAAAAACGGAATTTAGAATTCAAAATCTCATCCGGTCTCCCTTGAAACATACACCCATCTAGTGCTTCTATAATAACCTTTCCACATCCGTCTCTTTGTAACCATGAGTTAAACCATCGAAAAGGCTTCAGTCCGAAATTAGTATCCACCACCGTTAACAGTAATGGGCAATGATCTGACAAATGACGATCCAAAGCTCTCAAGCACGCTGTCGGCCATCTATTAAAGAATGATTGGCAAACCAAAACCCTATCAATCTTACTTAGCTTGTGATCATTCCCTTTTCCCGGACAGAAAAGTAAATTTGAAGCCCCTCATAAAATATTCTTTCATACCCATCTCATCAATAAACTCATTAAAATCTGCAGCTATTGTTTGATTGAAATTAGAATTCCGACGTTCATCAGGGTAACGCACTGCATTAAAATCACCCAAAAGCACTATCATACCATGGCAACCCCTTATCAAACCCCTCAAATCATCCCATAAACGTTTCTTGGCACCTGCCCTTTGGGGCACATATACATTAAAGATATTTAATAACGACCCATCTGCTACTAAATACCCCTTTGTGATCACCACATTCTGCATACTAACTGAAGTTGTTTTGTGGAAAACTTTAGGATTCCATATGTTAATAATACCTCCTAACCTGCCCATCGCATCAACCATATCGAAATCTATACTCCCATCCCCCCAATAATAACTCAAATCGCGAATAGAAATCCCTGAAACATGTGACTCTTGCAAGCCGAGAAATTCAACATCATACCTTTTACGAATTCCACGAATCCATCCAGCCTTACCTCCAACACTCATACCTCGAATATTGACAGAGAGCATATTCATCTATCCACCCCTTGTACCCCTTTACCCAAGACCGCTTCTTGAACCAATATACGATGCTTTTGTAAATCAACACCCAACAGTTTTCCCAAATGAATTGTCTTCTCCACTTCTTCATCAGTATTGAGCTCAGCTGTCCTTGTCTCATCATCGTTCAACTGGCCAATTTGATTCTCCTCTATAACATCTTGTAGAATGGTAAAGTTATTTGATAATCGCATATTATCATGAAGGTCCTCATTATCTTTGCTATTCTCTAAAACACCCTCCTGGTCAATTGAATTGGGCTCACATTGGTCATAATTAACTGACCCAACATCTTTAGGCTTTTTAAGAGTTTTAGTCTTCTCAAGACTACTTGAATATTCATAATTGGGCCGGCCCAATGAATTCCCGTGTTTCTTTTTGCGCTTTTGAACTTTAACAAAAATCTCCTCCTCATTTACCTTATTTAACATATTATCAAAGTCAAAGGACATTCCCAGTACAAAATCATCATCATTAATAGTTTCCTTATTCTTGTCCCCATTTAAGGAAACATTAAAACTTTCCTTAACCACTTCCGTAACTTCCGCCGCCATTAAATTTTCCACCGGACCAACGTTACGGTCGCCGGCGGCGACCTCTTCCTCCTCTTCAACTTCCACCACCTCATCCCCTATCCCCTCCTCCTCCACCTCTTCCTCCATTAGTACCTCTTCCTCTACCGTATCTGACGTTGATCCCCCCTGCGAGTTCTCCTTCGTTCCTTCTTTGTCTGAATCATCGTCATTAAAAAACGCCGGTACCCAGTCACCTACCTCCTCCGACACCCAAACTCTAAATCTTCTACCTCTCCAAATAATGACCACCTCTTCAGAAATTTTCCTACCCTCTCCCACTAAAATACCTATGTAGTCGTAAGATAGATCGGACTCTCCCTCCGACCTCTTCGGTCTATGTATCACCTTACCAATCATCTCGCCCACCTTTGTAATAACCGTACCGTTCAGTAGTTGTATAGGTATCCCCTGAATTTTCAACCAGGCCAATCTCTCAAAGGCCAAGGATTGGCCTTCCCAGAAAGAAATAGACGAGAACCTTCCGATAACATCCTTTGCTCCTGCAAACACCAACTGTGCACTCTCCTTACTGTCAAAAGTAACCATTACTGAAAGACCCCCCAAGTATTGCACCACACCTACTTCTTCAGAGATCTCATTCAAAATTCTGTTGATATTCTTGAGGGCATCCAAATCTAACATTCGCATAATTAGCGCCCTCCCAAAAGATTCGTGATACATAGATATCCTGTCATCAATCCTCACCACCTTTGTTTCCACTTCCCTACCCTTCTTCCCAGTCAACATTTCTTGAAAATAACGACCGTTTTGCATGAAACCATACTACGTTGACATATTCTCTGATCGTGTCTCCTCCCTCTTCTCGTTATTCACCGATTGTTTTTGATACCTAGGTTGCGGGATCTCACCATCTTCGAACGTAAATCTCGCTACATTAGCTTTCAATGTGTATCCTCCCATCCGAACCCCATTAATGTTGCTGATCATCTCTGTGCTGTCTTTAACATCTAAAAATGACACAAAACCAAACCTATTTCCGCTTTTATCCCTTTTCCTCGCGATGTATAGATCAAAGATCACTCCCAGATGACGGATTGATTCTGCCAGATCCTTCCCACTACACTTATCTGGCAGATTGGTGATGAAAATCTTCGTTATTCGTCCTTGAAATTTTTCCGGTATCGAGTCCGGTGAGTCCCCATGGAGAGAATTCCCATTCTATTTTAAAAATAAAATTATGGTGTTTTTTTTTTGGAAAATAATGGAGTATGAAAGAGTTATGGCTCTCTAAAAAATAAGGTGAATCTTGAAAAAAAAAAGTCAACAATTTTGATGACATACCATTTTAATTAGTGACATGTGTCAGTCACATAATGTTGTGTGAAAAAAATTCTTCTTTCTTTTCCCCTATTTTTTCCCTTTCTTTTCTTTTCTTTTCCCCTATTTTTTCCATTTCTTTTCCTTCCATTTCCTTCCAATTTGAAAGGATCAAATATATCTTAGTTTTCATCTTTTTTTTCTTTTTTTTCTTCATAAAAAAACTCTGGAACAACACATTTCATCTTTCCCTCCAACACACCCTCGTTTTTCCTTTCCTTCCATTTCCTTTTTTTTTCTTCTTCTAAGTTAACTCAGGAACATGGCGTAGTCCTTCTTACACTTTTTACGATATTCTCTCTCAAAAGTGTAAATGCAATTCAAATAGTGTAGATGTAAATTATAGTTCCCTGTTCGTCCTCCCTTTACGTTAAAAAAAATAAAAATAAAAAATAAACTCTCACATCCTCGGAAAATCTTGAAGATATGATAAGGTAAAAAAAATCATAAATCAATTTCAAAGTAATATATACACCTTTATATTACAATTGTGTGTATATTTCTATACATACGTGTGAGTGATTTATCTTCTTTCATCATATGTAACGTTTGATCAGCTATGAAAGCATGTTTTATGGACTCTTTCGGTTCGACCATCCTCATATCTATCAAGTGTTTTCTTTACGTCGTGTAACCGACCTTTAAACTCTTTTATCCATGCCTTAAATCGATGCTTCAACTTCCGAAGCTCATGTTTGTGACCTTTTCTTGAGTTCAACATATCGTTCACTTGAAAATCGGAAGAATTTTTTTGAAGAGTAAGTATTTGTCTAATCGTAAGGTTTGTGTCCCCATATCCGTCTTGGTGTCGAGTATGGGCTTGAGGAAAATGAGTGATTTCATTCGGCATTGTTTCTTCTAGAGCTGATTCCAAGTTCACCTAGGACAAAAATGTATTGTATTTTGTTACACACTATTAGAAAATTAGTTGTGTGACGAAATGTAATGACGGCTAGAATCCATCGAAGCCTCAAAAGGCTTATAGAATCTATAATTATACATTGTTGTAGATCCAACAAAATCCAGAAAAATAAAACCTATAAAACCATTAGAAAATTGTCAATTATTATCAACGGATGAACGAATGATCCGACAAAATCTAGAAAAAATAAAAGAAAAGTAAGATTATGTGTTGTGACATAACAACACAACCCAATAACTAGCCAAAAGTGTTGTCACCTCATCGTTACGTAGGCAAGGGGGTAATAAACTAATAACTAAGGGATTGTTTGGCAACTTCTGAATGAGTAAGTACTGAACCAGTAAGAGGTCTGAAGTCTGAACCATTCAGATTTAGTATAATGCTTACCCATTCAGAGGCAGATGCCTTCACAATTTCAGACATCTGCTCGCGAAACAAATAGTCTGATTAAACTATGTCTGAACCATTTAGGCATATGTCCCATTAAGAGTTCATTAAGAGCTGAAATAAACAACCCCTAAATCACCCAATTACCAGGTGTAGTGGATTAAATAAACATTAAATAAAATTTAAAATAATTAAAATAATTTGATTGGGTGGATATGGTGGTGGCCCCACATGGTGGTGAACAACGATCGCCAACCCAATAAAATCGGGGTGACGTGCACCCCTTATTCCACAACGAATGGTCTAATATCGTCATACCGATGGATCAACTACTGATCCAACAAAATCCAAAAATAAAGAAGTACTAAAAACTATAAATAGTAGACGACGATGGATTTCACACATACTTTTCAATCATTTGTCAATGTAAATAAATTTGCCACAGATATTGTATCGGTGATCTAAAGATAAGATTTTGGATCATCAACATATGGTCCGTCGTTGAAACTCTGTATTTAATTTGTAGTGAAAAGTTGTATGTGAAGATGTTAAAGATAAATGATGAAATGCAATATGATGTAATGAGATGAGATGAACATACTTGAATAGAATTGAACTCATCTTGCCACATTTTTTCCTTTAAATTCATTTTACCATTGTGCAATTCCCATTTCCTATCGATTTCTTGGATTTGGATCTCCAAGTTAGAGTTTTCACGTTCCTTGTGTCGCAAGGCAGCCTCGGTCCTTACAGCTTGTTGTTTAAGGTTGCGAATATAGGATTGTGACACCGTGACATGCTCCTAAACAATGATAAACCATCGAGTTAACTTTCTCCTTCGAGCTTTATAGATTGTAGAGCGCGTAATGCAAAAACAAGTACCGATTTTTTTATGTTCTCTTTGTGTAACTCCTCGGCTTCTTTGGTACTTTTGATGGCCGCGGTTCCTGTAGAGCCAAGGTGTCTTCGACTTAGCCAAGCTCGAACAACTAACAATGAAACAAAGTTTATGAGCTTGTTGTGTTCATTCCAAAAGGCGATGTTAGCGCACAAGGGTTCAATGGTCTCACCTGATTGCAAATAGATAATCGTTGTCTCCTGATTCCTCAATGGTTTCCAAACTAACTCCTGATTAATGTGTGTATCTATGCACCTTTTGGTCGAAATTTGGAACTCTTTTCTTGCATTTTCACCACGAATAACTACAAGGACAGATATATGCAGTATCTTTAGGTTCTTTTATAAAATCAAATATAAACGTCATTTGCTTTTAAATTTGATACATAATATACTAAGAGATATCCATCTACCATGTTTGTCATTTTTCATTGAGAGGGTGTTTGGGATTGCGTTTTGAATCTGATTTTTAGATTATTGCGTTTTGAAAACGCAGATAATCAGTTTTTAGTGTTTGGATTGCATTTTGAAAACGCAGATAATCAGTTTTTTAGGCTACCAAAACACAATAATCTATAAGCAGCTCCACCCCTGCTTTTCCAAAACGCATAATCTGTTTTAAATAATCAACCTCAAACACCCCCTAAATCAACAAATTAAGCAATACGTACAAGTGTAGCATGTGTAAAGATGGTAAACGAACTCAAATCCAACGAGCAAATCTGAAACATTCGAGACGGGTAATGGAAGAGCCGAATAGGCATTCGAGTATGATATTAGGTAATACAAGACCTGATTATCAAGAAATGCATACTCATTTACCTATACCATACCCGTGAACATGGGGTACATGCACCAGTCGGGCTTGTCCAATACAAAACCACTATTGGGTCGGGGTCTCACTGGAAGCAGCCTCTCTATTCCCACGGGGTAGAGGTAAGACTGTCTACATCTTCCCCTCCTCAGACCCTACCTTAGCTTTTGCTATTGATGGGATTAACTAAGTATGATGATGATACCCGTGAACATTTTTTCTTCTGTCTTTGTTTTTCCTTGGTTATTAGAATAATTTACGAAGTTTTAGCTCTTATATTTCTAAATTCATTTGGTTATATACAAACTAAAATAGTAGAAATCCCAATTGTAATTCCTAACAAACTAAGGCCCTGTTTGGTAGCCTCTTAATGAGGCTTTGAACCATTCAGCTATGAATGGTTTAGCATTCAGACTGTTTGTTTCAACTTAAAAAAGGCTCTGAATGAAATGGTTAAAAGCTGAATCATTCAGACTTGGTGCATAGTTGAACTATTCAGCACTTAATCATTCAGAGTCTCTTAACCATCATTCAGAGCCTCTTAACCATTCAAACATCTTAATGATTCAGCACTTAATCAACCAAACAGGCCCTAACATACATACCCGATACACGACACGGGTAATGAAACACGGTTTTGCAATGGGGTATGGGACTGAGGTTAACTCCTAAACTCATCCAATTATCATCAACTATATGATTCTTACAATTACTACTTAAAATGTTCTGGATTAAAGAAACACTCAAACATGTCCTTTTTTAAAGGTATAATTAGCAAACTGCAATAAATAATAATCAAAAATAGAAAACTTTAGGAATTATTAAAGAATGAATTACATGATTGAAGTGCAATAATCGCTTCCTTAAGCTTGTGATAATGTGAACGTGCTTGGTACCCACGGAAACATGTTTGGATTCCGATTATGCCCTTGTCATTTTTCTCCTCTCCACCATTTTTCATTAGATTCTGCACGTACATATATCATGGATTCATGGTAACATTGTTTTAGACATATAATTTGAAAGAGAAAAAAATAAACATATTGTATAAGAAAATTTGTTAACCAAAGTCAATTAATCATTTCTTCAACAAGTTTACTATGTACAAAATAATGTTACACTTACAAACTATTACATTGTGATCGATATAAACAATCGTAATATATTGCAACAAGCGGTTATCCTAGAACAAAAGATTTATCGTAGATCACCTTACGAAAAGTAATACCGCCGTCGATGAATCCAAAACCATCTCTCTTGCTTCGGCTATCGACAAACTCTTTCTTTGTCTTGCTATCAAACTCTTGCATGTGAAATGACAAAACTGCCCTTCTGGCTCGGTTAGTTGGTATCCGAGCCTTAGACAGGGGACGTTTTGGCAACATTGGTATCTTTCCATGATCACTATAGTGGTCAATACTTTCTTTGCTTTGAAGTTCATGAAGCATGAGTTCAAGGGTGCTTAAAGCAGCCATTTTTGGAGATTGTACAAGTTTTGTGATGACAATTGAAATACATGTAAGTAATGCATATGAGTGGATGCTAGAAGGTAGATGATGGGGACATTAAAAACTTAAAACTTGGCTGAAATTAGGCTTCATGGGATTTGGACATTTATTGGGAGTTGGTACAAGTGTTAATACAAGAGCCTTTTGTGGCTTTTTAAGCAACTCTTGGAGGGGATAATACTATTAATTTTGCGTATATAAATACTTTGTCTTTTGCTTTTATGTCATTCTTTGTTCTCTAGATTAAGGACATCCACCCATTTTTAATGCATACATATAATATTATTTTAAACATATTTAATATTCCATTTATTTATGGTGATGGGTATATGGATTTTTTATGTAATTTAAAGTTTAATAACTATAGTTGTTTTATGAATTATCATTTTGAAAGTTCATGTACTTGAATGCTTGGCAAAGAAGAATCGATTGTTCAAAATGCATTTTCTATTCATCTTGATTTTATATATTTGTATTTAGAGAGAATTACAAATAATGTCATTTAGTTATTATAAAAATTACACGTCTATCCTTTATGGAAATTTTTAATTCTGTCATTTATTTTCTTAATTTGCAACACCCTCTGTCATTTAGCCTAACTTAGTTAAAAAACTTGGTTAACTTTATTTTCTAAGTTTACACTTTTAGTCCTTATAGTTTTGATCGAACCTTAACCCTTGATTGACCTTGAATTCGACTACGACAATTAACGAAATCATAGGGCTATTATAGAACATCAAATTCCGATCAAGACCATGTATTATAATTGTACTGACCTAATCGTTTTTTAGGCTAAATAGAACGATTAAAATTGCGACTGGTTGACCTTGTTCTTCAAATTGCGAACGATTTGATGGGTGTTTATGGTATATTTTTGCACAAAAACGGTCGACTAAGGCATAAGATGTTTAGCACGTTCCATAAACGTTTAAAAATGTATTTTGAGAAAATAAAGGTCTTTAAACGTTTAAAAATCACTTGCAAACCGAGCCTCTATACCACAAATTGAAACCTATTATAACATCTTATGCCTTAGTCGATCGTTTCTGTGCAAAAATATACTATAAACACCCACCAAATCGTTCGCAATTTGAAGAACAATATCAAACAGTCGCAATTTTAATCGTTCGATTTAGTCTCGAAAACGATCAGCTCAGTACAATTATTATACATGGTTTTGATCGGAATTTGATATTCTATAATAGCCCTATAATTTCGTTAATTGCAGTGGTCGAATTTTAGGTCAATCAAGGATTAGGGTTCGATTAAAACTATAGGGGCTAAAAGTGTAAACTTAGAAAATAACGTTAACCAAGTTTTTTTTAACTAAGTTAGGCTAGAATACTATGGATGTAGAAAATTGAGAAAATAAAGGACAAAATGAGTGAAAAATTTCCATAAAGGACATAACATGCAATTTTTCTAATAATTAAAAAATTTGTAATTCTCTCTTATATTTATATCTTTCCTTTCCGGGCTTAATAACTATGTTGTATTGATAGTTGCATAATCTTAAACCAAAATATTTGTGTATATTCTTTATTTTATTAAAAAAAAATATGTTTGTATTAAAAAAAATTATAAAGTTGTGTGAGAATATGTATGTACATGTGTGGCTATACCTTTTCACTCTACAATACGGTTATATATAAAGTTTTTTATTTAATTCAAACAATCAAACATAGTATTTTGATTTGCTAATTTTATTTTTGCTCAAATGCATAGGAGTATGTTGATGGCAACAATAAAAATACCTATAAAGAAAAAGAGGGGGGAGGGGAGGATTAGAGACGAAGAATGGTCATTGGTTGGGTGTGGATGAATGATGGTATTTGGAGGTTACACCAAAAAGTACACTTAGGTTCTGAAGACAAAATCATGGGGATCTAAAATTAGGCTCAAATACCAACTTTTTTTGGAATGTGTGTTTCAGCAGAGAATCCAAACGACGCACAACCCATCAATCCCAGTTTGAATCCAGGTCAAACGCGGGTGTTGAATTTCTCACCCCTTAGTGCGAGTGGGGGGACTCGAACCTAAGACCAACCTCCCTAAGAAGTAAACCCTCCCACCTCCGACCAATCATTGGCAGGCTCAAATATCAACTACATAATATATATTTTTTTAACGACCAACTAAACAACGCCGACCAACTAAACAATGTCGGGTACTTCGTACGCGGCCCTCAAGTGGCAAAGACAGGGGCACAACCCGGCCCCCCGGACGCACAAAGCCCCTAGCCCGCCTGACAGTCCGCTTCCAGAGAAAACCCGACCCACATACCCGTCCGAAGGCACGACAGTAGTGGACCGGTAAAACCTGGCAGGATCAGGAATCGAACCCTTAACCACAAGTGGCCCCGAGTCTTCCCTCATTTCCCATATCCCCCAAATGCAACTAGAGGGATTCAAACCCCAAGTCCCATAAAGGAGAACTTGAACCCGTCACCAACTAAGCTGCATTGGAAGGCCCCGAGTCTTCCCACTTTTGACCGGTTTTATTGTCGGTTTTAGCTCGTTTTCGGTTTGAGTTTTTTTAGTACCGGTTTTGACCGGTTTCGGTTCCCAAATCGGTTTTTTTGTACACCTCTACTCACCGTCCATTAACTAGAACTCGTAATTGCTTCACTAGACCACTACTCGTGTCACCGATGGCGGTATTGCCATGAGGGTAGTGGCTTACCCGTGAAGAATTCGTGAAATGCCCCACCTGGCCTAATAATTAACCTTAATCATTCAAATTTTATATACGGTTAAATTCTTTTTTCCCCTTGCGATTCAAAACGGGATAGTGGCACAGCTTGTTGCTCGCTTATCCGTTATCTAGATGTAGCTTGGTTTTTTATTGTGGAAAAAAAATTATCTAATCTTTTTTCTTCTTTTTATTAGTTTATATGGATTAAGGGGGATGGGGCGCCACCATAATTGGGCACGATACCCCACTACAAGCACGGTAACACCGTAATCACCGGTGCTGCTAGGGGTCCCGTGAACAAATTTCTGGTTCTATCTAACGGGATGGTAACAATGAAATGGTCATATTTTTTGACCAAATAATTATTTACCCATGTTTTTTTTTTGACCGTTTTATATTTTGACCATTTATAAATTTTAACCTATAGAAACACCATATCTACACATACAATTTTATACAACTACATGTTTGAATATGGGTGGTGGCAATATATTTTCGAATATGTATCGTCGTCGACAATGACGATCATCCCGCACTACACATCAACCAACTACACACCCACCGACTACACACCCACCAACAACACACCAACCAACTATACACCCACCGACTACACAACCTCCCCCAACATTTGAATATTACGAGCCACAACTTTCTACCGATTTGTCCACGGAAGAATTGATTTACGCACATGATTACACAATGGCTCTACTACAACTAGGAGCAATACGGGTTGGAGATCTTGTAAGAGTGCTGGAACGTGTCAAACCTTCTATAGTGCAAAACCCACCGATTATGATGCAAAACCCCCCTGACGAAGGTTATGAAACTGATCACTTACTAACAAGCGAATCTTTGTTGCGGTCATTTGTGCCCGTTATTCGATTGAATTCCACCGACACGTTGTGCCAAAACGAATCTCTCCGTAAATCGGGAGGATGATTTGTGTGTCTGACTTCCAAATACGCCCTCACTAACGTGATCACCTCATTTACATTCCACGGGACCATTTGTCACACCCTCAAATTCCACTTGCGGGGTTCTCCCACGAGGCGCGTGACATACGAGGATCCAAGTCAACGGTCACAATAAACGACAACTAAATGCTATGTAAATAACGTAGAAATATCAACCACACAGTTTATAAGTTTGAAAGTAAAAACAGATAACGACAGCGGAAGCTTTAATGTTTACAAAACCATAGTTCAAAAGTATGAATGCAAACCAACACGGTTTACTTATGTATGCAAGACTAGACACAGTGCGACTCCAGTGCGCCTAAGACTCCCTGCTACCTTAGCGACCTGAGAAAACATGCAAGTTAGTCAATACATACAGTGCCGGTGAGTCACAGAGATAAAGTTTGTAACAAGAGTAATCCAGACCCAACAATCCTTACATCTATACCTAATGCTAGCTAGACATCGTTACATGATACTATAGTGTCATGGACCACTGTTGAACGTTAGAATGCCTCAGTACCCGTCACCGGTTCATCACCAGTTTTCGTAAGTTATAGGACAAATATACACCCGCCACCGACCTCCAGTCGGCCCGAGTGGTGCTTGCGAGGCCCAATAGATATATTCACACTTTCCCCACTATGTATCCACATATTAATGGTTCACTAAGTTTGAGAGGACTTTACCGATGAATGAAAGTCACTAAGTATCCATGTGATATAATGTAATATGTTGGTCTAAAGTTTGAAAGTTCGTACCGCATGTTTCTCCCCTAAAAGTATGAAAATAGTAAAGGATGGGGCTGTGACACTCACCTTAAGTTGCGTTCTTCGAAATAAAGAATAAAAGACAAGCCTTGATAATCCCAAATACCGGAGATCTATCATAAAAATTTGTATAAGTGCTGTGACTAATAACCCTAAGGTTAACTAGTCCCTGATTGTCTAGATCATGACTAAGTTTGATTGAAAATGTGTTTGACTATTAAACCGACACACCAGACCGACCCGACATCCCGTTGGTGACCCATTACACAAACTAATCGAGTACACATAGATTACACATAAGGTTCAAGCATAAAATAATTAGTTTGCATAAAAAAATTGCACATACGGAGTAGTTGGGTCGAATCAACATGGAAATGGTTTTAATTCGACCCTAACACATGTTAATTCGACCTAAATCATGTTCGTATCGACCAAATTAAAGTATGTTCGCCCTGTAATAAGCATGGTTCAACCCCCAGAATCCCCATTCGACCCCACGAGTGGTCAAATGGGATCTGGTTTGACCCAGTCTGCAGCAAGTGTTCTAACACGCATCAAATCGCATCAAAACAGTTCGAAAACATCACGAAACACAGCAGTCAAGTTTGAATAACATATCCCCACAAAACCCTACCAATTTTACTCCAAAATCAGTCTGTTTTAATGTTTACCTAAAATGGCAAAATTATGGAGATGTCACATCATACATGAAAACTTTACCCAATTTGGAAACTTTATGAAATCATTCAATAATTAGCTCAAATTACTCAGATTATTATGTGTATGAAAACCCCCAATCATTTCATTAACATAATCATCAATAATCAAACCCTAGATTTATCAAAAATCCCCAAATTATACAAAACATCATCATCCAACAACTTGTGACCTAAGATAACCAAAACTCATCATCAATAACAGTCCTAGAACATCTATATATCATCTACACAGCATTCAAACATCAAACAACACACAACACAATATAAAGGATCATTAACACGTGTTAATTTATATGATGAAAAATGGCAAAGTATGGTATTTATACTAATGTCTGGTTCGACCCTATGCAGGGGTCGAATGGAAAATGGTGTGGTCGAATGGGGTTTTCATGGAATCAATACCTTGGTTCGACCCCCCCTTAAGGTCGAACCAAACTTGCCTTTTCCAGATTTTCCAGTTTTGTCGTTTTAACGCATTTAAACACATCTTAACACATGAACATGCAATCCTAACATATGTTAATCATATAGAATCATGATTAATCATATAAACACCGTTAAAATACGTATTTGTATATTATATAACATATACGAATCCATCTACGCATAACACTTAATCTAATTCATGTAATTCACCAACAATGGGACTCAAGACACGCAAAATGACACCAATGATCCTATAGATCATTGAACCCTGGAAAATACATAAGGTAACCCGACTCAACTGACCCAGTTAAGTACGTTAATAAAATGTTTCTCGCTGAGGTAGACTTATAAGTTTGTAAAATGTTAAGTTGAATATGCCGGGTTTCACATCATCCCCCTGTTGATAGAATTTTTGTCCCGAAAATTGCACGAAGCCAAAAAGGAAAGAGAGGAAAAGAAAGAAACGAAAAGAAAATTTACCAGTTGTCACATCATCCCCCCGTTGAAAGGAATCTCGCCCCGAGATTCACTCAGCTTCAGCGGTAGTATGTCTAGATTCAAACGCACGCTTAGGAAAAAGAGAAGTATATTTAGATTTCATATGATCCACCCGTTCCCACATAAACTCCGGTCCACGATTTGAAATCCAACGAACTTTAACGATGCTAATTTTACTCCGACGAAGGCTACGAATCTTATAGTCAAGAATCTTAACCGGTTAATCCATAATACGAAGACGATCATTAACCTTGATCTCTTCCAGTGGTACAATAAGCGATTCGCCAGCCAAACACTTCTTCAAGCTAGACACATGGAAGACGTTGTGGACACTACCGAGCTCCGTCGGTAAGTCAATTCTGTATGCCACCGGTCCAGTCCGTTCCAGGATTGCAAACGGTCCAACATAACGAGGGTTAAGTTTGCCACGCTTTCCAAAGCGTATGACGCCCTTCCATGGAGAAACTTTCAGAAGTACCATGTCCCCAACCTGGAACTCCAAAGGTTTGCAACGGTGATCGGCATAACTCTTCTGACGATCCCGCGCATCTGCCAAACGGTTACGAATTTGTACGATTTTCTCCCAAGTTTCGTACACAAGTTCCGGACCATTGAGTTGACTCTCGCCCACCTCGGCCCAACAAAGAGGAGACCGACATTTTCGTCCGTAAAGAGCCTCGAACGGAGCTGCCATAATGCTAGAGTGGTAGCTGTTGTTGTAAGAGAACTCCACTAACGGTAGGTGACTCTCCCAACCTTTGCCAAAATAGATAATACATGCCCGAAGCATATCCTCCAAAGTTTGAATCGTCCGCTCACTCTGACCGTCAGTTTGCGGATGATAGGCTGTACTCATATCCAACTGAGTACCCAAGGCTTTATGCAGAGCCTTCCAGAAACGCGAAGCGAAACGAGAATCACGATCAGAAATGATAGAAATAGGCACCCCGTGCCGAGAAACCACTTCCTTAAGATAAATGCGAGCTAGGCGCTCAAGTCCGTCAGTTTCCTTAATAGGTAGGAAGTGCGTCGATTTTGTCAACCTGTCGACAATCACCCAAATCATATCACAACCACTTAGTGATTTCGGTAGCTTGGTGACAAAATCCATCGTGATCCGTTCCCACTTCCATTCGGAAATCTCAAGTTGTTGCAGGAGACCAGACGGCTTCTGGTACTCCACCTTGACTTTAGCACAAGTCAAACATTTTCTCACATAGGAGGCTATATCAGCCTTCATGTTTGGCCACCAGTAAAGTATCTTCAAATCCTGATGCATCTTGTCGGAGCTAGGGTGAACAGAATACTGGGATTTGTGAGCTTCATCCAAGACAAGCTCCCGTAATCCCCCAAACAAAGGAACCAAAACTCGTTCTACGAAGTAGTGTAGGCCATCAGACCTAAGTTCAAGGTGATTATCGGCACTATGCATAGTTTCAGCTTTAAGGTTTTCTTCCTTCAAAGCTTCAAGTTGCGCAGAACGAATTCGATCAGGTAAAGAAGAATGGATGGTGAGCTGTAAAGCTCGAACACGATGTGGTTTCACAGATTCCACAACATTCGCCTTGCCAGGATGGTATTTAATAGCACAGTCATAATCGTTAAGAAGTTCAACCCAACGACACTGTCGCATGTTCAACTCCTTCTGATCGAAAAATATGCTGGAGACTCTTGTGATCGGTATAAATGGTGCACTTGGTGCACTTGGTACAATACAAGTAATGTCTCCAAATTTTCAGAGCAAAAACCACCGCACCCAATTTCAAGTCATGGGTAGTATAGTTCTTCTCGTAAACCTTAAGCTGATGAGAAGCGTAAGCAATAACCTTCTCACGTTTCATCAACACCCAACCGAGACCATGAATAGAAGCATCACAATACACAACGAAGTCATCCGTACCATCAGGTAAGGATAAGATAGGCGTAGAGCAAAGTTTCAGTTTCAACATTTGAAATGATGATTCCTGCGAGTCGCCCCAGTCAAACTTTCGATCTTTCTGGGTAAGAGAGGTGAGGGGTTGAGTGATCTTCAAAAACCCCTCAATAAAACGACGATAATAACCCGCAAGACCTAGGAATTGCCGCACCTCAGATGGCGTCTTTGGTGCTTCCCAGTCTTTAATGGCTTTGATCTTAGCCGGATCGACATGGATCCCTAGTTCATTAACCACATGACCTAGGAATTGGACTTCGCGTAACAAAAAGTCACACTTCGAGAACTTAGCATACAGCTGTTCTCGCCTTAAGAGTTCCAAGACTAGTCGCAAGTGTTCCTCATGGTCCACCTTGCTCTTGGAATAGATTAGGATGTCATCAATAAACACAATGACGAATTTATCAAGGTAACGCTTACAAACATGGTTCATCAAGTCCATGAAAACCGCTGATGCGTTGGTGAGACCAAAGGGCATAACCAAGAACTCAAAGTGGCCATAATGAGTACGAAACCCTTTTCCAAGAGTTCTTGTAACTGGTTAGACAATTCCAGCATCTCGGGAGGTGCAAGACGGTATGGGGCTCGAGCAATAGGGGCTGCACCAGGTGCAAGATCAATACCAAACTCGACCTGACGATGAGGAGGAAGACCAGGTAAGTCGTCAGGAAAATCATGGACCACAGGAATATCCTCGATCTTCTTCTCATCATCAGACGAAACGGAAGCAAGAGCCAGAATGGCCGAATAACCCTTCCGAAGATACTTATGGGCTTTCATACAAGAAATGATACTCAAAGGAGTATCGCTTTTCTCACCATGCACCGATAGAATCTCTCCATCAGGGAGAGGGATACGAATAACCTTATCGAAACAAACGATCTCCGCACGATACAAAGACAACCAATCCATGCCCACGACAATGTCAAAACTACCCAAGGACACCGACATAAGGTCAATAGGAAAGGATAAACCCGAAAGTTCCAAACGACATTCCCGAAGAATATGTGTCGTTTTGATTTTCTTACCATCAGCCAATTCTATCAAGTACTTATCCTCTAAAGGTGTAGGTACTACATCTAGCAACTGACTAAACCCTACCGATACAAAACTCCTATCGGCACCAGAATCAAATAAAACAGAAGCATGGCGATCGTTAAGAAGGAACGTACCGGTAACTATGTATGGGTCCTGCCGGGCTTCCCCCGATCCAATGACAAAAGCACGTGCATTTCTGCCGCCGCCTCCGTTGTTTCCCGTTACCACCACCATTCTTTCCACCATCACCCTGCTTCAGGTTGGGACAATCCCGCAGCCTTGTCGCTCAAATGGACACGACAAGTCTGAGCCTCATGTCCCGGCTTCCCACACCACTAATAAGTTAGGAGCTTGCGGCACTGCCCATTATGATGATAGTTACACTTGTTACACTTTGGGTAACTACCATGGTAAGAACCAGATCTCTGCCCTGACTCGGCTCTAGATGAAGGGGTAGAAGATTCAGACTTCTTCTACTGCTGCTGAGACTGAGATGGGGCAGAATTCTTCACAAAACTCTTCCACTTACGCTTATTACCATTGTCAGGGGCCTTCACAACAGAACCCCTAGGTGGCAAAGTACCTTCTTCCACCTTCTGATTGGTTAGCTTGTGAGCTAACCGAATAGTACCCTGAAGAGTAGCACAATCATTCGCAATAACCAACCCACGAATCTTAGATACAAGCCCAACAACGAAGAATTCAATCCTCTTATAGTCTGGAGTATCATCATCCAAACACATAAGATCCAGTTCATGATAACGAACAACATACTCTTCGATCTCAGATCCAACCATCGTATGATTCCACAGCTCATGCTCCAGCTTCTTGATCTCATCACGGGACAATACTCAGTCTTCAGTCTAAACACACACTCATCCCAAGGCATGGCATTGGCCTCAGCTAACCCAATAGTCTGTATAACAGAGTTCCACTAGGTCAAGGCACGATTCTCGAAAGTACCCGAAGCAAACTTCACTTGGTCCACAGCAGGACAGTTACACATAGCAAAAGCAGACACAACCTTCTCCAACCACCTAAGTAAACCCACTGCACCCCCATTCCCGCTAAAGTTATGAGGATTGCAGTCCATGAACATTTTGTAGGTGCAGGTAGGAGGAGGAGGATTAACAGCATTACCTGTATCAACACAAAGATAAACAAAACGAATATACCACAAAGGTATAAGAAAACAGAAGTAGTAGCAATCAAATTACCACCGGCAAATCCTTGATGAGCAGCCTGGAAGTCAGCAAGGGCAACAGCCGTCCACCGCGACCACCGCCGCCACCACAGCGTCCACCACTACAAGCAGCTGACATCTTATGGAACACGGAAAGAACGAGACGTTCAGATTCATCACTAGTATCAACCACTAGCGATAATGATAGAGAATCATCATGATCCGACCAATTCGTATCAACCACGAATCATCTAATCAGAATACTAATCGTATAAGAATCTGCGAATGAATAATCATTCCGAGGCGTACTAATCCATGTACAAGTGCAAGATAGTGTGTGTGAGCAAGTGTGTCCATTGGAGCATAAAAGGAAGATGTCCGAATACTGGACAGATCTCGAAGGTACACCGAAGCCGCTCCAATGTGTAACACCACCATGCTAAGAATCAACAAGTCAGTCCCTTCGTCTTCAAATCCCGAAGAAGATAAGATAAAGAATAGGAAAAACCCAAGAAAGAATATATGATGTAAAACATAAGTGTGATGATGATACAGACACCCCGACAAAGTTAGTAAGTTTCCCACTAAAATGACTCGTAACATATGACCGTCTAGTGTGTGTGACTCGGCTATAGACTAGACTCTACATGCAGTCCTAGTTCACTATAACCATTGGCTTTGATACCAATCTGTCACACCCTCAAATTCCACTTGCGGGGTTCTACCACGAGGCGCGTGACATACCAGGATCCAAGTCAACGGTCACAATAAACGACAACTAAATGCTATGTAAATAACATAGAAATATCAACCACGCAGTTTATAAGTTTGAAAGTAAAAACAGACAACGACAGCGGAAGCTTTAAGGTTTACAAAACCATAGTTCAAAAGTATGAATGCAAACAAACACGGTTTACTTATGTATGCAAGACTAGACGCAGTGCGACTCCAGTCCGCCTAAGACTCCCTGTTACCTTAGCGACCTGAGAAAACATGCAAGTTAGTCAACACATACAGTGCCGGTGAGTCACAGAGATAAAGTTTGTAACAAGAGTAATCCAGACCCAACAATCCTTACATTTATACCTAATGCTAGCTATACATCGTTACATGATACTATAGTGTCATGGACCACTGTTGAACGTTAGAATGCCTCAGTACCCGTCACCGGTTCATCACCAGTTGTCGTAAGTTATAGGACAAATATACACCCGCCACCGACCTCCAGTCGGTCCGAGTGGTGCTTGCCAAGCCCTATAGATCTATTCACACTTTCCCCACTATGTATCCACATATTAATGGTTCACTAAGTTTGAGAGGACTTTACCGATGAATGAAAGTCACTAAGTTTCCATGTGATACAATGTAATATGTTGGTCTAAAGTTTAAAAGTTCGTACCGCATGTTTCTCCCCCAAAAGTATGAAAACAGTAAAGGATGAGGCTGTGACACTCACCTTAAGTTGCGTTCTTCGAAATAAAGAATAAAAGACAAACCTTGATAATCCCAAATACCGGAGATCTATCATAAAAGTTTGTATAAGTGTTGTGACTAATAACCCTAAGGTTAACTAGTCCCTGATTGTCCAGATCATGACTAAGTTTGTTTGAAAATGTGTTTGACTGTTAAACCGACACACCAGACCGACCCGACATCCCATTGGTGACCTATTACACAAACTAATCGAGTACACATAGATTACACATAAGGTTCAAGCATAAAATAATTAGTTTGCATCAAAAATCGCACATACGGAGTAATTGGGTCGAATCAACACGGAGATGGGTTTAATTCGACCCTAACACATGTTAATTCGACCTAAATCATGTTCGTTCGACCAAATTAAAGTCTGTTCGACCTGTAATAAGCTTGCTTCGACCCCCAGAATCTCCATTCGACCCCAGGACTGGTCGAATGGGATCTGGTTCGACCCAGTCTGCAGCAAGTGTTCTAAAACGCATCAAGTCGCATCAAATCAGTCCGTTTTAATGTTTACCCAAAATGGCAAAATTATGGAAATGTCACTTCATGCATGAAAACTTTACCCAATTTGGAAAGTTTATGAAATCATTCAATAATTAGCTCAAATTACTCAAATTATTATGTGTATGAAAATCCCCAATCATTTCATTAACCTAATCATCAATAATCAAACCCTAGATTTATCAAAAATCCCCAAATTAGACAAAACATCATCATCCAACAACTTGTGACCTAAGATAACCAAAACTCATCATCAATAACAGTCCTAGAACATCTATATATCATCTACACAACATTCAAACATCAAACAACACACAACACAATATAAAGGATCATTAACACGTGTTAATTTATATGAAAACTCTTGTTCTATGATAAGGTTTTGTTTAGATAGGTGTTAGAAGGGTTTTCAATCATAAAAACTATCTTAAATCAGATCTGGACCTTTGGGGTTTAATGAAAACGAATAAAAAATGCTTAAAAAGATTTTGGATCAAGAACACACCTTAGATCTTCACTTGTTTATGATATAGAAGGTTAGATTGTGAAAAACAAGGTCAAATTCTCCTTCCCCAGTGATTAAAGTCGAGAGATAGTGTTTAGAGGCGTATAGGGTTTGTGAAATGATGAAAAATGGCAAAGTATGGTATTTATACTAATGTCTGGTTCGACCCTATGCAGGGGTCGAATGGAAAATGGTGTGGTCGAATGGGGTTTTCATGGAATCAATACCTTGGTTCGACCCCCCCTTAAGGTCGAACCAAACTTGCATTTTCCAGATTTTCCAGTTTTGTCGTTTTAACGCATTTAAACACATCTTAACACATGAACATGCAATCCTAACATATGTTAATCATATAGAATCATGTTTAATCATATAAACACCGTTAAAATACGTATTTGTATATTATATAACATATACGAATCAATCTACGCATAACACTTAATCTGAGTCATGTAATTCACCAACAACGGGACTCAAGACTCGTGTGTACGCAAAATGACACCAATAATCCTCCAGGTCATTGCACCCTGGACAATACGTAAGGTAATCCGACTCAACTGACCCAGTTAAGTACGTTAATAAAATGTTTCTCGCTAAGGTAGACTTATAAGTTTGTAAAATGTTAAGTTGAATATGCCGGGTGTCACATCATTTTTACGATATGATTAAAAGATGATTTTGGTTTTGGTGTGATTTTGGTATTAGAAATTATGGGGTTTTATAGGTGTAAAAAAGGTAGTCGTGAGGTTGCAACGGTTAGAAAATTAATTACCGTTTGAAAATTAAAAAAAAACGGTTAGGTTTTTTTTTTCTAACTAAAACCTTTTATGTATTAAGTATATATTCCACGACAAAGGAAATTACATCAAGATAACGGGTAGGCGGGCAACAAGTTGCGCCGCCACCCTTTCTGAATAGCAAATCCTATTAAGTTAGGTTTTGAATTGAAAAAAAAAGTGTTTCAGTGAAATGATGTGACAATGCAGGATTGGTTAAAATCAGTTAAGTAAAAAAAATAATAATAAAAAAATAACTAGTGAGACACCCCTTCCCGGCTTCCCCTTGTATATATTTGTTTTGTTGAAAACGAAAAGGATTGTATATGCTAAAGATGAGCCACCCGAGCATGCGGCGCATTCATACAATTACCAACAAAGCCAAGAAGAATGTGGGCATAATCATGAACGGTTCATATGTATGTTGTAATTGCATTATTTAATTATCTCTTCCTTATCATTACAACTACAAAGTAAGAAAATAAAATACTTTATTTAATTATAAATATTTTGAGTAAATTATATAGTTTATGCATGATATGCAGACCGATCCAATGTTTTTGAAGTCCTAAGCAAACTAAAAAGTCAAGAGTCTTTTTAAATTAGTATAAAGAAAACATAGGTTATGCTTTTTGTTTCCCAAGTCTTAATGGCAAGTTCGCAAGCACAGTCTCAATCGCATGCACGTTATCAAAATTCAAATTTTCAAAGTATCAATTAGGGATTTAGGGCAAACAGAGATTGAGTAAATCACAATATACAGGGATTACTATAAAAAATAGTCGTTAACCAACCTGGATTATCATTTCAACACCTTTAGGTTCCCTTAATTTCGCCTCTAGGTTATCCCTAATGGGCGATGCCATTAAGCGGAAAGAGTGTGCACGACGTTACAGCTAGCGAGCGGTTAATCTAAAGTCAAACCGCATATTGTGTAGAGTTTTCATTCTAAAATTGGTTCTTAAATATAGTTTTGGTTTGTTTACTTGAGCCTAATATAGTTATACACATATACTACATACAACATTTTAGAAAATTAAGGGCCTTTATATTTTGGGGGCCTAGGCCTAGAGATGCATAAAGAAGCTGGTTCCGGACCCAACCTTGAACCACTTCCTTCCCGAGGTATGAGGAACGGGTTCCAGGTCCTAGTGTACCCAATGGTTTCTACCAGGTTCTCATTTTTTTTTTTTTTACATTTTTGGGTTGGAACCGGTCCGGCCTAACCCAATTCCTACCTGAACTGAAAAACTAGTAGGAACCGGTTTTTACCGTTAAGATTAATGGAATCAATTTTTGACTATTAGTAACGTAAATATAGCCATTTTTTACTGTTAGAACCGGTTTTTAACCCCTCCCCCCCCCAAACAAAAAAAAATCATTATAAATAGTTGTATGATGTATTAGTTAATTACCCAACTAAAATGCTTGTAAACAAACCTAAAAAAACGCAAAATCAAACACATACGAAAATTTCTTCACCTTGGAGCAATGGCGAGGAGTACAGTTTGGCACTTGCTTTTGTAGGCATAGGGCAAGAGAAATACAAGCAAAGGGTACGCTAGGGAATCGACCTAGTCTGAGTTTTGGAATCACCTTATAGAGAAAATGGGTTTTGAAATTGACCGTTCAAGTGATGATATCAAAGCAAAATTCAGAAATATGTCTTACCCGATTGGAATATTTCATGCTAATTAGTGTCGATGGATGAACAAGTTGGAGGACCCAAATACGACGAATATGTTGTTGCTGAATCTATGGCCGAGTATGAACAAATTAACGAACGAGCGTTTTCCAACTTAGAAATTTGGTCATTGGTGCGACTTTGTAATTTGTATTAGTGTTTTAATTTATTTATATTTAATGATAACTATGTTTACCATATGGGGTGGATCAAATGAGAAGAGCCTTCTTGCAATAACAAAATGAATTAATCTATACCTAGATATCAATAATTGTTAATCAAGATAGAATTTGTGTCACTATATATTAATGTGAAAGTATACGGTACAAAGCTCCTTAACATACAAAGTATAAGAAGCCACTAAATTATGCCACATGTCCACTTAACCAAATCCCAATTAGCCTAACTAAACCCTAATTAACTTCAATTGCAGTTAAATCCAAGGGCAAATCAAGCTATTTTTCTCTGTAACCGATTAATGCAATCACGTTCTATATTTTTGTAAACGATTTAATAACATACGTGACGGATTTCAAATTTGAATTCGTATTATACAACATCTGTCGATCAAACACATTTTTCGAAAAACAAACAAATCATGTACACCAAATAAAAAAATGAACGTGTAAATGTAGAACAGTGCAAAAAAACGATTATAGAGAATCATTCCAAAAATAAAAAAAACAGAGCATGAGTATTGAATGTAAATGAAGAAGATTGAATGTATAAACGTAAATGAATGCTCTGATTTTTGAAAACCCACCACTTGAAACATGCTCTGTTTGTTTATAAAAAACAGAGCATGATAATGAAGAGAAAGTGAGAGAGTGCGTCCAAATAAAAAAAAAACTGAATGTAATTTAGTGCGTCCAAATTTTGTATCCAAATATGAGTGCGTCCAAAATATTTAAACGTACATCCAAAATTCTCTGCAAAAATTGTGAAACAATTTTTAAAGGTGCGTCCAAAACAATTTGTGAAACAAACGTGCGTTTATATACCATTTGAATTCATCTATATACAATTTTCACAGTGCGTTTATATACCATTTGAATTCATCTATATACAATTTTCACAGTGCGTTTAAATTCCCTTTTTTTTAACAAGTGCGTTTATATTCAATTAGCAGAGAATAACTCAAGATGGACACAAATTCAAACTTTTCAAATTTAATTCCAATTCAAAGCGAATCCGAGTCGAATTTTCCAAATATAAATCCAATTCAAAAATAATATCAAAATTTCAATAAAACTGGAAGCACAGAATGACTCAAATCAAATTTCGAAACAAATTATACACAAATTTGTGGTGCAGAGATATGTGTGCAGTGTTTGAATATATTATTATATAAAATGGTGTGATGATTTAGATGATGATGATGAATGTTGTTGAGTGATAAATTGGTTTTGGAAAGATGTGTAGATGAGGTGTGTGTTGTGTGTGTATTATCAGCTTGCCTCCATGTGCTCTTTTCAACACAAACAAACGCACCCTGAATGTACAAGTGCGTTTATTATTAACTAGATTATACCCCGGGAGCGTCCCGGGTTGAGAAATTTAATATGATACATCAATTTTACATATGAAATAGACTGATGTATAACTCTAATATTAATATCTAACATAAAACAAATTAACAATGTACAACTTCAATGTTAACACCTAACCTAAAAGAATGTAAAACTTTAATGTAACTCTAATATTAACACATATCCTAAAGACTAAACAAATGTACAACTCTAACATACTAATATTGATACGTAACTTAAAACAGCATATAACTCTATTAACCTATTCAGCTCTTGTTGAAAAAAAAATCATATTTACTGATTTAAACATAATTAGTGACTTGTCTATACATGATTAATGATTTACCTGAACACTTTGTGTTTTTTTCCTGTATGAACAAAACTCCACAAAAAAATTTCTCCGTTTTTTATATAGCACTATGGTACTCGTTGGAAAGATAATAAAACGCTCGTTAATTTGGTGTAATTTTTTTCTTTAAAAAATCTCGTATATTAAAGATATTAACGTTTAAAAATTATGGAAGGAAACATGAGGGTGAAAAATCCAATTTTGTTTTTAAATTATTTTTTCCTAAAATATCTCAATGCCACATGGGATGACACATGTCACACTCAAGGAAGAGAATGCCTATTTGAGTGTCATATCATTAAAATGGCTTTGGTTTATTATATGTATAGATAGATAGATATAGATATTAATATTACAATAAGTGCGTCTAAATTTATAAGGGTGCGTTTAAATATAATAAACGTGCGTCTGTCTGTTTGTTTTTGGTTAACCAGTACCTTTTTAAACGCACCCTATAATTTAACACAAATATAGGGTGCGTTTAAACATATCATGTTTTACAGTTTCTGATGTTCATCATCTGAGACTTTTTTCAAAGCCAATTTTTTTCTTTAATTATTATTATATTATTAAAATCGTAAGTTTATGTGAATATTACATGCGTTGATTTTGATTTTTGAATATGATTTTACTGGTTTTATCAATTTGTTTTGTAATACTCTGTTTTTGTTGTTTTTCTTCAAATATGTTTTGATTTGATTCAATCGAATGTTTTTTAATGTGTAATGATTCTGAACGTTTAATCGATTTGAAATCATGTTCAATCGTTGAAAAATTTTGTTTGATTATACGTTTTAATCGAATATTTTGAATGTCTGTTGTTACGATCTCTCAAAAATTAAAACGTTTTTTTTCCTAATTTACCCCTAGTTAGATTAACTCAAATATGATTAGGATTGTTAATTACCATCTTATCACCGTCTAAATCTAATGGCTCAGAATACTTCTTACGTTTCTTACGTTAAGAAGCTTTGTATGTTATCTTTTCCCTTAATTATTTAATTTAAAATGGTATATTAGACATTTGGTGTAGATTTCAATTAATTTTGTTCATGGATAAATAAAGCTTATAATTTGTTACCTTGATTTCCTCCTTTAATTGGATATTAATGTGAACATAAGACTATGTGTTGTGGCTAGAGGTGAGCAGTGGCTTTAACCTCTTATATTCAGTCACGTAGGCAGTGATGAGCAGCAGCTTTATCAAGTTTTTTGTTTTTTATTATTATTTATTAAACTTTTTTTATTTTAAATGTAATATAATATTTAAAATTGTAACACAAAATAAATAAGGTTATGTTCGATTTCGTTCGTTGGATTAACATCATACTCTTCTTCATCGAGGAATTCCATAGCGGGTTGGTAGCATCCACGCCATTGTGAAGAATCCATTTTTTGTATGCTTGATTTTTGAAGTGTTTTTTATTGTTTTGAAGTGTACTTGATTGATTTGTGAATAAAAAATGGTGATTTTTTTGTATTTAAATAGGCCAACTAGCCGTTGGCTAACGGCTAGCTGACTGCCAACAGCTAGTTTGACCTCGCTATCACACGCGATGGCACTAACGTCTGCTTGCTCGCACCAGTATTCGATGAGGGGTGTTGTGGCTAGGCTGATCCACGTGGCTATTTTTGTGGCTCGCGGCTGGTAGCTCGCGAACCACAACACATAGTCTAATCCTTAAAATAATGTTGCACATAATCCTATGTAGTTTGATCCATAAGTACACAAAATCCTATGTGTAATCCTACAAATAAATACTCCTCATTAATCCTACACGGTTTGATGTATGTGAAGGGTAATGTGGGGTGTTAACTATTATTTGATGTTTAGTTTCATTAGACTAAATGGTGTGGAAAGGGGAATGCAATCGGGGAGCTGATGTGCCACTTTCCCCCAAGGGGAACACCCCCCCCCCCCCCAAGATTCTCGGTGAGTTGGGGGAATTTTCCCCTTTCTCCTCGTGTCTTCTCATTGGCCAGTTTTGTTTTTTTAATCAATGTTTATATAATAAAAAAATGAAGGGGGTTAGAGGAATACTATTTTCAAACTTTGAGGGAGAAAATAGAGAAATGATGTGACGCTGACGTGGCACTTGAGGGAGTTGGGGGAATTATGCCCACACCAAATAGTCTTAGTGGGATGGTGTTAGTGTTGTTCAATATGTATAGAGATGGTGTAGGTATTGGTGAACATCTCTGGGTCACGTCTAATATGCGTAGGGGTGGTGTAGGTCTTGTTGAATATATGTAAGGATGGTGTAGGTATTGTTAAATATTTGACTAGATAAACTAATTTAGGGTTTTTTAATTTGAATAGCAAAATTATAGGATAGAATCGTTAAAAGATTTGTATAAATTACCTTTGTACTCTTTATTCTTTTTCTTCTACTTTATAATTTACAAGTTTCTCGAGAGCGTCCCGGGTTAAAATATCTGATATGACATAATAAAATATATTACTATTATTATTATTATTTTAAACAAATCTCTGCCATAAGTTATCATATTCAAATATTAAAAAAACGAATCTCTGCGCCGGGGTATAAATCTAGTGCCATTACAAATGAATTCGGAAGTTTGTAATCGATCATTCTAAAAAGAAGTAACATGAAATAAGAAAAAAAAGTTAATTATTGAAATATCGAACGCATTAGTCTAAGGGTTATGTGATGCGTTAAAAAATTCATGGGTATATGATCGGGTATATAGTTCGGGTATTTGGGTATGTTGTTTTGGGTAATCGGGTCGGGTATCACCTAATCCCAGACCCGACCCAAACCCACAAATTTTTTTAAACTAATCCCAAACCCGACACAATACCTGTCGGGTTACAAAGAATAATCATTTTTTTTCTCCATTTTTATATAGCACTATGGTACTCGTTGGAAAGATAACAAAACGCTCGTTAATTTGGTGTAATTTTTTTCTTTAAAAAATCTCGTATATAAAAGATATTAACGTTTAAAAGTTATGAGAGGAAACATGAGAGGAAAAATAATAAAGTTTTAATATTTAGATTTAGTAGATTAGATATTTAATAGATTAGGTTAAAGATTATAATAGATTATGTTAAATCATATTTATTTCTTTTTTTTAATTGGTTTATACTTGCCACATCACATCCTATGTGGCATCTCTCAAAGGAGAGATCGCATAAGAGTATGACATGTATGATTAATCCCTTTGCAATAAAGAATTGAATTTCTATGAGGTTGCATTCAATGGAATGTGCCATGTGGCACTTTGAGGTGATAGTATTGAATCTATTATTTTAAATAAAAGATAAATTTTTAAAATTTTTAATTTTTTTAAATAAAATCTATATCTATATTATCTTAAAATTTCAAATATGTTAATTAATATCTTTTCCTTATTTTCCTCTCACATTTTTAAATGTTAATTATTATTTTAAAATTTCAAATATTTTAATTAATATTTTTATCTTTATTTTTTCCTTATTTTCTACTCACAATTTTTAAACGTTAATTATTAGTTTAAAATTTCAAATATTTTAATTAATATTTTTATCTTTATATTTTCCTTATTTTCCACTCACAATTTTTAAACGTTAGCATTAAAAGAGGTTGAGATTTTTTTAATCTGCTGGGAACGCATCATGAGAGCCCATTTTCGTAGTATAAACATTAGAACAACTTTCTTTAGCATTAAAAGTGGTTGAGACTGTTTACTTATTTTATCCTTTTTTATTAAGTCATATTAGATTTTTTAACCCCGGGACACTCCTGGGGTAATCAGCTAGTATATATATATAGATTCTCATTTGAACTCTCTACGTTTAACATAAATGTAATTTTATTGAAATTAACATTAAACACTTTAGATTTAAACTTAACATTAAACATAAAACCACTACTACACGTCTATACTAGGTTTGGTTTGTGGATCCAGACAATTCACCTTCTTATTTAGTTTTTTTCGCCATAGAATGTCTAACCATATGTTTTCTAAGAGTTGAGTTTGCTACGGCTTTCATGAACTTTCCATAATACTTGCACTAAGTTATCTCAGTATTGTCCGACATAAGACATAAGTCATAGTGAGACCATATGTCGGGGTTTCTTTTGGTTTCAAGTACTAAAACAGCTTCTTCATTGTTTGTCATCATTGTCGTTGGTGTAGAAAAACTTGTGCGATTTGAACGATTTTGCGTTCTATAAAGCGTTTGAGAGTTAGAGAAGTGATGTAATAAAATATAAACATTGTATGCCTATTTATTGTAACCTAAAATAGTAAAATGGTAAATAACCGATTCCAAACGACTATATACCGTTAAGAACTAATTCCAATAGTTCCTTTTTTAAACACGTTAATACCCGGTTATACTCATGTATCGGTTCCTATGTTGGAATAAATATACGTTATGTCTTGTATATTTATCGGTAGCCATTATAACCATTTATATTATGTTTGATCAATTGCTAAATACGCTAAGCCCATAACTGATTAGTCTTTGATGGACGGACTTATCATTAGTTGGGCCTAACTAGGGTGTCCCCTTGGTATGTATAAATAGGAAGAGATTACTAGGGTTAAGGGACACCACAACATAATTATCATAACACCATAATATTTTTCGTCCCTCTCCCTCTCTCCCATAACCAATTCCTGCAAGGGATCATTAGCCATCATAACTGCATACCCTAAAGGGAACTCGAACAGACTGACAGTTATGTCGACCTCATCGCTTTCAGTATCAGTAGCAGGTCTCACGAATCTCTCAGGTATATGTTTATGTGTTTTCCATAACATACTACCAAAATCGAATCAACATCCTACCCTAGCCTCATCATACCTAAACTGGTTCCACCGGGTTTTACTCTATACCCCCTTACTCGGGTCTGGTTCCTACCCAGTTCCTGGTGTACCCGGTGCCAACAAAGTATGCGAAACGCGAAACTAATCAAAGTAGTGCCATTCAAGATTACCTTCCGCTTAATTTTGCTAATTTAATTCAATTCTCATGTGACATTTTCCCAGCTTATCAAGGTACCACTCAAAACCCGATTTGTGCATCTCTACCTATGCCCTTGCCTAGCTTTGAAAGCATGTAAGGCCGGCTCGGATGATATGGTATGGTGATAATTATAGAAACATTATTTTAATTTTCTGGGTATGAAACCGGACGTGTTTGAGAATTAGTGAGTCTTAACTTAAAATAAATATAATGTATCGACTCGGTTACACTCTCTAAAGTCTAACCCAATTTTTATTTGTTATTTATTTGTTTGCGTTTTAGTACTTTGAAATTGTAACCCAATTACCCAATAACTAAAATACCATGTGCATAAAACATTTTTGTTAAAATTATAAAAGTTTATTTCAATTTCTCTCCACTTATAAATGTTTGTGTGAATTACCTAGCCATGTAACAAAACATAACACTGGTCAACTTATGAACTCGATAGGTCGACTAGACCACAGACTACTTTGCAAAATGTGTTTGCAGTTAAAACCAAAACTCCCGAATCCATTTAGACAAACGAAACCTGAAATTTTCCATATTAAATTTGTTTCATGACAGAAATTCACATTTTCAGTTTAAACGGGTGTTGGTTTTTTCTCGAATTAATATTATCGCACTATTACCCATGACCTCTTGGTCTAGTAGTATGATAAGTTGTGGGTTAAAATCCTTACAAGTGTGGGGTGAAGTGAAATTAATGTGTAATAAAACTTGTTAAAAAAAAAAAAAAAAAATTATCACACCATAGTTCACCTCCAAATCAAAAGTTACATTGTAAATAGCTAACAATTTTGGTACCTAAATCCACAAACTAACACCAGAATATTACTAAGGGGGGATGGGGCGCTATCAGAATTGGTCACGGATACCCCACTACTAGCACGGTAATACCGCCGCCACCCATGCTGGTAGTGGTCCCGTGAACCAAAATCTGGTTGTAGTTACCATGCTGGTTCACGGATGTAGTACAAACTTTCACACAATTTTTTTTTTATGGTTTAGTCTCTTCTTTCTCCCTCTCTATTCTTTAGTTGCAAGGTTTTTTTTTTTTTAACTATGTTGAAATTTTAAAGATGAAGATGGTGATAGATATAAGGTGTGTATGTATAGATATTTGTATTGTGTGTGTATGGAGTAGAGAGAGAAAGAGAAAAAGTCAATAGTTTTGTTTGCATCCAGTCTTACAAAAGCCTCAAACTTTCAATTTTATAATTTTATTTTCTTTTACAAAAGTCACTAGTTTTAATTATTATTATTATTATTATTATTATTATTATTATTATTATTATTATTATTATTATTATTATTATTATTATGTGTGAAAATAATTGATAGTGGGGTAAAGAATCAGTTGAGTGCTGCCTACAAAAAAAGTGTTTCAGTGAAGGTGTTTCAGTGAAGGAAATCAATGAAGTGATGTGGCAGTGCAGGATTGGTAGAAATCAGTGAAGTGAAAAGCAAATCAGTTGAGCGTCCCTTTCCCCCTAATAAAACTGCATATTCAGTTTCGCATTTGTTTTGGAGCAAAAGATTTAAAATCCGTACAACTTGATATGTGAAGAAATACCAATCTAACAATCTAATATAACAATGCTAGTATATGAATATAAGAAAGGACGTGGTTCTCATTAATTGATAAGACAAATACAAGACACTGTTATCAGATTATTACAAGAGTTTCGACTATAATCTATTTCTCACAGCTTGTGATATGAATTCTCCTTTTAATAATCGATCCCCTCATCTGATGACGAAGGTGGGTATTTATAGGCTCCTCAGGTGGCCTATGATTGGCTGTGAGAGGAATGGCAGCTGTCCTGTACTATTGTGGCCGTTGTCAATTCTTGCGTTGTCCTTCTGTGATTGGTCCACGTGTCTTGTCATTGTCCTTTTCGTCCTTTCTCGTACCTCGTACTGGCAGGCGATCATGGAGCAGGGAATTGACGCCTCTGATTGGCTATAGATTCTGCTCCTGTCGGGTGACACCTGTCCTTTTTGTGGCTGCGTGCGCCGTCTTCTAGAATTCCACGTCACGTTTCTGCGCTATCGTGGATGTGAGCTTCCTTTCTGCGCACGCGCGGGTACATATCTCTTCAAGTCCCCCTAGTCCAGTGTGTTGTATGCGTAGTATGCGAGACGCTGGACTTAGAATGTGAGGAGTTCTTGCTGTGTTGTTTGGCGCATTGATTTGGCATCTAAAGCTTGTGCGCGGTGTTGTGCAAGTGGAGAAGCTGTGGACGTCTCGTAATTAATGTGTACATCAATGTTGTCAGTCCGCGTGTGTGACGCGACAGGTTGGTAGCCGAAAAGTCTCTGACGGTTGTACAGTGTCAGGGACGTGGTGGGCCCATGGCCTGTTCGAGTCACTCGTTTCTCTTTCTTCCTGTGACGTGTCCGTCACTGATTGGTGGTTTCTTTTCAAATTTTAAACCGTCAATCCACGTGTCTTCCACGTGTGGTTCCCCTATTTAATCCCTCTTTTTCATTCAATCGGTTTATTTTTCATCAGTTCTTTCAAATTCCCTTGTGCTCTTCATCCTTTCAACTTTATCCAACTTATTTTCCTTTCATAACCTGCTTTATTTGTGAGATTATGGAGCATATTATAAACATTCCTAAGAAGAAACGCGGGGGGTCCAGGAAAGGTGATGATGGGTCGAAGAAGAGGCCGCCTCATGCCGGAGAGGTGACGGCCGTTTGGGGGAAAGATGAGTTTCGGAAGTTCAGGAAGGGGGTTGGGTTCCCTTCCTCGTATGGTGTGGAGATGCCCGCTCCAGATAAGCCCATATTGCAGCCCCCTGTTGGGAAGATAGGGTTGTATGCCTGTTATTTCCGGGACTGCAATTTTACGGTTCCTATCACCCAATTTCTGGGCACTTTTATCTGGGCGGTTGGTGTTCATATCAACCAGATCCACCCCGGCCTGATGTCGAGACTCATGTTCTTTGAGTTTTGTTGTCGTGCTCAGAAGATCGAACCTTTGGTGGACATGTTCTTTGTTTTCTACAGTTTAAGTTTTGTAGAGAGTTGGTTGTCTTGCAGGCCGCGTTCTGGGGTCTCCGCCTGCGCTGGGGCCGGAGTGAAGAGCTTCCGGGAATGGAAACCCAAGTTCTTCTGGATTAACCAGGGTGTTATCCCTATAGAGATGGGTCGGCTGGACCCGGCTGAGGGGATTGGGAAAATTGTGCTCATAGAGTACAAGGAGCAGGAATGGTTCAAGACTTTGACCAGCCACCCTGTTGACTTGTGTGAGATCCCGGAGACTGGCCTGGTGATGGCGGGGATGAGCATAAAGTATGACGTCAAGGGGCGCAACCCGCACCTTACTGAAGACGGCAAAGGTTTGTATCTACTTGTCTTTTCTTTCGCGTTTCGCACAAGTTGTGTTTGGTTATTGCGAATTTACTTTTATTATGTTTGTTGGTTGCAGATGTCGCGTGCTTGTACGACATGCTTTTGGGCGTAGATAATATGCGCTTCGCCTTTAAGGAGCTGGCGGACAACGAGTTGTACATCTTGGAAAAGGCGTGGGACACACTCATCCGTCCCAAATTGGATGATGTGTTGCGAGAGCCTGCTCCCTCGCAGCTGCTGATTACTGAAGCAGGTGAGTCCTCGCCGCTTTATGAGAATCCTTCGCCCGTCAACATGTTCATGCGGACGGGTTTTCCTTTAATTGTGATATCTAGTGATGAGTCTTCTGACGCATCTATGCTTTCGCCACTTCCGTCGTCTGCAGGCGTTCAAGACCCGCAGTTGTCTCCTGCGCGTGTGGAAGATGACTCCGCCGAGGAGACAGAGGAAGACGACTCCCTTGTACATCGCATCATGCGTCCACAAGCGGATGCGACTGAAGGTGAAGACTATTCTTTCGTTTTAAACACGAAGTGGTTAATAGGTATTTCCAAAATTATCAGCCTTTTGAACGAAGCTACGTTGAACTTTCAGATGCGTTCGTGCAAGGGGAGTCGGTGGAGAAGCTAGCTGGAGAGGCCCAGGGCGCGGTGGTGACTAAACCTGTTTCCGCGGGGATGTCCGAGGCTGGGCCTGTTGCTGTTGATGCGCGTCGCCTTAAGAAGCGATCTAGGCGATCAGGCGGTAAAGGGAAGAAGGTCGCTGGAGAGCTGACGCCTCCTGTTGAGAAAAGGGTTAAGTTGGGCGACCTTGTCCATTCCGCAGAGGAGAGTTTATTGGGTAAGTGGTTGAATCCGCCTTCCTTTGTTTATGTAGTTTAACTTTTTCCTTGTTGCTGACCCTTGGTATTGTGTCTTTTGCAGCGGAATTGTTGAACATTAGTGCGCCGGGAGATGTGTTAATTGCCCCAATAGCTGAGGGTTTTAACATTGAACCTGCAAGGCCAGCGTCTCCCGCTGTGCAAGCTGAAGAGACTCCACATGTGGAGTTACAGGGTGATATTTTGACAACTTCCTCTCCGGCGCATCAGTCACCGCCCTTGCGTCAACCCACACCTGTGCGGGAGCCAACGCCGGCACCTTTGCCCACGCCCCCGCGGTCGCCAACACCCGCGCGACTCCCTACCTCAGCTCAGGATATTCCAGAGGGTGGTGAAGGTCGGGTGTCGCCGACTGATATCAGCGAGGGATACGGGCATGGTGTGGACATAACCGTTGATGATGACGAGGAGAACGAAAGGCGGGTGACAACGGAGCCTGGGCCTAGTTTTTCGAGTGCCCTTCCTGCTGGGGGCGGTGAACCGGCTGCTGGCATATTTGTGCCTAGCTGGACTTTGACACCGGCCACCCGGTTTTTGAATGTGGAAGAATGTCGCCAGTTTTTGGCGAATGTTGTCCCTCCTGGGGAGCGCGACTTTCAAGCTACGCGTCCGCGCGGGGAGCTTATGGATGACCACATCCTTAGTGTGGCTAACATGTTGTCGACTTCAGCAGAGATTGTACGTGAATGGGGGTTGATGGCGCATGACCGCCACAAGTTCCATCAAGATTTGCAGCGAGTGACTGAGGAGCGCGACCGTATGCACTCCGAGTTAAAGCGTGCTAAGTGGGATGCTGCCACATTCCGCGAAGAGCGTGACAAGCTGCAAGCGCACATTTCTGAGCGGGAGGAGCAATGGACGGTTGCTTGTGCAAAGACCAATGCGAAGATGGAGGCATTCAAGAAGCGCATTGCTGAAGTTGAGGTAGAGAAAGAAGAGCTCTACAAGGAGTTGGATGTGAAAGGGAAGCTTGTGAAGCAGCATTATGACAAGTTGCTCGAGGCCCGCGACCTGCTGCGAGAGAAGGATAAAGACATTGAGCAGTGGCGGGAGTCGCACGAGGGGTTAGACAAGGAGAACTTGTCCTTGCAGCAAAAGATCCTTGTGTTAGAAGGGCAGTTGTTGGATGCCCAAAATGAGAAGGAAATTGCTGAGGAAGATCGTGCGTGGGTGCTTGGCCGCTGCGTCCCTGAGGTTTGTTTTTGTGCTTATGTCTTCTTATCATTTTATGCGCATACACTTACGAAACATGCCTTTTGAATGTTTACGCAGGTTGCTTATCATGTGAAAAACTGTGCCCAGACGCGCCAAGCCGTGGCCGCGGTGAACGCTGCCGCGAAGCTGGTGTGGCGCAAGGCTGGATTTGTTGAAGGTTATCAGCACGCTCAGGCTGGCAAGCCGCTGGAGCAGTTCACGCTGTACAAGCAAGATTTGGATGCTGTGCTCGCTAAGAAGGCCGCTGAGTTCGATGAGCTGAAGTATGAACTAATTGACTTCGTCGTTAGCCATCGCGATCGACCAAGTTGTTTCGAGCTCAAAGAGTCATTTGATAAACAAGGCTTGACGCACACGCGGCGCGAGTATGCTATGAAGAAGATGACTGCGGCTGACTTGGCGCTCGGCGAGCAGCCGGGATGTAGTGAAAGGCTGGATTTGTCGGGATCGGATGAAGACGATGATTTCAGCGATGCGTCTTCGGAGCCCAAGAAATGAAACTAGATGCTGCTTGTTCATTTTCTTTTTCCATGCCTGTTTGTTAACATTTGCCATATTTGTAATCTTGACCTGTTTTTGGGTATATATATATATATATATTTTTGTTTTTGAAACTTGGTTGTGCAAGTAATGTGTTTTTTGCTAACGCGTAGCATATGTTTAAGTGTAAATTTGAATCATATTCATATGATTTGCTTGTATTTAGGACATCGTATTTAAATCATACAATGCTTAAGATGCGCGTTGCATCTTAACCATGCAACGCGCACTTTAAGGAAGTTGTAAAATTCTCGATGCAACTCCTAGTTTGAAGGCATTGTATCTTAGCCATACGATGTTTAGGGCGCGCATTGCATCTTACCCATGCAACGCGCACTTTAAGGAAATTGCAGATTTTTCGATGCAACTTCTAAGTTTAAGACATTGTATCTTTACCATACAATGTGTATGGTGCGCGTTGCATCTTACCCATGCAACGCGCACTTTGAGGAAATTGCAGATTTCTCGATGCAACTTCTAAGTTTAAGACATTGTATCTTTACCATACAATGTTTAGGGTGCGCGTTGCATCTTAATCATGCAACGCGCAGTTTAGGGAAATTGCAGATTTCTCGATGCAATTTCCAGTTTAAGACATTGTATCTTAACCATACAATGTTTAGGGTGCGCGTTGCATCTTAACTATGCAACGCGCAGTTTAGGGAAATTGCAGATTTCTCGACGCAATTTCTAGTTTAGGACATTGTATCTTAACCATACAATGTTTAGGGTGCGCGTTGCATTTTAACCATGCAACGCGCAGTTTAGGGAAATTGCAGATTTCTCGATGCAATTTCTAGTTTAGGACATTGTATCTTAACCATACAATGTTTAGGGTGCGCGTTGCATCTTAACCATGCAACGCGCAGTTTAGGGAAATTGCAGATTTCTCGATGCAATTTCTAGTTTAGAACATTGTATCTTAACCATACAATGTTTAGGGTGCGCGTTGCATCTTAACCATGCAACGCGCAGTTTAGGGAAATTGCAGATTTCTCGATGCAATTTCTAGTTTAGGACATTGTATCTTAACCATACAATGTTTAGGGTGCGCGTTGCATCTTAACCATGCAGCGCGCAGTTTAGGGAAATTGCAGATTTCTCGATGCAATTTCTAGTTTAGGACATTGTATCTTAACCATACAATGTTTAGGGTGCGCGTTGCATCTTAACCATGCAACGCGCAGTTTAGGGAAATTGCAGATTTCTCGATGCAATTTCTAGTTTAGGACATTGTATCTTAACCATACAATGTTTAGGGTGCGTGTTGCATCTTAACCATGCAACGCGCAGTTTAGGGAAATTGCAGATTTCTCGATGCAATTTCTAGTTTAGGACATTGTATCTTAACCATACAATGTGTATGAGAGTAAGTGCATGTAGAGTAAAGGAACTGCCATATTTCATTTCATAAGTTTGGCGCATCGGCCTTTGTTACATCACAGGATAGTATTACATATAGCATTTTCGTAATTGAGTCGCGTTCCATGTGCGGGGAACTGGTTTTTCTTCTAAGGTTGAGAGTTTGTAGGCTCCCTTGCCAAGGACCTCTTGTATGCGGTATGGCCCTTCCCAAGTTGGGGCCAGTTTCCCTTTGGGGAAGGCGCCGCTGGCTTCGTTGTTGCGTAAAACAAAATCCCCTTCATGGAATGTGCAAGGTTTGACCTTCTCATTGTAATACTTTTCCAACTTTTGCTTGTAGTTCGCTTCTCGTATTGCTGCGCTTTGTCGGCGTATTTCTACTAGGTTTAAATTCGAGCGCAGCTCCCGATCGTTGTCTGTTATGGTTGCTGAAAGGACTCTTGCAGATGGGCATCCAATCTCCGCGGGTATCATGGCTTCAGAGCCGTATGTGAGGCTGAACGGGGTTTCACCGGTGCTCGTTTTTGTTAGAGTGCGATTGGCCCATAGCACGCTCGGTAATTCCTCTGCCCAAGCCTTTCCTTTGGTCCCCAGTCTTGACT
Organism: Ambrosia x helenae; assembly: GCA_030844895.1. Taxonomy (NCBI): domain Eukaryota; kingdom Viridiplantae; phylum Streptophyta; class Magnoliopsida; order Asterales; family Asteraceae; genus Ambrosia; species Ambrosia x helenae. The sequence goes on along the minus strand of CM061225.1, from coordinate 32,964,435 downwards.
TGATGCCCTCGACAATGCTTCGGTTTGCACGCTCGACCTGGCCGTTTCCCTGAGGATGCGCGACCGAGGTGAATGTGGGTTGAATGTGCAAGTCCGCATACCATTTTAGCAACCCCTTGTCCGCAAATTGGGTCCCGTTGTCTGTGACAATTGACATAGGTAACCCGAAGCGGCAGATGATGAACCCCCAGATGAACTTCTTCACATGATTGGCCGTAATCTCAGCAAGTGGCTTGGCTTCGACCCATTTGGTAAAGTAGTCAATGGCGACTATCAGGAATTTTCTTTTGCCTGTCGTCATTGGGAACGGTCCCACCAAGTCGATGGCCCATTTCTGGAATGGCCATGCTGAGGTTACCGGGATGAGATCGTTTTTAGGGCGCAGGGTGTTGGGGGCATGGCGCTGGCAAGAGTCGCATTTGCGGATGATTTTTAAGGCGTCCAGGTGCATGCCTGGCCAGTAATATCCCGCATTCATAATCTTTGCGACCACCATGCGCGGCCCAGCGTGTATCCCGCATATCCCTTCATGTATCTCTCGCACCAGATAATCCGCGTCAACCGCATCCACGCACCGTAGTAATGGCCCTAGGTATGACTTCCGATAGAGCACGCCATCTTGCATTTGGTATTGTAGGGCTTTTTGTTGTATCTTTCTGGCCTCGGCGCGTTGTTCAGGCAGCGCGCCGGTGGTCAGGTAAGAAACTATCGGAGTCATCCAGCTGTCAACACCCGTTTGGATGACATTGACTTCCTTGGGTGGAACAGACGGTTCGCTTAAGGTTTCAACTCGGACCTCTTTTGCTAAATGGCTGAAACTTGTAGATGCCATTTTGCTTAGAGCGTCCGCCGGCTTGTTTTAGCTGCGTTTAATGTGGTCGATGGTGCATCTAGGAAAAGCGGCCATGAGCTCTTTGGCTCACTGGAGATACATGATCATGGAAGGTTCTTTTGCTTCATATTTCCCGGTGATGTGACCTGCTACCAACATTGAATCGACATGTGCGAAGATGTGCTTTGCGCCCAGTTTCTGCGCGATGCGTAGTCCGGCGAGGAATGCCTCGTATTCAGCCTCGTTATTGGTGGCTTTGAATTCGAGTCTGATCGCATAGGTAAACTCTGCGCCCTCCGGACTAACTAGGCGTATTCCCGCACCTACACCGTCTTCGTTTGAGGCCCCATCTGTATAGAGATTCCAAATGGCTTTCTCATCGCACGTTGGCTGCGGGTCTTGTTCTGCTTTGCATTCTTCAACCTTTTCTTGTGGTACCTCCGCTATGAAGTCAGCTAATATCTGTCCTTTGATTGTTGGGCGCGTTTTGTAGTGAATGGTGTGCTCGCCCAGCTCGATAGCCCATTTTGCTAATCTTCCGGAGAATTCCGGCTTTGATAGGACGTTGTTTAGCTTGTAGTCGCTCAGCACGTTGATGGGGTGGCCCTGGAAGTAGCGGCGCAACCTTCGTGATGCGTGAACGAGGGCTAATACTAGCTTCTCCATGGTGGTATACCTTGACTCTGCGTCTGTCAATACTCGACTGACATAATAAATAGGTGTCTGGACCAACTTCCTGTCTACCATCAATACCGCGCTCACCGCCTGCTCTGTGGCGCATAGATACATCGTTAATGGCTCCCTAGGGAGTGGAGCGGTGAGTGTCGGTAAGTCCATCAAACATTCCTTCATCTCTTGAAAGGTCTTCTCCGCCTCTACAGTCCATTTAAAATGGTTCTTTTTTAGGCAGTTTTTTAGCGTTTCGATGAATGGGATGGATTTGCTTGCGTGGTGCGACAGAAATCGGTTGATTGCTACCAGGCGCCCGTTCAATGTTTGAACTTCTTTCAGGGTGGATGGGGAGGGCATTTGCGCGATGGCCTGTATTTTTTCAGGGTTTGGCCTGAAACCATCATTAGTGACCACCACGCCCAGGAACTTTCCCTCTTCCATCCCAAAGGCGCACTTGCTTGGATTCAGTTTCATGTGGATTTCTTTCAAATGCTTGAAGGTTTCTTCGATATCTGTTAGCATTTGATCCTCTTCCTTGCTCTTGACGACCAGATCATCCACATAGACTTCTAGGTTTCTCCCTATCTGTTTGGCAAATGCGCGGTCCATTAACCGTTGGTATGTGGCCCCCGCATTTTTTAGGCCGAATGGCATCTTGGTGTAACAGAAAACCCCCTTATCAGTGCGGAAGGCTGTTTTGTCTTCGTCCTCTAGCGCCATCTGGATCTGATGGTATCCTTTGTACGCATCTAGAAAGCATTTGAAACGGAAAGGCGCTAGGGAGTCTATTTTCAGATCAATCTCCGACAAAGGGTAGCGGTCCTTTGGGCATGCCTTGTTGAGGTCGGTGTAATCCACGCACATCCTCTAACCACCGTTGCTTTTCTTTACCATTACTGGGTTAGCAACCCAGGTTTGGTATCGTGTTTCCCTTAGGATTCCGGCTTTCAACAGTTCTCCGACTTGCTCATTCATCGCCTATGTTTTCTCGGCACCCATGCTTCGGCGCTTTTGCGCGATGGGTTTGACAGAGCGGTATGTATTGAGTTTGTGCTGGGCGAGTTCGCGTGGGACGCCGGTCATGTCTGATGGCTGCCACGCGAACACGTCCATGTTCTTTCGGAGAAGCTGTTTCAGTTTATCCCTGATGCCTTCTGAGATTGTTGGTCCCAGCGTGATGGTTTGATCAGGGAATTTTGTATTCAGGATCCATTTTTCTGGCTTTGTGCGCGGGCATGACTTTAGCATCTTGGCCGGATGGGACTCTATTGTCATGGCGCATTTTCTGTTAGCCCACACGATTGCCACACCACTTGGGGTGGGGAAACCGATTGCGCCTTGGACTGTAGAGGTGACCATGTTGTATGAAGCCATAGAGTCTCGTCCCAGGATGATATCATACTTGGACTTCGTCGGGATGACAAGGAAGGTGACTTCTTCAGTTCGTGAACGCCCCTGTGCTCCCAAGGTGAGGGGGAAAGAAATTTCCCCGAGCGGGGTCACGACTTCGTTCGAAAATCCCATGATTGGGGAGTTGATAGGACACAGTCTTTGCTTTTCTTCCTCGTCCAATAAGTCGAAACATTGCCCGTACATGATATCCGAGTTGCTGCCGGTATCCATGAAAGCTCTGGTAGTTCGGTAGTGGTCGAAGATGGCCGTGACAATGATTGCCCGCGTAGCGGACGGGCCGCCTTTGACCACCGGGAAGCACACTTGTTGCTCTTTCCATTCTGCTGTGGTTTCTGGCTTTCGCTTTTGAAGTCGGTACCCACTGCTATGTATCATCATACTCACATTTTTTATCTTTTTGGGCGGTGGGCCCGCTGTTTGTTTACGCTCCACATTTTGCAGCAGATGTCCCAGTTTACCGGTTTTCAACGCATCCTCGATTGCTTGCCTCAACTGATAGCATTTGTCAGTGTCATGGCCTATGTCTTGATGGTAGGCGCAGAACTTGTTATGGTCGAGCCCTTCCCTGCGCTTGATGACTTTTGGTTCCGGGAAGTCAACATTTTCTGTGGCTAAGACTTGCGCTGGTGTTTTTGTTAAAGGAGTCCAGTTGTTGTGACTCCGCCTACCAGATTTATGCACAAGTGACGTGTTGTGCTGATACTCTTGGGGTGCGGTGGGCTTTGTCACTGTCTGGTTGGCTCCTTGGAGCCTCGTCCAGACATTCCCTTTTCCCCTTCGCTCATTCCTGTTATTTCTGCTGCGCACTGCTTGTGCTTGAGTGTCCGTGTACTGCGGCGCTTGAATTCGGCTCCAAACAGAAAGTTCTCTCTCAGTTTTAGCGTAGTTCTTTGCGCCGTGCATGATCTCTTCCCAAGTGTTGGGCATGCCTGTACATCCGGCTAAAGTGCGGATCAGTGAGTCACACCTCACTCCTTGGGGGAATGCTGCTTTCATAAGCTCGAACCCAATCGGTCCGATCTGCAAGGCCTCTCGATTAAACCTGGTGATGTAGTCTTCGATGGATTCATTCTCACGCCTCTTGACTTGCAAGATGTCTGTGGAATCGCGCTCAATCCTCTTGTTTTGGCTGAAGTGGTCTGAGAATTTATCAGTTAATTCTTTCAGATTGTCAATCTTGCCGTTTGGTAGGCTGTCAAACCATACTCGCGCTGCGCCCGTAAGCGTCTGCGCGAACATGTGACACCATGCTGGTAGGCTCCACCGCGCGCATTTTCCTGCGATTTCGAAGCTTCTTAGGTGGTCGTCAGGATCGCCAGTGCCGTCGAACTTTCCCAGAGTACTTGGGATTTTTGTTCGTGCGGGCAGCGTGGCAAGCGCGATGCGCGGTGTGAACTTTGATTTTTCACTGAATGAGGGGGGATAGTAGGGTTGTGTGAGATCGTCCTCGCCGGACAACAAGTGTGCTCGATCAACGGTGTTGGTCAAGTACTGGCTTGTGTCACGTTGAAAACGACTCTGTGACTCATCGAAGTCTTCCCTCCAAGTTGGGTCAGTGATATGATTGCTTCCGCCGATGTGTCCTGCAGCTCTGGATGGCCCTTCCGATATGGTGACAGGCCTTCCTTCGCTGAAGGACAGAGCGCGAGATGCTTCTCTCAGCTGTTGTTCTTTAATCTTGTTTATAAATGCTTGTTTCAGAGCTTCTTTTTGCTGCGCATACCACACCTCCGGACTAACCATCGGCGCGGTGTGACCAGCGGGTGAAGCTTGAACATTATCAGTTGCAAAATGAAATGACGGGGTTTGCCTCGTCCCGGAGGACGGAGTGCGGCCCATGTCTGTGCCGTGAAACTGCTCCTCCGCATGGCCGTCAGGCTGGCTGGTGGTTGCCTGAGCAACACCAGTGCCAGACATGCCCGTTGGGGAGTTTATTGTTATTGGTAAAGAACTCATGGCTGGTTTTCTGAGAAATAGAAGTTTTTTAGTTGCTGTTCTTGATAACTCAAAAGACGGATGGCGCCAATGAAGAAACACCAATCTAACAATCTAATATAACAATGCTAGTATATGAATATAAGAAAGGGCGTGGTTCTCATTAATTGATAAGACAAATACAAGACACTGTTATCAGATTATTACAAGAGTTTCGACTATAATCTATTTCTCACAGCTTGTGATATGAATTCTCCTTTTAATAATCGATCCCCTCCTCTGATGGCGAAGGTGGGTATTTATAGGCTCCTCAGGTGGCCTATGATTGGCAGTGAGAGGAATGGCAGCTGTCCTGTACTATTGTGGCCGTTGTCAATTCTTGCATTGTCCTTCTGTGATTGGTCCACGTGTCTTGTCATTGTCCTTTTCGTCCTTTCTCGTACCTCGTACTGGCAGGCGATCATGGAGCAGGGAATTGACGCCTCTGATTGGCTATAGATTCTGCTCCTGTCGGGTGACACCTGTCCTTTTTGTGGCTGCGTGCACCGTCTTCTAGAATTCCACGTCACGTTTCTGCGCTGTCGTGGATGTGAGCTTCCTTTCTGCGCACGTGCGGGTACATATCTCTTCAATATGTCTAAGTCAATTTTAGTGATTGTTTTAGCTTCAAGACTCCTTATCTTTATATTTACTACACAGTAACTGGTACATCCACATCTTAGCTGGTGCCAAGGACAGAGAGTCAGAGACAATTTTGCTTCTTTTTTTTTAAACTAAAATTTCATTAAACCACGCTAAAACTGATCCTCAAATCAAGGACCGACGGCACAAACCACTACAACATATAAAACGGACATCGACACCAAGCTTTCCAAACTATCCTTTTACATTTAGACCTATGTTTAAACCAAAGAAAAGAAATCGACTTCACACTGGCCACAATGTTCTCAACACTAGGCCTCACCCCGTTAAAAACCGAGTCATTCCTAGCTTTACCCCACATCCACATCGTAACCATAATCAAACCATGAACCAACTTCGCCTTGAACTTAACACCTTTAATCGTCTTATATACTTCCAACAAATCCTTAACCTCAAAAGCATATATCGGCTCTAACCCACACCATCTACCAATCTGGTCCCAAACATTAGAAGCTATGATACAATCCGAGAGGACATGGATCGCAGTCTCGTCACTATAATGACACCAAGAACACACCGTATTCGGAATATGAACGTTTCTTTTAACCAATTCAATCTTCGTCGGGAGCCTTTCATTTCCGCCTGCCACACCATGATAGAGCATTTTAGAGGAACCCAAGATGTCCACTTTAACACATAATTCGAACCATGATCATTACCACGCTGCATAATCTTTCTAACCGATTGAGTTGAGAAAGGGTTATTTTCTTCCCCGACCCAAACCCTCGAATCATCCCCATCCGAGAGCTTCTTCCCCTCAATATCTTCACATAGCTTGACCCATCGATCGATTTCCTCAGCATTCTGTAATAACCAAAACCACTTAGCGTCCAAAAGCACCCAGCCGTTTACCACTTTAATTCTGTCCGAAACAAAACATGATTTATCCTCTTCCAACCGATAAAGCAGCGGCCATTTATATTTCAATGCACAATCTTCTAGCCAAATGTCCAACCAAAACCGAACTGTATTCCCACGCCCAATGTTAGCTCGAATAAAGCTAGACAACAAAATGTCATTCACCTTTAAAGCTCCCACAACCTTAACAATAGACTTCCAACATCCCGAAGCATATCTATTAACCGGTAAAAAGTCCCACATATTATTGTTTTTGTGACACGCCTCCACTACCCTTCGCCACAAAGCATTTGGGTTTGAACGAAATCTCCACGCCCGTTTAAAAATGAGAGCTTCATTCACATCTTTCAATCTTTTAATACCCAACCCACCGAGCTTCTTGGGGGTAGCAACTCTTTGCCAACTAACCCAATGAATTTTATTAGAATCATTGGACCCGGACCATAGAAATCTTCTCATAATTCTTTCAAGCGTTTCTAATATATTTCCGGTAGCTTTATACAAAGAGAAATAATAAATAGGGAGACTTTCAAGAACCTCTTTGATGAGTATCACCCGGACACCGATAGATAATAACTTAGCCTTCCATACACATAGCCTCGACTCAAAAACCTCAATCACTTTCTTCTAATTCGAACACCTATTCATATTGGCCCCCACCTTAATTCCTAAATAATCAACAGGTAAGTCCCCACGTTTACAACCCAAAACCATAGCCGTATTATCCATGACATTAACACAAGTACCAACCCCAAACAAATTGGACTTATTAATGTTAATTTTCAACCCCGAGCAAATATGAAAACACCTCAAAATTCTAGCAATATTTACCACATTACTAACCGACCACTCCCTGAGAATAAGAGCATCATCGGCATATAATAAGTGGGAGAGCACCAAACCTTCTTTCTCCAACTTCACACCTTTAAATTCCTCCACCTCTATAGCTTTATTGATCACACAAGAGAGCGCTTCCATCACCACCAAATACTAAAACGGGGACAACGGGTCACCTTGTCTAGGACCTTTATGACAATTGAACTCAAACGTAGGCGGCCCATTTACTAAAACTGAGGAACGAGCCGATTGGAGCACACCCAAAATCCACATACACCATCTATTCAGAAAATGCATTTGCTCCAATATAGAATTTAAGAACTTCCAATTAACATTATCGTATGCCTTCTCAAAGTCAATCTTTAACAAAAACGCCTTCTTTGACCTCCTCTTTAGCCAGGTGATAACCTCATTAAGAACTAGCGGCCCATCCAAAATATATCTATCTTTAATGAAAGCCGATTGTGACTCGGAAATAACATCACCCATCACATTTTTAATTCTATTTGCCAACAATTTCGAGATCACTTTACTAACTTGCCAATCAAATTAATGGGTCGGTAATCCTTCATGGAAATAGGATTTTTTTCATTTCGGGACCAAAGTGATAAATGAAGTGCTACAAACCAGGTTAATGAAACCCGTATCATAGAACTCGGATAAAATAGCAAAAAAATCTTCTTCCAAATCTTCCCAAAAATTCTGCACAAAATAAAAATTAAAACCATCTGGACCGGTAGCCTTATCCTTACCACAATCAAAAACTGTGCTTTTAATTTCTTATTTAGTAAATGGCCGAACCAAATCCTCAATCTTTGATGTAGGAACCGTCTTCACATTGTCGCAAACCAAGATTGGTCGAGTACTATAATCTTCATGAAAATGCGACCTAAAATATTTCAATACCTCTCTTTTCACAACCGATGGTTTTGTATTCCATTCCCCCGCCATATCAATCCCCGGAATAGCATTAGACGCTTTTCTCCCATTGATCACTCTATGAAAAAACCCCGTATTGTCATCTCCCAAAGCTGCCCACTTCACACGAGCCTTCTATTTTAAATCTTTATGCCGAGCCTCGTTGATTTCAGCGATTTTTTGTTTGCACTCTTCCATCACCCAAACCTCCTCCTCATTTAATTCCTTCACCTCCAAAGATTTTTCAATTTGTTCCAATTCATCTCTACACATCTCGAGCTCAGCACCTTCTTTTTTGGACACTAGAACCCACCACTTCGTTAACTCTATTCCCAAAACCTTCAACTTACGATGTAACTTAATCTGTGCCAACCCATTCCCATATTCTTTCCTCAAAATACCATGCACCATATCATCACATCCTTCTTTATCGGTCCAGGAATTGAACCATCGAAAAGGTTTATAACCAAAATTCTTGTTAATCATAGACAAGAACAATGGACAATGATCCAAAAATTCCCTAGGCAAAGCTCTTAACGACGCACTCGGCCATTTACTAAAAAGATTCGAACATATAAAAACTCTATCGATCTTGCTTTGTTTATCCCCTCTACCTTTATCGGCCAAAAACGTGAACTTCCTACCTTGCATTGGGTATTCAACCAACCCTGATTCATCTATGAACTCATTGAAATCTTTAGCACTAGTTACATTAAACCTTGTATTTTTCTTTCATCCGAACTTCTAACCGTGTTGAAATCACCTAACGAAATCCACATCCCATCATACATCCCCATTCTATCTTTCAACTCGCCCCATAACACCCGTTTTTGTACATCCGAATGAGGACCATAAACATTTATCACATTGATTTTCTCACCATTATCCTTCAATGTTCCTCTCACCACCAGATAATTCCGGTTCTTATAAACCGCTTCTTTTTCAAAACAACCTAGGTCCCACAAAGACTCCAACCCTCCCGATAGACCCGTCGGTTCAACGAGCTCAAAATCGAAAGCACCTCTACCCCAAAATCGATCCAAAATGTTTCTATCCAAGTCTTTAGTTTTTGTTTGTTGCATAACTAAAAACATCCCATCATTATCTTTCCTCAAACGTCTAACCCATTCATCCTTTCCTATCACACCCACCCCTCGAACATTAATACTGAGACAATTTATGGTTGAACCAACTATACACCTTCTTTAATTATTGTTTCACGAATCAAATTCTGAAAGTCTTGTAAATATGTTTCTAATTTTCGGCCCAATGTAACAGTACTCGACACCTCCACATCAAAAGGAACCTTCTCGACATTACTATCATCCAAAGCCCTCTAAGTTATCCCCATTAACCTTCAACATATCATTAACTACCACCTCATCAATCATCTCAGCCCCCATATCATTGTCCACAGCTTCGATTTCATCACCATTACCCAAACCCACATTTCCAATCTCATTAACAGCACTCGGCCCATCATTATCCAACACTCCATCATTAACCAACAGCTCATCCCCCCCTAACCGGTTATGACCTGGCAAAACAGGCGGGCTGTCGGGTCAGGATGTGCCAACTTAAAAAAATTGGCTCGGGTTGTGATGGATTCAGGTCAAAACAAGCCGATTTAAAAAATGACAGATAAGGTACATGTTAGGATATGTTCAAGTAAGAATGGGGCGAATTCAGAATGGTCGTATACAAAAAAAAAAAAAAAAAAAAAAAAAAAAAAAAAAAAAAAAAAACTTGTACGCGGTGTATCACTTCATTCAAGTCAATATGAAAGAATGAAAATCAATCATTGACTCTTGCTGAATTCGACATTAAGATCCATATGATCATCTTCAACAGGATCACCCAATCTATTCAGCTTTTCATCAAAGATTATACACAATCTAAAACACCCACCCACAAAAAAAAAAAAAAAAAAAAAATTATTAATGTAAATTAGACAACAATCACAAAAGGGTAAACTAATTTAACCTCCATTTGCCTTATTATATCATATGTAACTTTGATTACAGAATTTCTCAAAGTTATGCAACTGTTTTGAACACAAAATAGATGAAGCCAAAAATAAACACAAGAACTAAATCATCATTTTTTAAAACAAATATTATAGCTCAAATTCAGTAAACACATTAAATCCCAAACAATTAAATAAATCAACTAATTCAAGAAAGCTTTCAATTTTCCATCAGCTAAAGAACATTGCTGCTAATAATCATGTAATCGACTTCATAAAACACATTAAGAAGGGGAGAGAGAGGATACAAAAAGAAACACAAAAGTGAAAAGTCTGGAAAAAAACAAATATTTGTTAGGGCTTTGAGATGGCGGTGCGATTTAGTCATCCTTAGTCGTTGACGGTGGTGGCGGTGCACTACAGCTTGTGATGGTGTCGTCGTATGTTGGAGACGTGGAGTTGAGTGTTGCTGATTCACAACTGTATGATTAATTTGTTTAAATAGATAGGTCAGGTAAGGTGGTTTGGGATAAAGTGTGCAGGAATGTCTACTTGACGGTCTCTTGGTTATGCTTATGTCAACTATGTGAAACAAGAAGATACTGCAAGAGCTATTGAGGTGCTTAACTTCACACCTGTTAATGGGAAGGCAATTAGGATTTATGTATTCTCATCACGATCCCAGTGTGCGCAAAAGTGGTTCTGGAAATATACTTATCAAGAATTTGGACACAGCAATTGACCATGGGCGCTACATGATACCTTTTCTACCTTTGGGAATATTCTCTCTTTGCACATATCTACCGATTCAACTGGTCAGTCAAAAGGCTACGGATTTGTGCAGTATGACAGCGAGGAATCTGCACAACCACCTATTGAGAAAACTCAATGGCATGCTTCTGAATGACAAACAAGTATAAGCAGGTCCCTTCTTACGCAAGCAAGAAATAGAAACGGCTTCTGACAAGACAAAATTTACTAATGTCTTTGTTAAAATCCTTTCTGAAACAACTGATGATGATTTAACTAAGGCACTTAGTGAATATGGAACAATCTTTAATTACACAATTTGATGAAAAGAATGGTATGTTTGCTAAAGCACAAAAAAGGAATGAAAAGAAACATGAACTAAAACAAAGATTTGAGCAAAATATGAAAGCAGTAGTAGACAAATCACATGGTTTAAACCTATATATTATAAGGATTTAGATGATACTGTGTCTGATGAAAACCTCAAGGATCTGTTGGCACCTTTTGGTACTATAACTTCTTGCAAGGTCATACGAGATCCTAATGGAGCTAGCAAAGGATCAGGTTTTGTTTCATTCTTGACTTCTGAGGAAGATTCTAGCGCACTTTCTGGGACGAATGGCAAGATGATTGTTAGCAAGCCCCTTTATGTAGCACTCGCACAACGGCACAGTTCTCACAAATGCGCCCAACTGCAATGGCACCCATTGGAGCTCCTCACATGCCAAAGTTCCCTTCTGGTGGTCCTGGTCTAGGTCAACAAACGTTTTATGGTCAACCTCAACCTATCTTCATCCTTCCCCAACCTGGTTTTGAGTACCAGCAGCAACTTGTACCAAGTGAGAGGGCAGGTGGAGGCCCACTGCTAAACTTTTTCATGCCAATGGTTCCGCCAGGTCAACAAGGACAGCATCCAGGTGGAAGGCGTGTTGGTATTTCTGGTCAGCAGAATTAGCAACAGCCAGCTCCATATATGCAGCCACAGCATTGGTGATGTATCAATGTGTTCTGTTCCATATAATGTTGGGAACGCGATGCACAGCTTCTGCACTTGCAAATGCTTCTCCAACAAAGGTAACTGGAATGCTATTGGAGATGAATCAGATAGAGTTTCTTCACTTGCTAGAATCACCAGAAGCATTAAAGGCAATGGAGGTCCCCGAGAATCTCTCAGCAGCGGGTAGTCCTGCTAATCAACTTGCTGCATTGTGACATTGTCTAATGTCTTTGAATGATGGCAGTGATTTACTAAACCCTAAACCAATCGAGGCGTGTGCTACTCATATCATGCTGGTTTTGGTTTAGTTGGATTATGTGATTTTGAAAAATTGTTTATAGCAGGAAAATATGGAACTGTATTCATAACACTTTGAAAATTTACATACTAACAGTAAAAGTACTAATATCTCATTTTTTATGATTTTTTTTTTAAACATCAATTTAGGCATAAATTATTAACTTAAAAAGGCTAAACTAATTCATATCCATCTCATTAGCCAATCAATTCGGCTTCTCATCAAGATTATACACACCCACCAAAAAAATAAACTTTTTTTAAACTAGACAGCAACAGTCACAAAGGGTAAACTAATTTAACCTCCACTTGCCTTCTTACATCACATGTTACTTTAATTACAGAATTTTTTCAAATTCCTGCAACCATTTTGAACACAAAACAGATGAATCCAAAAATAAACACAACAAGAACTTTCATTTTTTAACCAAATCTTATATCTCAAACTTAGTGAACACATTAAATCCTGAACAACTAAATAAATCAAGAAATTTATAAAAGCTTTCAATTGTGCATCGGCTAAGGAACATTACTGCTAATCATCATGTAATCAACTATCAAATCCATTTCAGAAACACATTAAATCCAGATTTCAACAAGTAATTGACTTCAAAATAAAAGAAACACGCCTGATTGGAAACTAGAAGTGACTGAAGAAGACGAGAAGAGCAATTAATGATGAATCGATGTTAAGCCTTTAAAGTTGAAACTGAGATCGACCAAAGCAAAGAAGAATACCGACCAGTTCATGTTTTTTAACTTAACCATCTTGACCCGTTATCCTGACCCCTCCATTGTATTAATTAATACTTAATATGGCCATTCTGACCCGTGAGTATTGATGTTAACCAAAAATAGCCCATGGCTTTCTTTTTAAAGTCCATATCAGCCCAAACATAGACCCTTTGGGCCATAATTGTCAGCTCACAGGTCTAATTAAAAGCCAAACTATAGGGAATTTAAGCTCATAGATGAAAACAGTTTCCTATAAATTCCACAAGTAATAATTAAAAAAAAACAATATCCTAACACAGAAAGTTCTTAGTAATACCATGAAACAGCACCAAGAACAAGTTTTTTTACAGCAAATTTGTGACAAATCTAGAGCAAAATGTTTGAAAATACAAAATTTAGATGAAATTCAGCTCTGAAAATATAACTAGTTACCTTGACGCATGCGCTTAATTCGTTCAAGCGCGCCAAGGCGGCTCCCACCGTCTCCATTTTCAGCCTCTTTTCCTTGTGCTTCTTCTTCTTCATCCCTTTTTCTAATAAGCCCTCCAAACACGGCTTCTGGTACATCTTTCTGTGAGATTTCAACTTTGCCATCATCATCTTCATCTTCTTCATCACTTCCTTCAGGAAGTTCAATCTCTTCCTTGTTCTGGATTAATCCTGACTCCTTTTCTGACAATTGAACGCCACCATGCACAAATCTAGCGGCGTTTGTATCATTAGCCGAAACATTCGTAGCAGCGTCAGGCGCTACCTTCCTTTCTAAAGCAGCCATTTCATCTTCAGCTTTCTTTGATTCATCCATGGCCGTTTCATCACCATTAGCCTTCTGCATTAAATACTCTGGTAGCATCACGTGTGTCTGCAAAAACCGGTTAAAACAAATCATTAGTATTTCCTAAAAGTAACAAAAAGAATAACAAAAAAAGATTAGTACACCATACCTGGCTATGTCTTGCAGTAACACTTCTCTTAATACGAAGCATGTCTCTAAAAGTATCCTCATTGCCATGTTGTACTTCAAATTCATGCCACTTAGTCCAAAAGTCACTATCAGACCATCGTGGGTCCGCCAGCCAAGATGCATAAACGTATATTTTCCGAGCACGATCAATTTCTCCCAAACTCTTTTCCAGCTCAGCATACTTAATACACATCTTCATTGCATCCTTTTCAGGAAGCCCATCAGACACAATTGCTTGCTCATAAATCTCCCTAGTTTTAGGGACTCCAAAAATTTCAGCTGCCCGGGCTATGTAAATTTCATACATGCTCAGTTTTTCACTTGGTGGAACCGCTTTTGTTGCTTGATCATAAACCCTCATGGCTCGTTTAGCTAAACCATAATCCTCTTCCAGTTTAGCATATTGCAGATACAACGGCTTTACAACTTCAGCAGGGGCCTGGTTCAACAACAGTAACAATCAGAATTTGTAAATAATTGACACTGTGAACACAATTTTTAAGGAAAAGTAACCATAGTACCATACCATTTCAACAGCGTGCTCAAATAGCTCTCGAGATCTTTCAAGCTTGGATTTCCCATATCTTTTGACAAATTTTGAGAGATATGTAACCCAAATGTCTTTCACATGTGGATATTTGAATATTTTCACACCTCTTTCATACACCTTAAAAGCATCCTCAAAGTACTTATTATCCTGGACAATATTCAAGTAATATTTAGCAGGGTGATCAATGAAGAAAGTATGGATAATAAAGAATGTAAAGAGTGATTTTTACGTACCTCTAACAGCATTGCATAGTTTATAATAATCTGTGGTGTGGCAATACGCAGATCCAAGATTCTCTCGTATACAGCTCGCGTAGATTCCAAAGTTCCTAAACTTTCTTCTAGATCAACATAAAATGTCCAAAGTCTTAGAGATTTGTGCAACTTTATTTGTACTGGTTCATTGCCATCAGCAGCCACTGAAACACATAACAGAAAAACAAAAAGAACAGTGTAAGTTACAATTTTAGGGTCCAATCATCAACTTGGTTTAAAAAGCGTCTGAGTCGCGAGGCAGCGTCACCACATATACTTCTGGATCAAAATTGGTCAAAGCCAGGGTCTGTAGGAGGCTAATATGTAAAGAGAACCAAAGGGATGAAGTTATGAAAAGTTTACTTCATAGCTCGTATAAAGGTTTATATGCAATACAGATGAGAGAGGCGCAGCTTCTGGTTGTACATAGGGCCAGCCCAATACATATGGAGGATAAAGCTAGGGCTTCGGGCCCCCACTTGTTCAGAAGTTTTTTTCATATGTGTTTGTTAAAAACAACTAACAGGGAAAGAATGAGAACGCCCAGCGGAACTAGAGCAGATTTGCATACATTGGAGATCAATCGTCAACTTCCATATATAGGTTTGTGAAGAGAATGGGACTGAAAATCAGAAAGAACGGTTACGAAAGGATGTAAAGAAGGGCCCTTAATCCAGATATAAGGTAAATGTTTGTTTGTTGGTACATGTTCGTTCTTTATAGTTGTACACTTCTAGTCCTAGAGAGTAGAGACCCTTATGTAAAATGCAAGGATGCATATGCTTATTATTAAGTTATTTGATGGATATGTATTAATATGACTATTGATGTATATGATAATTCAAGCTTTTATAACAACCAAAGACAGAATGATGATACAACTTAATAACTTAATAGCACTTTAACTTCCATCATCATTCTAACCCATTTACAGCCATTTGTTAAACTCCATCTTTCTAACCCTAATTACAGCTGGGCCGACCTAAGGGCAATTCTTGTAAAGTAATGGCTTTGGTACCTACTTTTCTAAGAGAGAAGTGTAAAGCTGTAGACCATCTCAAGCCTGATGTTTTTGTTGGTAACAAATGTTGTCATTGAAGAAAAGCTCTGGGTACGTATGATTTCTAATAACCACAGTTTAATCTTAAATATCAATTATGAAACTTATAGTGTTACACTAGATGCTTATAATTTTATTTGGTATCTCCATGTAGTCTTTCTAACTAAAGCAAAGAATACACATATACCAATAACTTAAGCTAAACCCACACAAAAATATAAGTTCAAATATGAAAAAAAAGCCCTGAATTTGGAGTTCGATTTAGGTGTCCAAATACATTGAGCCGCCCAGCGTACGGGATGTGCATGCCTCGCGCCTTTGCTGTCAGGACCTAAATGCCTCGGAGGCTCAGAGTGACTCGCACCCTTTTAAACCAAGCTTATAAATTATTAAACAAATAAGAGAAAAAGAAAGTAGCATAGGTTACCTCTGCGCTTCACCTCAGCAGATGGTTCAGCAGTAGCGCGCCTCATTAATTCCAGAGCACCCCTAAAATTTTTGTGTCTAAGTTCCATTTCAGCCCATTCACACCATACACTAGCAAGATTATCAACAGCTTTATAATTAACTTGCACGGCTTTATCGAATATCACTCTCGCATTAGCAATGTCGTTATGAGCCTCATACAATTTAGCAAACGCAACCCATAACGTATGAGGCTTTCCAACTGCTTTCATTGGATCAATAGTTCTTACCGCCTCAGTATACGTCAATATCTGCTTTGTCGGATTCCCTTCAAAGATCTTCACTCGCCTATGCCATTGTTCAACATTATGCGGATTTTGACGAAGAAGCACACTATTAGCTAGCTCCGGTCTTCTATCCATAAGATTCTCTAATCTCGCTATCCGTAAATCAACATCCTTCTCATCACACAACCAAAACCGCTTAAGCTTGTGTTCCAATTTCGCCACATTAAGCCGATCATCTTCTTCATCTTCATCGCCACTGTTCTCTTCCTCTTCCTCTTCATCTTCGTCTTCATCCATCCCTTCCATTTTCAATGCAAGCACACTCTCCTCAAACTGCGAATACGCATCAAACACCACACTAAAATCCCTAACCGTAACAACCGTCGTCATCCCTTCCTCAAACACATCCCTCGCCTTCTCCAACAACTTCCTCCTAATATAATAATCCGCCAACGACGTCCACAGCCTCCCCACCTCATCCGTAAACTTCCTAATCCCCCCTCTAATAATCGCATCCACATTCAACCCCGATATCTCACTCGCATGCTGCGTCAACAACTCACACAACTCCAACCACAACCTATGCTTCGTCTTCCCCTTTATCGAATAAAACCTATCGTCATTCAAAACCCCGGCCAACCTCTCCGCCGCCTCTTGCCACATCCCCGAATTCACCAAAAACTCAATCAACTCCTCAATATGCCCAGGGTCATACTTCAAATACCGCCTATACACCCTCAACGCCGTCTCAATCGGGACGCCTCGTTGTCCCACAAACACCAAATAAAGCTCCCAAATCCTATCATGTTGAGTAACGGGCAACGCGCAGAGCGCTCTATCGAAAGTCCTACGCGTCCTAGTAACCAACTTCTGTTCAGTCAAACTAGTCAAATACATAATCCAAACCCTAGGCATTTTATGCATAGTAACTAAAGCACGTTCGAAAGTATTATTCAACGATTGGTAATAGGAATGGGAAATAGGTAAGTTACGGACTAACTCGAGGCGTTCACGGAGATAGGCGTGCCATAGTTTGTAGCTACCGGGTAAGGCTTTTAAGGCGCGTTCGTATATTATGGCTCGTTTTTTGAAAGGGGATTCGGATCGAGCGATTAAGTAACGCCACCATAGTTTTAAGCTGAAGGGGTTTCGAAGGAGTTCTTCTTCGTAGAGAAGGTCGTCTTGGGATGGGTATAATTCGGTTGGGATTGACATTGGTGGTGTGTGGATTGAAGTGAAAACCAAACAAAAGAAACCCTAGGAAAGATGATGAGAAGAGATGTTATAGTGAAGAATAGATCCGGTGATTATGATATTTTCTCTTCTTTTATTTTAACTAGGGGCATATAGCCCGCGCGTTGCTGCGGGAATACAACAAAAATTCGATAGGTATCGGTTCGTTACAGTACCAGTATACCCATGCTTTTCCGCGGGAATGCGACACAAATAAAGTCACGATATATTGATTCCCCGTGCTTCGCTGCGGAGCTCCTATTGCGTTGAGGGTTTGGTGGTCGTTAAAGATCGCGTCTCGCTGCGAAAGCTCCTGTTGCGTTGACAGTTTCGTGGACATTAAGTAACAGTTGTGGGCAAAAAAAATATACTCGCGGTCCATGACCTTGTAGACCAGCCTTAACATTACAACAGTTGGGTTAAAAAAATACTCGCGGCCCATTACCTTACAAACCAACCTTAACATTACAACAGTTAGATTGCCTATTGTTGACTTCATCTGAGGCTCACAATTACAAAACATTACAAAGTATTCCAATAACCGCGGCCCATTACTTGTTCACCAAATATGAGGCTCACAATTGCCGTTCACCAAATATGAGCCCACGCTTTTCAAATAGCGGTTGTAACTCCTAGGCTTTTAAAGTCAAAGTTGTATACAAAAGCCAACAATGGTAGGCACTATACAAACGTCAACAATTTGCAATTCATTATTATATATTTTGCGTATGCTAGTAACTGACACTATTGAAGTGTCTTTAACTTAATATATAGAAGAATAAAACCGTAAATTAGATAAAGATGGTAGGTTTGCGACACTGTTTTCTGACTAATATTTTATGTTCTTTACAAAATATTGGTGAAAACGGTTTATTTATTTTTGAAAATATTTAAAAAAAAAAAAAAGTGACACAGGAAGCTATTCGTTTTCTGACTATGGTTTAACGGGTTATTAGTAGCAATACTTCGACTTCAGGGGGACAAGGGTTTGTATTTAGTAGATTAGGGTTTAGATCCAGAAAGGGATGGCGGCGCAGCTTGTTGTCCGTTTTCTGTTATTTTAATGTAATTTGCTGGTTATAAATAATATAAACGGTACTCGGTACACACTTTTGTTCAAAATCGGTACCGGTATTTTCGGCAAGAGTACGATACCGATCTCATCCCTATCGCTCGGTAGTTGTGGGCTTAGGTTTGAAACAAAACCAATTTAGTAAAACTCAACGAGAATTTTTAGACGAGTTAATGGAACACCAAGAAATTTGGGTGCATTTTTTTATAGGGGAGTACGGGACAGTATTGGAAAGTGTATAATTGCATTTGATTTGATGGAGTTGGTTCAGCAAATCATCAAAATTTGATAGAGCTGCCTACGGATGGTATCCTTATTGCTAAAAAATATGGTGTGGTTGTTCACTTGTTCATAGTTTAAGCATGAATGACATTCAGACTTACTTTCACACACTTGAGACTCCACATAAAGTCAATATACCTAGAAGGGTGATAACAATTGCATTTGTGGATCGCGGTCATTATGTACATATTAAATTAGATGGGGAGTATCCGATACCTCTAGCGTGTCGTTATTGGACGACAAACCGAAGCGATGATTAGCAGCTTGGGAACAGCTTTGTAGAATTGCAGGAGCCGAATGCAACGGTTTAGTGAAGTAATGAATCCTAATCCAAACCTCAATATGTAAATGTTGATTCAACTATCGACACTCACACGTATTCGTTTTTTCTAATTTAAAAATATTTTATTTTAAATATTGAAAGTAATTAACAAATTAAAAATAAAATTACATTTTAAATATTTACATTTTGAATGTTAAATAAAATTACACTACGTATAGGGGTTGATACATATCAAAGTAACACGTAGCACCTCAATAAGCACTGGATTGATCAATCTAATGCATTATACGTATTGATCAGTTTGCATCATAGAGTCAGATGAGTGTTAAAATAATTTTGGAGTGTGTCGAATTGAATCAAAAGTGCGTCAATGACAGAAGCACTTGCGTACTTAAATCACTTATAAATAAGCTAGCTCACATTAGACTGTCCGTTGTGGGCCGCGAGCGAGCTCCGACGCAAGCGAGGTTTCAGCCTGGTGCTCACCCCCAGCCACAACAGCCCCACGCGAACAACCGCGTCACGAGCACAAGCAATGATGGTCACGTGCGTTAACGGGAGAAAGTAAACTTTGGTCACGCTGGTGCTCACCTTCAGCCACAACGGATATTCTTAGTTTGCCAGTTTTGCTGTATATAGTAACAAACATTTCTCTTTATTATATAATAACAAAAAAATTGAAAAAAAAAAAATAATAACAAAACATTTCACTTTCTTATATTTTATTCTATACCTTTTTTAATATTTTTTTCTTTTTTGACTTCTAACAATCCTTTGGAAAAGAGTTGCAAATATGGGTCAGCCAGCAAGCATCTATCTTATTACATCAACGCATCATATATTTTATATAACCGAATCCTCTTTCATTAAAAATCAATAGGACCCAAAAAATACCACCCTAAAACCTCATCACTAACCCTTTCGTGTCTATCTTTCAAATACAAAATTAGTTATTATTGTTGGGCTTGGTGGCCTCGGTTTAAGTTTCTGGCGCCATTGGCTTGGCGGCCTCAGTTCGAACATAAGTGAGACTGCGGAAAGTGGTGGTGGGAGATGAGATGGCTGTAGGGCTCGAGATGCTATCTGATGATGAATTTTGAGCATCACGTTTCCACTGCAAGCTTCTAGCACCACCTTTTATTGGGAGGCGGGACCTGTATGCACTCGGGATGCTGCCTCTCGGGAAAGGAATTCTACCGAATCTAGATGCAACAAATGGAGAACCCCACACCCCACGGGGCCATAATGTGGCTGGTGCCGCAACTTCTTGTTGACTGGATTTTTTCTTTACGACCTGCAATACACAAAAAGTCAGAATCTTAATAAATGTCACAGTCCAGTAGTCAACATATAGATAAATATAAGCTGCACCTCCTAGTATCTTGGATTGTTACAACAATAAATAGTGTGACATACACACCCATATACAGATACACACACGTGTGTGTGTAGAGAGAGAGAGAGAGACAGACAGAGAGAGAGAGAGAGAGAGAGAGAGAGAGACGTGCCTTTAGAATACGTGACATAAAGGACGTAGAATCCAAAGACAAAGCATTTTCTGCAGCTTCCTTTGTCATGAACTCCACATAAGCCGACCTGCATAAGAAGCCAGGTTTAAAACAAACGAAAACGAATTATTTAGGTATAAATGAAACAAAGAAAAAATTGGGTTGTCAACTGAGAAGGTCATATGTAAGTCTGGCGAAACAAGTGAGTCAGGTTTGGTCCAGGGTTAAAAGGGGTTGAGTGAAAATGAGTTTGGATCAAACAGGCCGTTTTTAAAATCACTGGTTCTGGTCAAAAGAGGTTCGGAAATTAGCTAGGGTTGAAATTAGTAGTTAATAAAAAAAAAAAAAAAAGTTCACGTGCTATACTTGCATTTATGGTGGCTAGTGACAACATGTATTTGCGGCGGCAAGCTGAGAAAACAGCGGTGGAGGCAGGAGGCAAGGACAGAAGTGGTGGTTGTTTCAGGAGGCGTTAGTGGATGTGACACAGTGACAGATAGTGGCGGTTGTGTAGGTGGTTGAGGGGTCCATCGGGCAGTGGAAGCAAGGCGACAACCAATTAGCGGTTGCGACAAAAAATGTGTGGGTGTTACTCACCTATTTGGACCCATATTAAGTTAGAAAATAGAAAATGGTTTTAGAGTGACCCATTTTAAATCGTTGCTTAATTAGAGTCGGCCCAAATTGACCAACTGTATAGGTTGAGAAAAGCCCAAATGAACCAGAATGCAATTCTTTTGACCCAAATCAGCCCATCTATTGAAGGACAGGTCATGGTTGCCAGGCTTAGTCATATGGTAAGGTACAGTTCATAAAACAACCAAAAGAGAAGAAAAAACAATGACAAACCCTTTTGGCTGTCCCGTTGCGGCTTCGGTTAATATAACCACTTTCAATACATCCCCGAACTTGTTGAAGTGCCGGGAAAGACTATCCTTGGTAGCAGCAAAATGAACCTGTATAAAATTTCAGTTTTAGAATAAGGCAAAAATAAAAATACATCCGATTGACTATATATAATATTACTGCCATTACATTGCTAACAAAAATGGTTCGTGAATCCACATCTTCAGTAGATTTACCAATGGAATTGACACCTGCCAGCATGAAAAACATAAAGAATCATTACACTAAAAATTAATTCATTCAAAACAAGTAAACACTGCCCCAATTATATCTATATTTGGTTAAACTTCACTGCCGGGAAAAAACCGGGCAGTAAAAACGAGACGGAATCAACTAATATTATAGGTGGCAATCATGACCTAGTCTTTAAAAAATGGGTTGATTTGGCAAATATGGGTTCATTTGGGTCACCTCAATCAGACAACGGGTCAAAACGAGAACCTAAAATAAAACTTGTTGGCTTAAGAAAGCTCCTAACGGGTACAGCAGCACCACCCATGACCATTATTCGTCTCCTAACGCCTACTTGTCACCGTCAGCACCTCCACATGCACTCCTGCCACCAACACCGCCACCAACATCACTACAAAAAACTATAGCGGGTTTGGGCCCGAATGGTTTTTGCCAGAGCCAAATTAATAGGTTTCTTTTTTTTGAAAAACAATCCGCTTTGACCCAAGCCCATTTTGCTCAGGACCAACTCTGACCCAAACCCGTTTTGACACATCACCCAAACCCAACCAGTTTGCAAGGCTTAATTTATATAGAAATATATCCAGAAAACAGAGGTGATAGCACTCACCAACTGATGGCAGTGTCTTCTGGTGGACATCCCTTTGAATATGTATAACAGGCACCCCCTGATTACAAACACAAACGTTATAAACAACCCTGCTCTTAACATTATTTTATAGAAAATGGCGTTGAACACAATCTTACATTTGCATTGCTAACAGTTGCAGGATTGCTATTGTTGCCAGCACCAAACTCAGTCTCCTGCACAAGTTTCTGATGGTCCAAATCTGAAACCCCCTTCGGTTTATTTACATTGGAATAAATATTTGCCATCTTAGCAACAGGAATATTCTCAGCTCTGTATGGGTTTTTAGAAATCCCATCATGTTCCATCATAGAAGCATCTCCCACATGTTCCCCAGAATTAGTTGGAACATCAGCCTCGTGTTTCCCATCTTCTGTGAATCGGTCAATGGTATTTGATGCATCTGTACTATTATGGCCAAGTCGGTCAAACACATTTCCCGAGGATTTGACTTTTACAACGTCTTGAGCAGCTTCTGCAACAGCTTTAATGGCAACTGCCATAGCTTTAGGCACTCTAGCAAGTGAACGTATTTTCGGAGGGCGGTCTTCAAGTGATGGGTCATCGGTAGGTGTCGAAACTGCAGACCGTAATCGTTTAAAAGATGGTTCGGAAGTCAAACCAGATGGCCGGGAAGTACCGACCGCGTCTCGAACTGCAAATTGCAGTAGCCTTCGTGAGGCACCAACGGTTGACTTAGAAACTGTTTCTCTCTGAAATAAACAAATTATCATGTGCTGATATATATATATATATAGATATATTGACGTATAATATAATAAAGAGAGAGAATTCAGACCTTGACTTGTGAACCTTCATCAATGTGATCCGTTTTACCACTGCGGTCTCTTTTTCTCTGAATAAGTGGTTTAGGTGATGTTGAACGATTCAAATGATTTTCATCATCTGCATGAACGTTGGCAGTGACAGCACTCCGAAGTGGAGGTGGTTCAGCTGGATCTCTTATAACCCCTTTCCAATCTTTGATTCTTCGACTCTTAGATAATTTATCAGATTTTGTCACCTCTGATTCAGACAAAGGTTTCTTTTTGGACACTTGTTCATCAGTAAGACGAGATTCTTTTGATTGTGCATAAAGATTTAAGTTTGATTGCAAATGATCCCACAACCTGCTTGAAGAAGGGTGATATTAAAAAAACGTAGAAACACAACAGATTTTCGCAGAGGTAGCAAAATGGTTGCATTGAGTAACAAGTCAAAAATAGGCTTGCCTGGAGTTGGGTTGACATGAAACGTTTATTAGATTTGTAATTTTTATATATAATTAATGTGTCAAATATAATAGCAAAAAGAATATTACATTATTACTTACATAACAATGTAACTTTTTAGTAGAAGTGACTAATGACGTTTTATCCAGTTAAAAATATACTTTGGGAGACTCTTGACCGTTTCCCTTTTGATTTTGAATAAATTTTTAATATAATTTTACGCTTTTGATGAAATAACATAACCCGAATAAGCCATTTTATATAACGAGTTCAACATTGCCACCTCTAGCATCTAGCAAAAAAAATCCAGTACAAATGTAATAATGTATTACCAAGACACAAAGGAATCACTGTCATCACCCAAAAAGACATTCAACTCATTCCTAGCTTCTTCTTTGCGCCGACCATTTTTGAGCAAGACGATCACATATTCCTACAGAAGCAAAATAGATGATTAAGTTAACGAATGGATCAGAAATGTGATTTAAGTCTCTAAACAGAACTTGATTCTAAATGCCTCATAGGCATAAATTCCAGAGAGCTAAAGAGGTTCCAAATTATTCAAATAACTGAATGTCAATTATCTTGATCATCTATAATCAACTTCATCAACACCTAATGGAGGCAGAAGGCCACAAAAAAATGAGTTGTGAAACTTTCTAACTAGTCTAGCCTCTTATCATTATATCATAAAAATTATAAACCCTCCATGATCAATTTGATGCATAAAAAATAACCTAAAACGAACACAAATATCATATGTAATAGCTGATCAGCTCTTATTCTAATGTGTAGTGCAATCTTCTGTTATGTGTCTAGTCTTGGCCCATTTGCCATGAACCAATTACCATGTACAATTGTCTTGAACTTCCAAGGAATATTTAAGGCCACATAACTTATGCAGGGAATGGAGCCACGTAGGCCATGCAAGGCTCAACACATTTTATTGTTTAATCTATTTGAATTGCTCTTACTTTTTGTTGGTTAGTAGTTATATGAGGACATCCTGGGGGTAGGTCACAAGTTCGATTCATGCACACCACAAAAAAATTCCCCGTGATGGTTTGAGCTTAGGCAAGGAGGACACCAGTGTGTGGGTAGGGATTCGAACTTGAGATCGCTAGGTTAGGGTTGTATAAGGATTTCCACTGAACTAAGCCTTTCAAAAAAAAGTAGTTATATGAGGAAACGTAGGGATGCCCACCTTCCAACCTCTCTTTCCCATATTGTAGGTAGGTTTGTTTTGTTTGCTACTTAAAAGGGGTACGGGGTTATCTTTTATAATATGCAGAAAAACTATCTACTCGCCCAAATTCTTTTTGGCCAACGAATTGTTGGAATCACATCATCTCCATGACAGTGTTGAGGTAAAAGTATATGTGTATCCAGTATCCACACAGTACAAATTAAACACTGAGCATTCCAGGACACAACAAGACAGAAGCATGAATTCACAAGTCTGCTGTAGCAATATCAAGTTTATGTTCTTGGCAACAATGGACAAAAAAACAGAATAAAAAAAACTTCATGTGCTCATTTTCAATTTATTTGTTTTATATTAGGTATATTTTATTAACAACTTAAAATCATAAATCAAAACATCATGAGGAACAGACATAAGATTTAGTAAAGTAAAGGCAGTTAATTTTAGGGCAGACTTTATTTACAAAGAGTTCCTAATCATTCATGGTTGTAAAAATCGCGCCTAACCTCCGATTAGTCGCCCATTAATCGCTAGTCGGAGCTTCACCAAGTAATTTTCATCCAACTGGCCAATTAATCGCTAGGCAGTCAACCATGGTAAAAGCCGGTCCCAATGGCAGTCTTGTTTCAGGCAAAACTTGTAAATTCTGGACAGATTAGGGCCAAAAGTCCAAAACCTATAAATTCCGGAGATTAAACCTATCTACTTAAAACTATGGGTCGAGGAAGGATTTAAAACATGTCTACTTAAAACAGTTACATATAAAACTGCGTGTATATAACTACATACATAGAACCGATTAATTCGGATTAATTGCTAGTCAATACCCCACCGGCAGACTAACGCGCTTAGCGATTCTTACAACACAGATATCATTAAACCACAAATTCCCCATAAACAATCAGTTGGACCAATTTTCTGCTAAAACAAAAACATACCACAAGAGTGTCATCTGTATAATCCCCCATAAACTCCTTTAGCTTCTCCTTCACTCGCTCGCGCAACCGCCCGGCTCCATCGCCAGAAAATATTATCTTAAAACTCAAATCATCACCACTTTCCATCAAAAAACCTGTCACCTCTCTGTACTAATCAAGCTTTTCTTCAAACTAATAGTCCAGCAATGCAAATTAACAAATCGAATTAAATTGAATTATACGAGAAACCCTAGTTTTTTATATATATTAAAGGAGTGAGGGAGAATATGAATGAAAAGGTGTTTATGATTTGAGGGAGGGTATGTGTTTGTTTTATAGGTGTTAATAAGAATAATAATACGAACCTAGGATGAAGAAACGACGGCAATGGATCAGGTTGCTTATTGCTGTATGTGTGTTTCTCTCTCTAGAAGTGCAATGTGGAGGTGGTAACGGGGTATTAGTTTCAGTACTGGGCTTATTATGGTTTGGATCTCATGACGCTTGTGCGGGCCGGCCTCTATCATATACATATGTACGTCTATTTTATTATCACTTGAATCACTCACTGAATGTTAATACCTGTATACATTATTTTTTTCAAATATTTTAATAGATAAATACAAGTTGTACTCGGTAGTCGGCAGTGGCGAAGCTTGAGAATTTGGAACAGGGGTCGGAAGTCAGCGGTCACGGGATGGGACGTAATTTTTTTTCTATAGCTTTGGTACGGGTGATATGTTCGGGTCGGTGATTCGATTCGGGTCGAGTCGAGTCAAACATTAAATACAATACATATCAAAGTTCTAATCATTGTTTAACAAACAATTGAACAAAGACACTAGAACATTAAAATGAGACAAATGGTTGATACCTGGATGAACAATTACCGTTCAGCCCACGACTTTTAAGATTTTGGTATGCTTCAATTACGGATAGCGGTGCAAATGAGCAGAGCTAAACCCGAACTCGACCAGGCTCGAGCTCGAAAAACTTATGAGAGATCGGCTCGTTTACTATCTATTAGTTAATATTTTAAATAAAAGTAATATTAATAATATTTTCGGAGCTCGATAAATGAAGTTCGGCTCAGGCTCGTTTAGTAAACAAGGTTAAATGAGGGGGTAAATATTATTAAATATTAATAAACCTAATATTACACTAAGGCTCGACGAGCCTGACAAGCTTCACATGCTAGGCTGAGCTCGGGCTCGATTAGTAAACGAGCTTTGTTTTAAGCTTAAGCTCGGGCTTGATAACGCTCGGCTTGTTTAGAGCCTTTTACCAAGCCGATCTTGAGTAGCTAAGAGATAACAAATGCATCGCTTGCTCATTGAATTTACTATCCCGCTCATGTAGTTGTTAGGCTTAGGACTTTAGGATTTAGACTTTACATTTACTTTGTTTTGTATAAAAGTTTTGGTTTATATAACTAATTTTTATTTTAAAAAACGGGGGGGGGGGGGGGGTCGAAACCGTATATATCAAAAAAATTCCATACGAAGAGTATATACTCAGAAGTTCTGAGCGAAAATTCGGGGGGGGGGGGGGTCGGCTGCCCCTCCCCACCCCTTGAATGCTACGCCACTAGTAGTCGGCTCTTAAACTTGGAGAGTAACTGCAAATCAGGCTTTAAAAGTTGGACTCGGTCAACTCAGGATTACTCGATCAACTCGGCTAGTAACTGCAAATCAGCTTATTTTTATTAGCCGATGTTTATGCATCAGTGGTCAATGATTAGCCAATGATTATGCATCGGTGGTTAATGGTCAATGTAGGTGGTCAATGTAGTTATTGTAGATTATTATTCTATTTCCATATTATCTTTTCCCTTGTAACTATTTAAGTACATTTTATGTTAATGAGAAAACAAGTCATTGTATAATCTCACATGGTATCATTGTAGGGTGTACTGTTTTCGAACATCACCCCTGCCGTACATTTACATAATATTGTTGGTCACTTCTTTGGTTCTACACCTCTTTTTTTATTTTTTTCAAGAATCCACATAATATTGTCGGTCATTTTTTTGGTTTTGCACCTCTTTTTTTTTCAAAAAAAAATATTTTCGGTCACATCCACATCAAGTTTAGTTATATTTTCGGTCACTTTTTCACAGTTTCCTATGGCCGACAACCGGTCCTTTTCAGGCCCATCTCACCGTCCCAACCCTTGAAACCACACCAACCCAATAACCGAACCCGTAACACCTCAGCACCTCCCCAAAATACCTACAACCGGTCCTACATGTCACCATCCCCTACCCGAACAATCCTCAACAACAACCATACTATCCTCCTTTTTGGGCCCCTCCTTATCGTACAACACCACCTTGTCCCTGCCCAACCCAAAATTGGTCACAACCTTGGTATCCACTGGCGTCATCTAGTTCTCACAATACCTGTGGCAGTCAAAGGTCGTCACAGGCTCACCTTACCGATGTAGATCCTCTTGAGCCTACACAGCTTGCAGATGCGGTTCATGCTCTTTCAGTTGATTCAGGTGATGAAAATACTCGGTGGAACTTTGATACAGGTGCATCTTCTCATATCTCTTTAGATGAAAATAATATTGACACGTTTTCACGTTTGCACCAATAGCGTCAATAATTGTTAGCAATGGCAATAAACTTCCAGTTTGGGATCGGGAAACTCCACCTTAAATTTGCTTCCAAACCATTATACCTTAAAAACATCCTTTTCAACCAAACACATAGTCAAAAACCTTATATTATATCTGTCAGACAATTTAATAATGATAATTACACATCCATCGAATTTGACCCATATGGGTTTTATGTGAAAGATTTCAAGGATGGCACGATCCTGAGCCGTCACAACAGTACGAGTGACCTGTACCCGCTCACCCCAAATGCTTCCGCCACCACGTGTTTTGCATCCACCCAAGACTCTCCTTTTGGAATCATCGACTCGGTCACCCGGGTCAACCCGTAATGGACTTTCTTCGTTTAAACAATTTTATTTCTTATAATAAGAAATGTTGCAAAAGTCGCTAGGCGGTCCCTGGTCGGCTGACTGGGGAGTTGGGTGTACTTGGAGTACTCGGAGAATATGTGGGGCGTACTCGGGCCTGGTAAATATAAAGAAAATTAATTATTGGATATAATATATATGTCAAAATAAGCATAATTCATGTTAAGTACGCATGTTTTTTTTTAAATACATGTTTAAAATTCAAATTTTTCCGAGTACAAGTCCGAGTAGGCCGAGTACAGGGTCGAGTTGGGCTGGGTAGGACGAAGGTGACTGATTTTGACCACTGAGTACAGGGCCGAGTTGACCGAGTACAGGGCCAAGTTGTAACATTCACGATTTTTTTTATAAATGACTTAACTACATCTTTAGTGTCATATATATATATATATATACACACACACACACATAGATCTAACAACAAAATTGTTTTATATATAAAAAAATATTTTTTATATGTTAATAGATGGTTGATTTGTTAATGTTATATGTTAATTAAATATATATATTTTTCCTACCGATAAAACTAATTGCAAATAGATACAGAGTTGTGGTGATTGAATTAATATTATATTAACATTAAAAAAAACGTATTTGGCTTGCCTTATATCTTGATTTGAATTTTGAATGCAAATGGATGTGGACATACTTAATTGAAATCATTAAAGTTTTCATATAATGTAAAATAGAGTATATGATTTAAATATGTATACATATAAATAAAACAACATAATAATATGAATTGATCACTATCCCATGCAACAAACTTCAACTTATATGCTTTTGATTTACCTTTCTATTTGTTTCGTTATCTTCATAAGCTACAAAACGAACAGAAGTGGCTACGGCCTATCAAACCCACCTGGTCAAAGTTGTTCCTAAATTCTAGCCTAGTCAAAGTTGTTCTTAAATTCTAGCCTAGTCAAAGTTGTTCCTAAATTCTAGCCTAGTCAAAGTAGTCTCTAATTTCTAGTTTGTATTCCCTAGTTTTAGGCTCTTTCATTAGATATATATTGGCATCTCTAATGAATAAAAAATATACAATTTGATACTTTCATACGGCCTATCTAAGTGAATCATAGACCTTAAACTTTTCTCATTAAAACACACATTAAATAGTATCATTTCTTTATGACCTAATTATACTTCCTAAACAAATTACGACTCCAATTTCTACACTATAAATACAATAGCCTACCATTCAACCCTTTATACCATTCAATAAAAAAACATTATTATCCCATCTCCCATATACTAAAGTTTTCATCCATCCTTATCTCCTCTAGCTAGTTGTGAGTTTTCCAAGTAAGTATCATAATTCATTCAATATCGTTCCCTTAACGTTTTATTATTCCATTACTTATTCCATCTTAAAACTAGATCTCTAATGCTTCTTAACCTGTAGTAAGATGTTCATAAACTTATTTTATTATATTTTAGCTAAAAACAATTTTTAAAATATTCAAAGGTGCATATAAGTGCAACCCTTGATTTGGACAGCAAGCAAAACCGAACTTAAAACCACCATAACTCTATTTTTACAACACTTTTTAAAGTAAAATCAGATGTTATGATCAAGATCTTCGAATTCCGGTTCCGATGGTATATTATTTGTCGAAAAACTCATCCGTTTTGACTTTTAACGAGCCCAAACAAAACAGGGGTTCAAATCTGGACGAGCTGTTTTGTCTTACTTTTTTGACCTATTTGTAGGGCTCAAACGAAAATATTTTCTAAATGAAAGTTATTCATAATACTTTGATTTAGTTTACTTTGAATTTTTAGAATTTTTCAAGGTCGTTTGGTATTTTTAAAATGTAATTTAAAACATTAGCTGCAATTTGTTCAAAACGTGATTTTAACAAATCTAACCTAACTAACACTCCACCTATTATTCTTTCGATTATCCTAACCATATAAGAACTCTAGATCCTTAATATGACCCTAAAACAACACTTCTTATTACTTTAGGGCATTACTACTAAGTGTTTGCACGCTCAAGAAAACGCACGAACTCATTAAGCACCTAAGGTGAGTTTTTAGGGGTGAGCAATGGTCCAAACCCGACCCGACCTGACCAAACCCGACCCGACCCGAGACCCGATCTGAACATAAATGAAGAACCGAAGTCATACCCTAATAATAGGGTCGGTCATCGGTCCACACATCACCGGTTCATTCGGTCCAAGACTCTAGACCTGAACCCGATATTCAACCTGCAACCTGTAATCAGAATATCATATTCAGAACCTGCAATCACAAACACCTACGATTATGTTTCAGTTATCTTGTTTTAGTGGTGGATAACTTGGCCAAATACTTCAGGAAGACAAGTTGTTTCAGGTTAGATTTCTTTTTTGAACTTTGTATGCTTAGTATTTGGGCATAGATTTAATTTTTGATGTTGTATGCTGAGTAGTAAGTAGTTGGCGATGTTTTGAGTTATGATAGATTGTTAATTGTTTGCTAATTAGTTGGGTTAAATGTGTTTGATTGGTATATATAATATGTTTGCGCACCAAGTGTTCGATAGAATTCCTAAGTGAATAACTAAAACATTTGTAAGAAAGAAATTAGAAAACCAAAAAATCATTCATAGTTGTTACGTAGAAACAAAGTAAGAAATAAAAAGAAAGTACGAAACAAAGTAACAAACCAAGAATTGAAACAAATAAACAAAAAGACCAAAAAAAACTTGGTTGAGTTCAACTTTTCAACATTTATCCGCAAGCACCGCTTAATCAAGCTCCACATTCAGTATCCGGATCAACCTTATCGAATATTTCTACAAAAAAATATATATAATAATAATAGAATAGATAAAACACACATAACACGACTAAAAAACGTGTATGTAAAAATACCTTTTCCAATGTCATCAAATTCTGTTGGGTCTTCGATATAGTTTATCTTCTTAGTGGAGGCACGAATCCAATCCTCTGAAACATATTAGTGCCTCTACAATCGGGGGTGACAAAGAAGTTCGATAAGTTTCGACAACTCTTCTGCCTGTACTAAAAGCTTCCTCTGAAGCAACACTGGAGACTGGGATAGCCAAGATATCTACGATAATAATAATGGATAACAAGTAAATTGGCTAGAAGGTATCATACTTATAATTAATATACGTAAACTATTAAACATACCTTTCGCCATTTGTGCTAAAATTGGATATTTTGAAGATGCAGCTTTCCACCAATTTAGAATATTGAATCCCTGATAACTGTTCTCCTCAGCGTCCTCAAGGTACCTATCTAGTTCTGATTTAGTGGTATATGAGGAAGAACCACCATCCGCTTTAAATTCTGTTAAAAAGTCATCATCGTCTTGTGCATCTTGTTCAAAGTTCCCTTGACTTCGTGAAACTTTATCTGAACTTTGGGTTTCACTTTTTGATTCATAGTCTTTAAACACCAACTTCAGTTCACCCATTATACTGTCAATGATAATTTTAACCTTTTCCTGAATATCATTTTCTGTCTCCTCTGCTTTCTGTTCAGCCTTTAATATTCTTGTAAAACCAAATTTAATCACACGCATCTTTAATCTAGGATCTAAAATAGCTGCAAAATACAGAATGTAATTAAAACTTTTGCCATTCAGCAAATTCCTCCAGTACCTGTCAAACTTCGCAAGCATCATATACCCATAACTTTACTACTCGTGTCATCCGCAGCTTTCAATTTCCTTAGATGCTTGTCTATCCCCATAATATCATTAAAGAATAAGTTAACAGTCACGGATTTTGAAGCAGAGGCGTTGGTGGTTTTACGTTGAAACAATTCTAGCACACCTGCTAATTGTCTCGCGTAATGAAACATCTGAAATTTTTGGATAATTATCACCCAAATCATTTCTATAACTCTTGTCCATTAAATCATACTTGTAAAACGCCTTCTCTAGCTTTTCAGCCTTGTCCAACATCTCCCATGTGGAGTTCCATCTAGTAGGCATATCTACACTAAGTAATGCCTTGCTCTCGAGCTTTTCTGCCTTGACACACTTTTTAAACGTGTCCAACCTCTGAGGAGATAATCTAATATAGCGAATCACGTCCCTGATACGATCTATGCTACTGGACCCTTCACGTAATCTGTCTTTCACAATTAAATTGATAATGTGGGCCATACACCGGATGTGTAAATATCTCCCGTCTACAGTCAAGGGGTTTGGTTATGGGACTCATGGTTTGCACAAGAATCATTTGCTTAGCTAGCCTATGATTGGTCATACACGAATTTTGTTGGATATATAGGATGTCCGATGTAATTAAAAGTCGAGATCAACGTAACCCGACCCGGTACGATCCGAAGAGTTACACGTTGGTACACGAATCAGATAAGTTCACGTGTTGGTGGATTATTATTTATGAAATAATAATTGTTTTAGTCTTGAGGGATTTAATATTAATAAGATTAATATTAAGGAGTATCTTGAGGGACTTAATATTAATAAGATTAATATTAAGGAATATTAAGATATTTAGCAAGGGGGTTTATTGCAAGTTGTTGTCTTATAAAAGGAGGGTTAAGGAGTAAACCCTTATGCACACTTTTGATAAAACAACAAACCCTTGCCTCCTCTTCTTGGCTTCTTGCTGTAACACCCCAACCGATGGCGGAAACATCGGGATGTCACGTATCGATGATTGTTCAGTAGCTCATGGTGAAAAATAAATTTCATTAATTAATTTAAATACGTTACATACAATTGTTCTAAGAATTTGTACATCAAACTGAATCAAACTATGCAAACATCTTCAAGCATCAATTCAAATCTTCAAGCAACTAGAACCTGAAACATGTTAAGTTGAAAATATTTTGGGTCAACAAAAGTTGGTGAGAATTACATAGGTTTTGATAGTTGAATAAAATTGTTGTGCAATTCATGTGTCATGGCAATCTAGTCCATATGCGAAAACATACTAGAAGTAAATCGAGTGCATAATCAACCTTGTTGACTGTTGTATTGTGGTACATCCCATACACTCATGGTTCACTCGTTTATATTGCAGTAACAAACACCCACGTAACCTTTGTAGGAGGCACGTATCCGGGTGGGATTGTCAGTCCAATAGATCTATCAATGTATACCGTTTGGCTGATGAATGTTTATGCTAGAATTGTGCTTACCCTAGTCATGTTCAAGACATAATGCAACACAGAAATACACATAGACACATTGATGATTGAATTGCATAAATAATGTTGTAACATGTTTCACCCCAAAAATGGTTATAAATAGAAAAGGGGCTATGTAAAACTCACCTTAGCAAAATGTTATATCTGTTGAAAAATTGTAATATGGTGTTGCCCAAATGTATCAAGTATCACCCTATAATAAGGTAATAAATATGTCTAAGTCTATCAAGTCTACAAATGTATAAGTTCTATCTAGTCTACAATTGTATATGTTCTAGGGCTTCGAATTGGGGATAAATGCTTGTTTGATTATTATTAAAAATGTTTGATAATTTAGAGAATATTTGTAATTAAATATCCAAAAATCTTTTTATTAAATTTAAATCTAAGATGGTCACAAGATTGTGTTTAAAGTATAAAAATAATTTTTACAAAATTATTTTCTTTAAAATAGATTATTAAATCTGTTTATTACAAATTGTCAAACTTTAACTTTAATATTTAAAAATACCAAAATTAGAGAATTATTAATTTAAAATTTATATTTCTGTTCCAAATAATCAGAAATAATTTCTATAAAATTTTGGTGCAAAAATATTAAAAATTGGATTTATTATGATTTAATTATGATTAAAACTAACAAAAATTGATTAAAAATATTAAATAAATGATTTTTCAGAAATATAAATCATTTCTGAAAAGCTTAATGTTATAAAAACTTAAAATAAAATTTGTGGAAATTTATGAATTTGTTTTGATATTTTAATGGAATTTTATAAATATAATAGAATAAAATTGATTTATTTATTAAATATATTAAATAAATAAATTTTTGAAAACTAAAAATTGTAAGTTGAACTATTACATTAGATTAACACAAGATAATTTTTGTAGAATTTTTAAAAATGTTTTAGCATTTTAAAATGAATTTATAAGATTATAAGTATTATATATATTTGATTTGCTTAAAAACAAAAACAAGGAAAAGGCTTGTCCAACCCGGGACTCGAACCCGCGTGGGTCAGCAGACGAGCTCTAGACATAACCACCTGGTCTAGACCAGTGGTTGTGTTTGGTAATGGTTTATTTAAAATAAATACCAAACATTTCAGACGTGTTCTTCCCCAAATAATTGAAATCGAGCCCTAGAATTCCAAATCAAACAATCCACACAATGTTAATCTAATTAACCATAGGGCAAACATTGTACAGATGTCGATTAACAAAACCCACAACAATAATTAAACTTACTATCACGTTTTGAGTATGAACGATTGGTCAAGACACGAAGTCAAAACACGAGCAGGAATTCAAGATCAGAGGTTATTTAAGAAGAATTGAGGATTGAGAAAGAGATAATGGCGAGTTGTGAAGACGTGGGAATGATCAATTTATAGAGTTAAACCTTGGATCGAAGAAATGGCAAGAGTTGACCAAGGATTTAATGGTTTACGCGTATAAGGTTAATTGGTATGAATTGATGATATTAATACGTGTATAAGACTCGTGACAGGCCGATAATCACGATTCCTAGTCAAACCATGGTTAATTATGCTTTAATTTGAGCCAAAAAGATGGAAATTTTCTTGCCATGTCTGCTGTCGTGCGTCAACAGGAAGGAGAAAGGAGGATAGAAGTGGGTATAAATATAAATAAAGCTGGGTTAAAAACAATTGAAGGGTGTGGCCCAGGTGGTTAGGGGCGTGTGTGTGTGTATGAAGGGTCTCCGGTTCGAAACCCGGCTGGGACCTTTATTTTTTTGATTAAAAACTGAATAGGGGTTGGGTTGGGCCAGGTGCTGGGCTTGGTCTGGTGTTGGGCCAGAACTGGGATGGGCTCAAGAGGGTAGAAGGTTGGTGGGTTTAGGTTTGATAAAAAAATAAATCTGATTTGTTATATTTATTATTATTATTATTATAAACTTTTATATATATATATATATATATATGTATATGTATGAATAATTATCATTGTATTAGGGTTCTAAATATCAGCAAAAATAATAATAAATAAACTTGTCGTTTTAATCCGTAACGTACAATTATTTAAGGCGAAATGTTACACTTGCGGCCGCCACCAAAGAAAAGAAGGCTGCCGCCTTTTGTTTTGGTTCGGCCGGCCAAGAACCACCATCAACCGCCGCCTTCCTCTTGCAAGTGTTGTTTCCCGGTTGGTTCGTGCTCGGTGTGAACTTCCTACTAGCGAGGATTCGTTGTAACCCGCGTGTTACAATTCTGGTGTAGTCGTCAAAGGTTGATTACTAAACCCCCTATGGTTGTTTTATTATTTATTTGTTTATACGCGTTTAACTGAGATCCTGATTGGGAATATTTTATTAATCGGATTAATAAAATTAAATATATATTTATACATATTAATCGGCCATTATATATATAGTATATATAATCCGTTTTTGATAAATATATAAACCGCTTCCGCTGTGTATACGATACCATGATTCCCAACAAATTTCACGAGCACTTTACATAGTACATTAAAATCTGTGAACTCACCGACATTATGTTGACAAATCTTTTATGCATGTTTTTTTAGGTAATTGACTATGAGGAGCGGGGAGCTGGGAGTGAGGTTTGAGCAAGCACATTGTGGTACCATCACCGGTTGGAATTCAATAATATTGGTCACGTTATGTTTTAGTATTTGATACAGTGACTTTCAGACAATGTTATGTTTTCTTGATTACATATAACAATGGTTATCTTTTGATGGTATCGTTTTAAATTATATCTTGTGTGTTGTTCGAACCTTGTGCTGGAAAACCTTTCGAATCACATCCCAATGTTTCCGCCTTGGCGGGGTGTGACATATGGTGATTTTATTGATATGCCAATCACATGGAGCTCACATGGCCCATTAGACGACATGAATAGACTATTGCAAACAATGTTTAGAGAGCCCGAATTCGTTAAACTCATAATCCATACATTAAACCTGTAATTTGACCAAGGCTGTTAGGAAAAGAAATATAATTTACTCGAAACAAGATGAATTTGGTTAGGGCCGCAAACGAACCGAACCAACTTGTTCGTGTTTGTTTGATAAAAAAAATAATGTGTTCACGAACTGTTCATGAACACTTATCGAATGAGATTTTCTGTTTGTGTTTGTTTGTCAAGGAAACGAACGAGAACGTGTTCGTGTACCTTTGTGTTTGTTTGTTAATTTTAGGTACCGGATAAAAGTGAGTGTAAACGAACACAAATGAACGTTCATGAACACAAACAAACGTTTATGAACACTAGCAAGCATTCATGAACAAAAATGAACACGAACATATATATTAACCAATCATCCAAACATACTTGATGTAATCTTGATAATAGAATTACCAATACATAATGTCTCAATATAACAAAAAAAATAGTCATATTAAACTTTAAGTACTCATTTAATTCACAAAAAAAAAAAAAAAAAAAAACACTCTCCAAGTCTTCATTTAATCCGTCAAAAATAATAGTTAATCAAAATAATGAAGTAACACTAATATGTAGTACACTAATATTTACTAAATATCTATTACAAGGAAGTTTGAAGTACTTAAATTAAAAATAAAAGTTAAAAAACCTAATGATGATATCGAACATAAACGAACGTGCACGAATATAATGAATGAACGCGACCTCTGTTCATGTTTGTTTGTTTATCTAAACGAACGGAGTTTCTTGTTTGTGTTCGTTCCTTTATTAAATGAACGAACACAAACGAACTACTCGCCAAATGGTTCACGAACTGTTTACTGAACTTTGGTTCATTTGCAGCCCTAAATTTGATACAATATATAATGTTATATATTAAACGTAGATACGCATTATTATTATTATTATTTAATAACATCAACCTAGTAAATAAATACACGTAATACGGTACTAGGTTAATAAATCGAATGATACAGAAGTCTTATAGTTAACATGTAAACTACTAATGTATTGAAACATAAAAATCTTTTGAGTAAACTGTCAAAATAGCCCCTGAAGTTTGACTATATATGTCACTTTTAGACATAGTAGTTTTTTTAATCACTAGAAACCTACTGGTTTCATTTTGGTGCCATTTTGAAGCAACTGGGTTAGTGAAGTTAGTTAACTTCAGGGGCAAAATTATCAATTCATGTTATATGTTTTAAAACCTTCGTTTTATCTCCTTCACTTAAAAAAACACTAATCCCCAAATTGAAGACCATCACCCCAAGATTCAAGGATGGTTTATTGCAATTGCGGGTCTCAAACGATCATCCGTATGTCATCTACCTCTGCAAACCCGAGTTGTCGTTTTTTTCTATAGCAAGAAGAAGGGAAGGAGCTGTGGATTTGTTTGTTGGGCTGAACCAACTTTGGGTGAAAGATTGATACTGATCTTCAACACTAGGCATGAAATCTTGATCATGTAAATCATTGTCACACCCCCGCCCAGACCGGGGCACTTACAGTGACCAGTCGGCGCAAACTTAAAGCGGA
The DNA here is from genome assembly GCA_030844895.1 of Ambrosia x helenae. Classification (NCBI taxonomy): domain Eukaryota; kingdom Viridiplantae; phylum Streptophyta; class Magnoliopsida; order Asterales; family Asteraceae; genus Ambrosia; species Ambrosia x helenae. The sequence continues at coordinate 32,925,937 of CM061225.1, read as the reverse complement.
AACGTAATCTTATTACATAACTTGAGTATTTATTACAAGCCAATGCAATCCAAGTACCACCAAGCTAAACAAAGCTTAACTATAAATAAGATAAACCGTCTAAAATATTCCAACTTTTAGTTAGGAACCCCCATCCCTTACACCATCGACCTGTGATACATGCTCGAGTAATAAAAATACGTCAGCACACAGCTGGTGAGTCGCATAAACCGACTCATCAGTAAAACAACCACATAAACATTTTATTGATCAAGTATGAGCTCCTTGCATGTCACTATAATCATAATCCGGACTAAGCATTATATATTCACACACATGGTGGCCTACCAATTCCACAGCAGACCCACCCGTGGCCTACCAATTCCACAGTAGGCTCACACAGTCTACCAATTCCACAGGAGACTGTAAGTGTATGCCCCCCCATGGGAAAATATAATGATCATTATAATATATATAACACCCTAGATGCCACACCTATGGTTCGATGCATATACATGATCAATCACCATCAAAACAATTTTATGAGCAAGTATCACGTTTTGAAAATAGTTTAAGTAACTCACCTTTGCTCTATAGATGTTTACTATAATCAATCCAAACTTGGTATCCTGGTAAAGACGATGACAGTCTTAAATACTAGTTAAATAAGGAGTGGATACTAAGTAGTCCTTACCGGGATCGGCTTTAAATAACCCTACCTAGTTTCAGCATGAGTGATTAGTTCATGCCTAATTAGAGTTAGGTTATCCAACACCAATCCAGACTATAACTGTAATCCTTACTCTTAGTAGTGTTGCTACTCCTAATATTATATTAAAAACTAAATTTATGAATTAAACTAATGTAGAGACTTACCTCATATGGATCATCTTCTAATCACAGACTACTTTGAAAATAAAATCCACGAAGGAACTCATGTCGTATTTATAGAAATTATCGACTTCTCGGTTTCATTAATTTGAAAGTATCTTCACTGTGAAGATATGTACACAATCGATAAAGTGTGAAGTTCGTCGGTTCTTCAAAGAGAAATTTGTAGAGGAATTAAAGGTGAGGCCTAACCTTATTATTCATGATGTTAAGAAGCTGGACCGTGATGCTTCCATCCAGATTGTTGCTCCTTTTCACGAAAATGAGATTAAAGAAGCGGTGTGGGAGTGTGGGAGTGATAAAGCGCCCGGGCCAGACGGATTCAATTTTCGTTTCATTAAGAAGTTCTGGCATCTTTTCGCTGGTAAATTCTTGGAGGTTTTTAAGGCGTTCGAGGATACGGGGGCTATTAGTAGGGGGTGGGGTCTTCCTTTATTACCTTAATTCCGAAAGTCAATGATCCGGTGGAATTGAGTGAGTATAGACCCATTAACTTGATTGGCGTAGTTAGTAAAGTCATTTCCAAAGTGCTTGCTAATCGTCTGAGGAAGGTGATAGACGGGTTGATATCGGAAACACAATCGGCTTTCATAGCAGGGAGGTATATTCTTGATGGGCCTCTGATTATTAGCGAGATTCTTTCCTGGGCCAGAAAAAGTAAACGAGAGCTGTTTATGTTCAAAATTGATTTCGCTAAAGCCTTTGATAACGTTAACTGGGAATTCTTGCTATCGATTATGAGACAGATGAGATTCCCCGAAAAGTGGTGTATGTGGATCAAGGGTGTTTTAGCTTCGGCCAGGTCGTCCGTCTTGGTGAACGGTTCCCCCACATTTGAATTTTCTTGTGAGAAGGGAGTGCGGCAAGGTGATCCTTTGTCTCCTTTCTTATTCATTATTGTGATGGAAGCTTTTGCGGGTTTGATGAGAAAGGTTTGTGAGGTTGGCGCCTTCGAGGGTGTTCGGCTTCCAAAGAACGGGTTGGTGTTATCCCACTTGCTTTATGCTGACGATGCTATAATTATGGGAGAGTGGTCGGAGAACAATTTTGGTACTTTGAGAAGATTATTAAGGGTCTTTCACTTGTGTTCGGGCCTTAGTATAAACATCAATAAGTCTACTTTGTTTGGAGTGGGGAAGGAAGTTGACGAAGTGGTTGCCATGGCTCAGTCTCTTGGTTGCCGCTCGGGGTTTACTCCTTTTACTTATCTGGGCATTACTGTGGGTGCCAACATGGGTCGGATTAATAACTGGGAGCCGGTTCTCAAGGTCTTTACTACTCGGCTATCGAAATGGAAATCCAAAGTGCTTTCGATTGGAGGTCGGTTAGTCTTGATAAAATCCGTGTTAGAAAGCATTCCGTCTTATTACTTTGCCCTTTATAAGGCTCCGGCGACTGTTATAAAAAAATTAGAGGCGTTGATCAAAAGATTCTTATGGGGTGGAGACCCGGATGTTCGGAAGGTGCATTGGGTAGCTTGGGATAAGGTGGCGACGCCAAAGAAGTATGGTGGGTTGGGTCTAAGCCGATTGGAAGATAGTAATAACGCGTTCCTTTTAAAATGGTTATGGAGGTATAGGGTAGAAGGTGATGCTATGTGGCGTAAAGTGATTGATTCCTTGCATGGTTCGGTTAGACAATGGGAGACCTTTCCAGCGAAATCTAGCCTATCGGGTACGTGGTCAAAGTTGGTTAAGAATTGCTTTAAACTCAAAGTGGGTGATCAATCTGGTGCGTATATGTTTCGAGCCCGGGTGGGAAATGGTTTGGCGACTAAGTTTTGGTTGGATCCTTGGATTACTAATGTGCCTCTAAAGATGATGTTCCCGAGTTTGTTCCGGATTGAGTCTAACAGATGGTGCACCGTGGCTGAGAGATTTGGTGGGCCTGTTGGTGATGGTCCGCTTTGCTGGGCCTGGAGAAATTACCCGTCTTCTCCTCAAGAAGTTACCGAGTTAATAGAATGTCACAGGTTGTTAAGCGGCCAAGTTCTTATGGATCATCCGGATTATTGGGCCTGGTACGATCGAGGCCCAGTTGATTTTTCTGTGCAGGTTGCGAAGCATTGGTTGGTGGATAACCGGCTGGCTGGTTTGAATGTGGATCCCGTCTTCTCGTGGTGTAAGTGGCTTCCTCTGAAGTGTAATGTCTTCATGTGGCGTCTCTTGCTTGATAGAATTCCAACAAAGGTGGCTCTCAATAGAAGGAACATTCTGCATGGCGAAAGTTTATGCGATATTTGCTTGATTGATGCGGAGAGTGCGGATCATGTGTTCACTGGTTGCGGTTTGGCTATAGGTACGTGGCAGGGTATTGCTCAGTGGGTTAAAATCCCGCCTATTTTCTTATTTTCTGTGAAAGATATTGCTGAAGTGGTTAAAGGTTCGGGGTGGCCAGCGCGGAGAAAAGAGCTATTATATGGGATCTTTATAGTCACTTGTTGGCGTATCTGGAAGGCTAGGAACGAGAGGATTTTCGCTCAGAAGACCCGGAACGTAGTGGAGTTAGTGGCGGATATTAAATCTTTGTCCTTCCTTTGGCTTACGAGTAGGGGAAAGTACGAAGGGGTGGATTGGAAGGGTTGGAAATCTTTTATCTTTGATGTAATGTAATTGTATTGTTTGTAGGGGTTCCCGGCTTGGGAGTCCCGTTTTGTTTGTGTGTTTTAATGAAAGTTGCCTTCCAAAAAAAAAAAAAAAAAAAAAAAAAACAATATATCACACACGTGCACATGCTCATTTTATTATTATTATTATTATTATTATTATTATTATTATTATTATTATTATTATTATTATTATTATTATTATTATTTCAGCTGCTTCATTCGTTTTTCTCGCATAACTTTTAAATTATAACGTTTTATAAAATTTCACATAAAATCTCAAGACGAGTTTATTTTTCTCTACGTTTTGACCTAAGTTTTATTAAAAACGTAGTAGGGTCAAATATAATATAATAATATATTATATTACAAATATATCCCCCTTAAATTAGGTTTCGTCCTCGAAACCTGTCAATTTTGAACAAACCTCTTCATCTCGTTATCACTTCCTATGTAATATTTCATCATTTCTATGTTTCTACATTCTAATATTTGTTTTATCGTTTTTTGACGAATTGCTTCATCAGTTGTTTTATATATGACCCCATGTCTAGATAGGTTGTTGCATACTTCAGTCCAGCAGATGAGCGTTCTATGTTTCTTCCCATATAAGGATTCATATGGTGTTGCCATAATATTGGTGTGGTAGCTATTATTGTACGAGGGTTTGCTTAATGCTAGATGATCGTCCTTACTACTAATAGAGCTTATTATGTATACACGTAGTATACATTCTAAGGTTTGATTGGTGCATTCGTTTTGCCCGCTAGTCTAGGTGTCATATGCACTACTCATATATATTAGAGTTCCCAACTTTTTCAAGAAACCTTGTCCGAATCTTAAGGAGAACAAATCTCTCTTTTGAATATAGCTTACGTAAGCACATCGTGTCATAAGACAATCTATTTAGTATAAGCCTCGACTTACATTTCATTGATAGTAAGTCTATAGGTATCGAGGTATTTACTTATTTAGATGATACAATCCTTGATATAACTCCCAATTTCTTATTTTTCCATTCACTACTATTACTATAAATGGTTTATCTAACTTGCAGAGAACCTAGTTAAACGAAACTCCAAAAGGTTCACATATCAGACTTCTATCAACACCGGTACCAAAAAGTATCTTAGCATAGAAGTTGTTTACTAGTATCAACTCATTATCACGTCAAGGTTCCTATGGATTCTTCAGTCTTTATGTCAAAAGCTCTACATCTCGCTCTATCGGGTTCTTCATTCTTTTATATCTTAAGACATTAATCCCTAAAATCTTATAAATACTACCAAGGCTCTCTACATTGATGCCACGTGTGCCTAGGTTTCTTACGATTTTTACAAGTAAACTTGTGACATAGATAAGAATGTCTTTTTCCACATGTCGGACATTGAAGTGGGGGTCCACCTTTCCTTTTATAATCCCTAAAATGGAACTCCTCTGATCCTGGTTACTGTCCCATTTTCTCATAATCATAGGGCCTGGGGTTTTCTTCTAACATATCTCAAAAGTGATAGTTGTCCTGGCTTCTACTTCCTTGATTTGTAGGGCCTAGAGTCCTTATACATGAACTTGGTTGATTGAACATTAACCATTGATACAATATTAACCTTTTCAGGAGGTTCTTCAACTAATGCAACTCTGAGATTCTGACTAAACTCCTAGGAGAGTTCTATAAGTCATCCAGTAGAAAAGGTAATGTTGGCTTTAAACGCCATCCTTACTACACTACAATCTATCTTCGGATCACCACCGAGCCTAGTTCCTTCCAATTAACTGTCATCGGAAAGTGGAGATACCAAGTTTGGTTAAGTTCCATTCTTGATTACACAAATAACCTGTCTAGGGCATTTTATTTAGGCTTAATATCGCCTATCTGCTTTACGTATACCATGGTTTCATTTAACACCCACAGATATGTGTACTCTACACTACACATAAATCGCTAGCATACTTAAGTACATACGCTAGACAATATATACAAATTCCACTGGTTAACTTAGAGGCGTATAATCAGCCCTTAATCTACTTATCAATCATTTTCCACACAAGCAAATAGATAGGAATAAGGTAAGCATAATATACCCTCATAGATAAACCTATATATATACACACACACAAGTTCTAGTAGCGAAGTACTAGAGCTCAACCAATTCTTAAAACTCTGCCTACTATTTTCTGATTTCAGTACAATATGATGTTTGCGAGATCATAGCGGTATCATTTATTAACCTTCATACTGGCCAGGTATGAAAGCAATATATGATACACACCATGATACCCCCAACTATCATATGGTCCTTCCATCATAAAGTTCGACATATCAATCATATACATCCTCTATTATACTAGCCTCTGCCTACCAAGACTTGCACTTCTACTTGGCTTACTAGTCCTAGTTTAAGTCTAGATACTTCAATGAGTACCTAAATCTCTTAAACTAAAGCTCTGATACCAACTTGTCACACCCCACCCAGACTGGGGCACTTACAGTGACCAGTCGGTGCAAACTTAAAGCGGAAACGTAATCTCATTACATAACTTGAGTATTTATTACAAGCCAATGCGATCCAAGTACCACCAAGCTAAACAAAGCTTAACTATAAATAAGATGAACCGTCTAAAATATTCCCACTTTTAGCTAGGAACCCCCATCCCTTACACCATCGACCTGTGATACATGCTCGAGTAATAAAAATACGTCAGCACACAGCTGGTGAGTCACATAAACTGACTCATCAGTAAAACAACCACATAAACATTTTATTGATCAAGTATGAGCTCCTTGCATGTCACCATAATCATAATCCGGACTAAGCATTATATATTCACACACATGGTCTACCAATTCCACAGCAGACCCACCCGTGGCCTACCAATTCCACAGTAGGCTCACACAGTAAGCATTATATATTCACACATACAGCGTAAATACACCCCATATAGCTGTACGTGTATGTCCACGCATGGAAAATATAATGATCATTATGGCACTTATAGTGACCAGTCGGCGCAAACTTAAAGCGGAAACGTAATCTCATTACATAACTTGAGTATTTATTACAAGCCAATGTGATCCAAGTACCACCAAGATAAACAAAGCTTAACTATAAATAAGATGAACCGTCTAAAATATTCCAACTTTTAGCTAGGAACCCCCATCCCTTACACCATCGACCTGTGATACATGCTCGAGTAATAAAAATACGTCAGCACACAGCTGGTGAGTCACATAAACCGACTCATCAGTAAAACAACCACATAAACATTTTATTGATCAAGTATGAGCTCCTTGCATGTCACCATAATTATAATCCGGACTAAGCATTATATATTCACACACATGGTCTACCAATTCCACAGCAGACCCACCCGTGGCCTACCAATTCCACAGTAGGCTCACACAGTCTACCAATTCCACAGCAGACTGTAAGTGTATGCCCCCCATGGAAAAATATAATGATCATTATAATATATAACACCCTGGATGCCACACCTATGGTTCGATGCATATACATGATCAATCACCATCAAAACAATTTTATGAGCAAGTATCACGTTTTGAAAATAGTTTAAGTAACTCACCTTTGCTCTATAGACGTTTACTATAATCAATCCAAACTTGGTATCCTGGTAAAGACGATGACAATCTTAGATACTAGTTAAATAAGGAGTGGATACTAAGTAGTCCTTACCGAGATCGGCTTTAGGTAACCCTACCTAGTTTCAGCATGAGTGATCAGTTCATGCCTAATTAGAGTTAGGTTATCCAACACCAATCCAGACTATAACCGTAAACCTTACTCTTAGTAGTGTTGCTACTTCTAATATTATATTAAAAACTAAATTTATGAATTAAACTAATGTAGAGACTTACCTCATATGGATCATCTTCTAATCGCAGACTACTTTGAAAATAAAATCCACGAAGGAACTCATGTCGTATTTATAGAAATTATCGACTTCTCGGTTTCATTTTGCCGACTTCATAGTCGGTTAATTTGAAAGTATCTTCACTGTGAAGATATGTACACAATATATCACACACGTGCACATGCTCATTTATTATTATTATTATTATTATTATTATTATTATTATTATTATTATTATTATTATTATTTCAGCTGCTTCATTCGTTTTTCTCGTATAACTTTTAAATTATAACGTTTTATAAAATTTCACATAAAATCTCAAGACGAGCTTATTTTTCTTTACGTTTTGACCTAAGTTTTATTAAAAACGGAGTAGGGTCAAATATAATATAATAATATATTATATTATTACCAAACGGTCTCCTATAATAGTAATTATTCGCCTAGTTCTCCCATCTTAAATAATCATGCTATCCGTCACTTACTTGCTAACTAATTTTAAATACGCAAATATCCATCTCACCTGCTATGGGTTCGTTTTGACGGTTAATAACCCGTTTTATTCGCTAATAAATATGAACCAACAAATTTTATTTATATAACAAAAACGGGATGTTACAATCATGACCATGATTTACATGTTTTTTCTTATGGGCCACAACTTGTCTCACATGTTCTGGAAAATCAGTAAATTCGCCCCCATAATGGAACTCTAATGTAAAAGTATCAGATTGTTACATGATACCAAAATTTTAAAACAGTTAGCCAAAAAAATTGAAAATCAGAGGATTGAAAAGAGAATCAACGTGTGAAAACTAACTGTATTTGATGTTAGGATTGAAAGCAGAATCATTGTCTCTAACCTTCTACATATTGAATTCGATGTTATTAACATGCACATTCATTGATATTTTGTCCCTGAAGTTAACTGACTTCACTAACTCTGTTAGGAAAATGGTTCAAAATGGCACCAAAGTGAAACGACTGGGTTCCCAGTAATAAAAATAAACTATTCCATCTAAAGTGGCATATGTGACCAAACCTAGGGGCCATTTTGCTAGTTTACTCAAATCTTTTCTAAGTCCAAGAGTTGTGGAGATCGTGACTCGTGAGTGGGACGTGAGGGCAGTGATCTCACGGGAACACCACCTCCTTGCTCCCTCATGCGTGATGACCGTGAAGGGAGCTCACGATGGTCACATGTCAATTGCTTTTTTATATTGGAATGTTATGGAGGTAGTGACCAAACCCCTAAGTTGGTGATGAAGGGTAGTAATAGAGAGTGAAGTGATGTGACGATGACATGGATGGTAGTAATGGTGACCAGGATAGTGTCACACCCTCAAATTCCACTTGCGGGGTTTTACCGTGAGACGCGGGAAATAACAGGATCCAAGTCAACGGTCACGATAAATGACAACTATATGATATGAAAACAACATAATAAACAACCATGCAGTTTAAAGTTTGACCAAATACGATACAGCGGAAGCAGTTTAAAAAGTTACAACCCTTAAACTAAATGTAAATGAAGTAGTTCAACGGCTTAGAACAGAGTTTAGTATGATGCATAAACCGGATGAGACACAGTGCGACCCCAGTGCGCCTAATCCGTGCTACTACCTTAGCGACCTAAGAAAACATGCTATGTTAGTCAACACATAAAGTGCTGGTGAGTTCATAGAGTTTTAAGTTTGCAAAGCAAGTAAACGTTTGAAAACCATACCCAACAATCCTTACATCTATACCTAATGCTAGCTAGACATCGTGACATGATACTAAAGCGTCGTGAACTATTGCTGAACGTAAGTAAATTGCCTTTAATACATGCCACCGGTCATCAATTGGTGTCGTAAGTCAGATAAGACAAATATGCACCCGTCCGACCTCCAGTCGACCCGAGTGGGGCTTACCGGGCCCAATAGATCTATTCACACTTTCCCCTCTATATATCTACATATTCATGGTTCACAAGTTAGAAAGGACTTAGGATGAAATGTCACCTAGTACCCATGTGATATAATGTAATACCGTGGTTTGAAAAGTTACAGTTTATACCGCATGTTTCTCACCCAAAAATGAAAACACCAATAGTGGGGTTGTGAAACTCACATTAGGTTGCGTCTTCAGACAAATAAGTAAACTAGGATGTTATAGTAGTCTGACAACTGGAAACCTAACATAGATATCCTATAAGTGTTTGTAACACCCGCCAAATTCACAGGCTGAGCCTGTACAATTTATGGGTTTTGCTTCATTACGTGTTTAGACTAAGTGTATCGGTGCGTGTCAATGTTTGAATAATCATGTGGAATAGACCCCACTTGAATAAAATGAAAATCATAAGGATCAACAAGTGCACACATATGCATGGATTCATTTGTTTTTCAAATTATAAACATATGTAAACAATATCTTATGGATTCAAGCTATATTATTTGTATACATAGAGCAAACACACGACACTATGTATGTATATAAACCCACTCACATCGGTTTTTATATAAATTAAACTTGATAGATTTCAAAAGGTCTATTATATATATGTTAGAACAAGACAAACCAACAACATAATATACATACACATATGTGATCCATGTATGTGCATGTGTATCAACGTTCTCATACAAACAAACACACTAATCCACCCTTGCACTAACATGGCACCTTAACTATCCTACACATTGAACCATACCGTGTTGACTACCAAAAGTGTCCATAACTCAATTCCAAAAATTGGCTCACTCGTACCAAGAGAAGGCAGCTCACCCAAGTTAACTTATTATATGAAAATAGCAACTACCTTTCCCACTATCAAGTTCTATGCATTTTGACCTTCCTAAACTAACCCCAACATCTTCCTAAGACAAGCATGCACACACACACACACACACACACATATATATATATATATGACACACATGCACAAACACACACACATATATATATATATACACATATGACACATATACACACACATGCAAACAAACATAAGAATCCAAAGCACCATTGACCCATGCATACACCAACAAAGGCCCTTACATATCCTACCACCTTTTCCAATGCTTGGTTGACTACCTAAACTTCCAATTACTATCTCCCAAAATCAGCTCTACATATCCCAAAGCAAGCATGCACTTCCAAGGTCAAACAATTATACCTTTTAGGCAAGTAACTTTTACACCACCACAACCCATGAACATTGTCCTTCCCAAACAAATACACATCTCCTACAACTCTCCCTCTCCCTCATGGCTATATATAGAGGACAATGGCCTTGTTTCTCCCACACATTATCCATACAAATCTCTTTAACACACAAACAATACCCTCTCATCCTTACTTCTTTTCTTTTGCATCGACTCGACACCAAAACAGCCCCACCCAGTTCGTTTTTGGTGGCAAACCACAACCATCACCCACGTTCTAGCTTTACAAGTGTTTAGAAGTGGAGATTGGAAGCAATCGACTATGACTCGACCCATCCTCACGTTGATTCGGTTTACCTTGGTGGTATGACAAAAACTAACCTATACTCTTACCATTTTGTTTTCTTAGTCTATATCAAGTTCACCCGAATTTATAACATACTTTAAGACTAAAACACTAAGTTATAATGTGTAGAAACACTAAAAACGTTGAGCTTATATACCATATATATACACGCAATACATATATATATGCTATACATACGTACGCGTATATGTGTATGTACACACATACATACTCATGAGAGCATGCGTGTGTGTATAATGTCAAACAAGATACATGAAAATGGCCTTTTGAACTCAAACATACGCATGTACAATTTCTTGATATTAAAGAAACATGTGTTAGAAATAACTAACATGTGTTAACTACGTTTTTAACACAAGGGTTCTAAAACATGTGTTAAACTTCCATTTTATGTGAGGATTCTTAACATGTGTTAGAATGAGGTGTCACATGATAACATATGGTAACTTGTGAGTCTAGTTTTGACACGACTAGTTACTATTTCAACTATAAACAAATGTGGAATTTACAAAAACTACAAGTTAAAACCATAAAACTTTTTAGAGGAATGTAAAGTTAATATGTACATGTATTCTAAAGACATACAAATTGGGTGAACAACATGCATGATAAAAAATTGAATATTAAGACTTAAGTTGTCCTTCTAAATTCTAGGGTACTTTAGTTCGGACTCGAGTTCATTCGAGCTTGTCAGTTTCTAGTCTACTCGTACGAGCACAAGGTGAGTTTCGTGGGCCCTTTTACTGTTTTCATATTATGGGGGTAAAACATGCTTGCTTACAAAATTCATTATGAACTTGGTTAAAAAACTTGTTTTACAAACTTGCTTACAAACTTGACTGCAAACTTGATTACCTACCTGACTACATATCTGTTTAAATACTTGAAATCTTGCTGCACTATTTTATATGCACATTGACAATATGACAACATAGTTTGATACATATGTTCGTGACCTACATTTTGTGTTACATGGGTTAGACAACATTATCACAACAAAGTCCCCGGACAACCATAACCATTAACTTAGCAATAAGCCGTGGATCATATGAATAGTACTATTTGGGTTGACACCTCCTTTCATGGCTAGTGACGCTAACCATGACCGTTGTGTCAAATGATTGCATATTATCCATGTTTTTTTTCAATGTCCCGTGACAAGGCATTGGTTGGGGCGTACAAGGAAGTCGGGGTTTGGTTATGGGCTCACGATAACTACAACAACACTATTGAACATATGTTGATAAAAACATGGGACCACTTGCTTTCATGGACAACAAAACCTTTACATTCATGGACAACAAAACCGTTTAATAGCCTTCACTGTAAGCAAAACTGTTTACTTGTGTATAGACCAAACATGTTTTCAAATTGAGAAACACTTGTCTTCAAAACAAATCCACGATTTATAAATGATTTGCAATCAGATTGTTTACACGAGTCTAAACCTGCTAACTCACAAACTTTATAGTTGGCGTTCTTAAGCATGTTTTCAGATATGTTTTAACTATGGCACGATTAGAATAGGTGGAACCTTGAGTTTGGGTTAGGCAGTCAACATGGTTGAAGTCTTAGCTATATCTTTCCACTGCACTGCATTGATGACAATCGTCTCACTTCGCGTTTCCGCCTTAGGCAGGGTGTGATAGTGTTAACCGATGATACGTTTGTCAAATAACCCTTAGTTGTCCAAGACCTTGACTTTATATGTTTGTGAACGTATTTGACGTTTGACACGACCACACAAGACTCGACATCCCGTTGGTGACCCATTATTTCAGTTTAATCAAGTATAAAGAGTTCCAACACAAGTAGGGGAAGGTTCAATAGAAAATTCATAGTTAGGGAGAGAACTCGAGAACTACTTAAATTAAGAAAAAAATTAAAAAAAAAAATTCATAACTCAAAAACCAAAAATCTGGTTCGGGGCTTCTCTTTCCCATGTCATTCCCATTCATAAAAAAATAAAAACATATATGCGGCTTCTAATACACATGTGTAGTAAATATCCGGATAGCTTTAGGATTGTTTTTTTTTTTTTTTTTTTTTTTTTTTTTTTTTTTTTTTTTTTTAAGTTTAGCTTGTAAGGTTTAGGTTTTGAAGGGTAGGGTAGTGGTAGGTAAGGTGGGTTTAGTTTTTTGGGTGGGGGGGGGGTTAGGTTTTTGGTTTTGGTGGGTGGGTTGGGTTTAGGATTTTGGGTGAGGGTTGGATGGGTGGCTTAGGTTTTTGGGTAAGCGATTTAAGTTTTTGGGTGAGGGTGGGGGTGGGTGGGGTAGAATTAGGTTTTTGGGTGGAGTAAGTTGATGGTGGGGGGTTTAAGTTTTTAGGTTATACTACACATGTGCAGTAGCCTTTTTTAGGGTTTTTTTTTTTCCTAAACACGGATGATGTGGGAAAGAGAAGCTCCGAACTAGTTTTCTATTTTTTTTAACTTAAAGTTTGAGTTATGATTTATTTTTTTTTTTATTTTTTTTTGCATTTAGTTATGAGTTCTCGAGTTCTCTCCCTAAAATGAGTTCTCTATTGAACCATCCCCTACACAAGTAATGCACATAAAACACTTGGTTTATACAAAAGATTCACAAATTTTCGCGTTGGTGTGAATGGGAAGATCCCTTCTCATTCACACCTTTGAACATGCGAATGAGTATCTATTCGCACCGTTCACCTGAAAAAACTATTTTGACGAACAAAAACCCTTCAAATCCGATTGAAAACCCAATGAATCATAACCAAACACTGAAGTCACATCAATCTAACCCAATAGCATGTTATCACACCTAATTAGTCATCAATTTGTCCATTTTGCACATCAAATCACATATTTTCCAAAATGGCAAATTCTGGAGATGTCATATCAATTGTATAAAAACTTTACCCAAAATGAAAGCATTGAAATAATCTAAAAACTTTGTTCCTAGATTATTAAACATAGATTAGATCATCCAAATGTATTCCTAATCATGTTATTAACGTCATACTCATGTTACAAACCCTAGATCTATAACATAAATCCCCAAAATGGGTCAAAGTTCACAAAACATCAATCAATCATTCAAAACATCATCTAATCATGTTCCTAAACAATCCCAAATCATTTAAACATCATTTTATCAAAACATAACACAAAAACCCTAATTATATAGTCATGGACATCATCTAAACTTGTGTTATTATAATAAAATTCATTATTTAGGTCTAGATCTAGTTTAGAAAGGTTTTTATTTAAGAAAACACATTGAAATCAGATCTAGACACTTAGGTTTTATAAAAAAAAATGCATAAAAATGTAATGAAAAGGGTTTAGATGATTAACACACCTTGAATCTTCACTTAATATTGTATATAAACTTGTTTTGGCTTAATGATCTAAGAAATAAGGGCAAAAACTCGTTTCTGCAGGTTAGGGTTTGTAAGAGAGCACTTGGGGGCGAGTTAGGGATGTGAAATGGGGAAAATGAGGCAATGATATGCTAATATAGGCTGTTCTCATTCACACCTTCATTGGTACGAATGGGATTTTTGATTTCTCATTCTCGACTTTGAATATGTGAATGGGAGGTTTTATTTCTCATAAAGATCAGGTTAAAGACCACTTAAACCCTAATTCCTCTAAAGTGGCATCCCTAGCTCATACTGAGGATCACCCAATAACACAAACTCCATACTCACAAAAGCCTACGCAATTATGTGGGTCATCAAGCATAGAACTGAACCAACTATGCAGCCCGGATTGTCCGTTATACCAGATGAATAGATGATACATCGCCTTATAGCTTCACATCTCCAAACTTTCATAACTGCTATGGAGTTGAAGAACATAACTCAAATGGAGATTGTTGATGCACTTTCTGTGGACGTCACTGTCGAATAGACTAGGGTTGAGTCTTTGTATTGTATTACATGAGATTGTGGTGATCCATAAGGGCATTTTATGGATCTGATGCATTTGTAAATATAGGACAACATACAAGTTCAGGTTCGACCATTTAGTAAGGTGCGAATGTGGAAAATCTCCACATTCGACCTCCTCATATGGGCGAAGGTGGGACTTGTGTGTTGGACTATAAATAGCAATCTCATGTGTTGGTTTTCATTTGGTGATTTGAGTTTGTACTTTGAATGCTCTCAAGGGGGAGGTCATGCCCGACCTCCCCCGGCCTCGAGATAGATGTTTATCCTACTGATGACAGTGTCTGTAACCGTTTCTGAATCAATACGAATCTGTGATGACGTTGTTATTGTGTATTTCTGTCTCGTCTCGAATTCCCCGTCTGAAACCGAGTTGTTTATGCGTATTCGATCCATGAATTCGGTTTTTAACCGGATTCTCAACTGGTATCAGAGCCATTCTGAATCAAACAACCACAAATTGATAGTTTCTCAGTTGATTTTGACCCAAATTTGATCAAAAATTTTCTGTTTTAAGTGAACAAACTGAAATGATGTGTTTTTGATTGATTTCACCTTGATTTCGAGTTTGAATTGGATAATTCACTTTATTAAAGTTGTTTCAAATTTCATCCGATTCAAAACCTGATTAAGATCATCAAATTCCATCAACTTTTGATAAACATGATCAAATCTAACTGATTTTCAAAGAATAACCGTTTTTGAAATCACAGGGGTCGAACGAGAGAATTCGGTCGAAAGTGGGAGTGTATTAGGTCGAACGAGTGTTTTTGTGGTCGAAAGAGTGATTTTAGTGGTCGAAAGTGAACTTTGATTGCTTACATTTTTCATTCGCACTATTGTGTCTCATTCGTATAATCGTTCGGTCGAAGGAGATTAGTAGAACGGTCGAAGGAAGATTTAAGCGGTCGAAGGAGATTTGATATTTGTTTTCCACATTCGTATCAGATTATTTGGTCGAAAGAGAAGATTTTTCTCATTCGCACCTCCGTTCATACGAAGGAGTTTTTCTGTTTTTGGAAAAATTTTAATCGTTTCGTGTTTGTTTGTTTGATTGTTTGCAGGATACAATGTGGAACTTTCCAACAACCCCTAGACCTACTCAAGCACCACAACAACAACAAGTTCAAGATCCATGGACAGTAGCGGCACAAAAGACTAGTCAGTCATCACAGCCGATCAATTATATGGCTATGACTAGTTCGGCACCACAACAAGTTGTTCAATCAGTACCACAACCGATTGATAACTATTGGGGAGTCGCCGCAGCAGCAGTCCATTCCCAGACAACCAACGCTATTTCTACTCTTATTCATGATCTATCTTCTGGAAGCGGCAATCGTCCACCAAAGTTAATGGACATGAAGGAGTATAACACTTGGAAGACGAAGTTTAAGATTCACGTTGAGGGACAAGGACTTGAAGGAGCAGAAGCATGGCAAATGATTGTGAAGGGTTACGTTGCTCCCATTCTAGAGAATACTGGAGAACCAATCCCTTTGGAGAATTTGGCGGATGACGAGAAGAAAAGGTTTGCTATAGAAAAGAAAGCATTTTCTCAGATATCTCAGGCGATCAACACTGATTTATTACATCAGTTTGGATCGTGCACTACATCCAAACAACTTTGGGATGTGCTGAGAAATCGTCATGATGGAAATGAGAAGACCAGGAAGCTTAGGATGGAGGAGCTTCGAAAGGAGTTTGAAAACTTCAGTTATATGGGTAATGAGACCCTAAAAGAGTTGGTTCCAAGGTACTGCCATTTGCTCACCGAATTGTCGAGCTATGAAATCAGCATTCCAATGACGGAATTAGTTGATAAATTTGCTGATGCATTACCACCCTATTGGAATCAACATATTGAAGTGTTGAAGGAGAAGGATGCTTACCAGTATTGGACCATTAATGAGTTCATCCAAAAGCTGGAAAACAAAGAGATGGAGGAAAAGAGAAAAGCTAAGAGAGCTCAGATTCCACAGAATCCTGATTTATATGTGAGTGGAACATCTAACTCTCTTTCTGCTTCAAGCAATACATCTACTGTTGCACCTCACATAGCATGTGTGTCTAATATTGTTGAACCAACAAAAGCACCCATTAACTACCTTGCTCAAACTTCATCTTACACACCATCATACCCACAACAACCATATCAAACACAAAACTTTATTCCACCATTTTCACCATTACAACAAGCCGCATGCTATACATCAAGTCAACAGCAACGTCCAAGGGGGAGATTGTTGATGCACTTTCTGTGGACGTCACTGTCGAATAGACTAGGGTTGAGTCTTTGTATTGTATTACATGAGATTGTGGTGATCCATAAGGGCATTTTATGGATCTGATGCATTTGTAAATATAGGACAACATACAAGTTCAGGTTCGACCATTTAGTAAGGTGCGAATGTGGAAAATCTCCACATTCGACCTCCTCATATGGGCGAAGGTGGGACTTGTGTGTTGGACTATAAATAGCAATCTCATGTGTTGGTTTTCATTTGGTGATTTGAGTTTGTACTTTGAATGCTCTCAAGGGGGAGGTCATGCCCGACCTCCCCGGCCTCGAGATAGATGTTTATCCTACTGATGACAGTGTCTGTAACCGTTTCTGAATCAATACGAATCTGTGATGACGTTGTTATTGTGTATTTCTGTCTCGTCTCGAATTCCCGTCTGAAACCGAGTTGTTTATGCGTATTCGATCCATGAATTCGATCCATGTATTTCAACAACAATATCCTTCTCAAGTGAACCAGATGCAGATCACTCAAGCACAATCAAGTCTAAATCCGATTGTGTTAGAGACATCAAACCTTAACAATGTGACTGTTGAAATTGCTCAACAGCATGTTGCTCTAGTATCTGCCATGGTTGCTTCTTACAACGGTTTGGTAGCAAGTCAGATTGGTAACAATAATCTTACCAATGAAGACTATGCTCAAATCGATAAAGAGGAAATGGAATTGATGGACATTCAGTGGGCTTTTGCAAGCATTATGAGGAGAGCCACTGATTTCATTCAGAAGACTGGCAGGACTGATCTCTCAACCTCTCCCAATACCACCTATGGATTCAACAAAGCAAAGGTTACTTGCTTTAACTGTGGTGAAAAGGGACATTTTAAAAGGGAGTGCACACAACCAGCACAACAAGGTAACCGAAATCCTTTCAATTCTTCATACCAAAACCGACAAAACCAAAACCAGAATCAAGTGTCTTACAACAATCCAAACATATCAAGCTTTCAACCACAAAATCAAAACACTTACCAGAACCGTCAACAAAACAACAACACCAGACAATCCACAGCACAAAACCAACCTCAACAAAACCCAGACCGAACTATTGTTCCTATTTCTACACCCAACACACAAAACCAAAACCAAACTGATACTCAAAACCAAGCACTTGTTATTCAAAAGGATGAAGGTTTTGACTGGACTGGTATGCAATTGGGGGTAGAGGAAATCACTGCTGGGAATGTTGCATGTGTGGCACAGCAGATGAAGTTGGATGAGAATGAGGAAGTTGAAGAAGAGGTTGTGATTGAAAAAGTGTCAGAGTTGAAGATTGAAGAAGTGAATGATGATGTGATTGTTGAAGGTGATGACAAGAGATCGGGAATGATTCTTGATTCTGTCACCGATGTTGGAGATCAATATGACTCAGCGTACTCGGATATGGAGAGCGAATCTGACTCAGAGACTAGTGTGAATTCACTAGATGATGATATTGACCAATTGCTAGCTGAAGCTGACTTCCTGATGACTCGCAAGTCATGTATGGTGGATGATGCATGCACCAAGATTGACTACTCCAATTTTTTTGCAGGAAAAGAAGCTCATTTTGCTCTAATGGCCATGACAGAACCTCCTAAACCGGTAAGTTCTGAAACTCAATCTTGTGTTAAATGTGATAAGTGTGCTGATTTTGAAAAACTGACTGATGAAAATAAGCTTCTCAAGGTTCAACTTGAGAGTGCAAAAATCAACTGTCAGATTTATCAAAAGGACTTAAAAGATTTCAACAAAGTTCTTGATGGTTATAAAAAGGATGTGTCAGAATTGAAAAAGACATTATCTATTAAACAACTTGCCATTAATAATTACATAAATGAAATGGAAAACACTAAATTAGAAATGGCAACCATCAAGTGCTTTGCCGAAAAAGTTAACAAGAAACTAGAAAGTTACAAGCACATTGCATACGTAGTTGATCATATCATTGAGGAACCCTCTCAGACAAATAGTGCAAACTATAAGTCAGTTCCATCTCCGGTATTGTTTGAGAATCACACTTTACATGCAATACCACCGGAGACTTTAATTCATCCTGATTCCACACCAGAAAATGAACCTAACACTTCCAGTGTCGGGGATCCATATTCTGATGTGAGACCAGTATTGGGAAATACAGAAGGTGTGGTCGCTACGGATGATTCAGATGAAGAAGATGAATTATCTGAGACGGTTGAAAGTGATAGTGATATCCCTGATGAAAATCATATAATCACTACTGAGCCAGTCTCACCGTCTCAGATAATCCATCCAATGGCAAATGTTCATCGCAAACATGGGAGTAAGAAAAATGATAAATTTGTTGGTAAAAGTTTTGAAAAGGAAAAGGTTAAAAAGGTTGAAAAGAATGAGAGAAAACCAGTTGAAAAGAAAGTTGAAATTAAAAATGAGAAAAATTTGGTAAAACCGGTTGAGAAGAAAAATGATTTAAAATCTGAGAAAAACAATGATGTTAGCAATGAAGTGTGTGATAAACCTGTCAAAATCTTCTATCGGATGCAAGGCTCCGATAAGATTTTGTCTGATGATGAGTTTCCGATTAAGTTTGTCAATTACACAAAAATCGAAAAGATCTGGCAGGAAAGTACGATTTGGTTCCCAAAATCTGAAAGGACCAACGACATTCCTCAAGAGATTTTAGACAAAATTTATTCGGAAAAGGATGCAAAGGTTAATGTCACACAGTTTGTTTTGCCTGTGCACAAAGAAAATAGTTTTATTGAACCGACTTACTCGAAGGATCCAGCTCCTGAGAGTTTAAGGAAACAATGCATGGTCGATCGATATCCCATTGCTAGTTTTTCCAAGTCGCCGATCAAAGAAAACTACGAGGAATACCGTGCATGTTATAAGTGTGGGGAACGGGGACATTTACTTGCCGCCTGCCCATACGTACGACACAAAAGGCACGAGGTGGAAATGAGGCAATATCATGAGTATCCGGTTGACAATTATGGCTATCAACAGAGGCGGCATTTTTCCCAACAACATTTTTATAATCAAAACAATTTTTACAACAAGGGGGAAAATCGACCGATGACGTATGATAAGCACAACCGGAAGATCACTGATAAATCTAGTAAGAAACCTCAGATGAACTCAACTGCTGATACCAAAAAGGTTAATTCTAAACTTAATGGTACACAATCAGTTGGACCTGTTTCTGTTAAATCAGAGAAGGTAACCAAGAAGGTTGCTTTTAAAGAAGAAGTAAAGAAACCGACTGAGACTTCAAAATCTCAGATTCGGATCTTGAAAAGATCTGAGCAATCTTGGTCATCTAAGGAATCTGAAGGAGCCTCTACTTCACAAAGCAAGAAGAATGAGAAAGAGAAAGTTGTTAGTAAGGAGAAAGGGGTTGAAGTAACTCAAGTTGTTTGTGATTCAAAAGACTCTTTGAAACAACCTGTTCAAAGACCCAAGACCAACCAGGCTTGGGTCCCCCGAAAGAACTAATTGATCTACTTTAAATGTGCAGGGAGCTCCAGCTGGCCCTGTTAGCAGTCTATGGATTGTTGACAGTGGAGCTTCTGGTCACATGACAGGGGACCTCGCTTTACTCTTTGACATCAAAAACATTAACGGAGGTTATGTGGCTTTTGCTGGAAATAAGGGAGGCTACATCACTATGGAGGGGAGTGTAAGCAATGGGGTCGTAACATTTGAGCGGATTTCTTATGTGAAACAAATAGATTATAATTTGCTCAGTGTTAGTCAGATTTGTGATAAACAATTTTCAGTGTATTTTGATGACAAATCCTGTTATATCTTGAAACCTGGTTTTGAGTTACCAAAAGAGTGGGTGATGCTGAAGGCACCGAGAGTTAACAACTTGTATATTCTCGACATGTCTAAAGCAATGACAACCCATGGCCAAGTCACGTGTTTCCTCTCCAAAGCTACAGAAAAAGAATCCATTATGTGGCATAGGAGAATGGGACACATCCATTTGAGAAAGATGAATCAGCTTGTGAAGAATGAACTTGTCACGGGAGTTAATGTCAAACACTTCCATCTGAATGACAAGTGTATCAGTTGCAAGAAGGGCAAGCAGCACAAACAATCCCATAGACCAAAGAAAGTTAATTCTGTTGAGCTGCCACTAGAACGTTTGCATATGGATTTATTCGGTCCAGTCAGACGTAAAAGTCATGCCGGAGAGTTATACTGTCTTGTGGTGACTGATGATTATTCTAGATTTTCATGGGTAATGTGTTTGCATCAGAAAAGCGACACTTTTGACAACTTGAAGGTTCTGTTTACACGTCTGGAGAATTTATATGGTCTGAAGATCAAAAGAATCCGGAGTGACAATGGGACGGAGTTTAAAAATGCTCAGATGGAGGATCTTTGTGCAAACAAAGGAATTCATCATGAATATAGTGCTCCGTACACACCCCAGCAGAACGGTGTCGCAGAGAGAAAGAACAGGACTCTTATAGAAACGGCGAGAACTATGCTTGCGGATTCAAATCTTCCAGTCATGTTCTGGAACGAAGCTATTTACGCGGCATGTTATACTCTTAACCGTGTTTTGACAGTGAAGAAGTTTGGCAAGACTTCTTATGAGCTGTTGAACCGTCGCAAGCCGAATCTTGAGTATCTAGAACCATTTGGTGCCCCATGTACGATGTTGAATCCTTCGGAAAAGTTTGCACCAAAGGCTGAAGAAGGTTATTTTGTTGGATATGCAACCCCATTAAAACGGGTATTCAATAAAAGAACTAGAAAAGTCGAGGAGTGGGCTAATGTCGAAGTTCAAAGATATACACAAAATGTACAAGGTGGAGGACCAGATTGGATGTTTGATTACAAAGATTTCTTTGAATCATTCAATCTAGATAGCATGGTTGAAGAAGCTGTACTTCGATTATACTACGAGGTCGAAAACGCCGTAACTTCACCGTTAGTGCGTCCGATCACGGTAAACCCCCAAGCAGCTTCTAATGATGCCACTGCTCCTGTATTGGAAGAAGAGGTGTTCCAAGAAGCTTCTACATCGCTTAATTCATCCGAATCAGAATACGAAGACGATGATACAACAAGTGAAGCTATTCTGGACAATGCTACAGTGACACCATCAGTGAACCCATCTACTACTGATGCTTCAACATCGAATGTGGGTAATGATCTGGATTCTACAGAGAATTTGACAACTCAGACGGGAGTACAAGTACCTGATTATCCGGAATCTCGGATACATCGGATACACCCGCTTGAACAAGTTATTGGTGATCCTGGTAGCAGTGTGATGACAAGAGGACAGCTGAAGAATGCTCAAGCACCAGAAAACATTGGCAATCTTGCTTTATATGCCAAAATTCAGAAATCTGGTTTTCAAAATGACTGGTCATTTGCTTGTTATGTTTCGCAGGTCGAGCCGCGGACATACAAGGATGCTCTTTTGGATGACGCCTGGGTGGAAGCAATACAGGAAGAGTTATTACAATTCCAGAAACTTGGTGTATGGACCCTGACTGATTTACCTCCTGGAAGGAAGAAGATAGGCACTAAATGGGTGTTTAAGTGCAAGAAAGATGATAGAGGAGTCATTGTTCGAAACAAAGCTCGTTTGGTGGTTCAAGGTTTTCATCAGGTTGAAGGAATCGACTACAATGAAATCTATGCACCGGTTGCACGCTTGGAAGCTATCAGAATGTTCCTCGCGTTTGCATCATGGAAGAAATTTAAGGTGTATCAGATGGATGTAAAGAGCGCATTTCTTTACGGTGTGGTCAAAGAGGAAGTTTACGTAGGTCAACCACCGGGCTTTGAAGACCCAATCCACCGGGATAAGGTTTATGTTTTAAACAAAGCACTGTATGGTTTGCACCAAGCTCCGAGGCAATGGTATGAGGAGCTGAGCACGTATCTTCTCTCGAAAGGATTCAAACGCGGATTGGTTGACTGCACCCTGTTCACGAAAAGATCAGGAGATGACTTGCTTCTAGTACAAATTTATGTTGATGACATTATTTTCGGGTCTACTAATGAACTTCTGTGCAGGGAATTTGAACAAGTTATGCAGGAGAAGTTCGAGATGAGCGCTATTGGGGAAATGCAGTTTTTCCTCGGCTTGCAGGTGGAGCAAAGACCAACGGGGATCTTTATTCACCAAACCAAATATGTATCTGAAGTCTTGAGCCGGTTCCAGATGGACGATTCCAAGCCGATGGATACCCCGATACAACCTAATCACGGGATTGGAGTTGACCTTAAGGGGGAGCTGACAGATCCATTTACATTCAGAGCAATCATCGGATCTCTGATGTACCTAACAGCGTCTAGGCCTGATATAATGTTTGCGACATGTCTTTGTGCTCATTACCAATCGAAGCCGAAACAAAGTCATTTAGCAGCCGTGAAGCGTATCCTTAGATATCTGAAGGGTTGTCCATCAAAAGGTTTATGGTACCCTCATGATGATAATTTTGACCTAATCGCTTTTAGTGATGCAGATTGGGGCGGCTGTGACAAAGACAGCAAATCCACAACGGCTGGATGTCAGTTTATGGGGAGCAGGCTCGTGACCTGGCAATGCAAGAAACAAGCCGCAGTTGCACTATCCACATGTGAAGCAGAATACGTTTCAGCATCGAGCTGCTGCTCACAGGTTCTTTGGATCCAACAGCAGATGGTGGATTACGGTTTGCAATTTCTTAAAACTCCTATTTACTGTGATAATGAGGCCGCAATCGCATTAACAAAAGACTTAGTAAATCACTCAAAGGCTAAACATATCCGGATTAAATATCATTTTATCCGTGATTGTTATGCTAAAGAATTGATCGATATGGTCAAAATCCACACTGATTACCAACGCGCTGATCTTTTTACCAAAGCTTTTGACAAATCCAGATTTGATTATCTTTTAAAAGCAAATGGTATTAAAGAAAAACAGGACTGATCACCACCTCAGTCTATCACCTTTTAGTTTAAATTTTTACTGCTTTTCAGAAATATTTCGAAAATCCAAAAACATTGAAAAATTTAAAAATCCATAAAAATTAGAAAAATTTCTTTGCTGACTGCTATATCTTCTTACCTTAGATTAATGCCGTCAGATTTCTGTGAACAAACGATATCTGGGCAGTCACATATTTGAAATGCTCCAGCTTATCCTTGGGAACAGTAAATTCGAAAATTTATAAAAATCAGAAAATTCTAAAATGATTTCCTGGAGTATAAAGGGAAATGATAGTACATCAGTGGGGATCTGACACATTCTAAATAATGTAATGCTATATAGGGCGTGTGTCTAAGTCTGTGCGATGTGCTGATAGGCTTCGTAGACCTATTACTGCGTGTCTGATACATACATATCAAACGATTTGTTGTGTGGATGAACTCCTCATGGGCATATGGTCTTAGTACCGTAATTTCGTTTGATAGGGTATCTGTACAAAACTCGGAGGTTTAGGGTTGTTATGTTATTAGTTGTCTGGAGATAGCCTCTCTGATCTTCTGCTGTAAGTCATTACGGACCTAGATCAGACAGGGTGTCTTTATAAAAGAGCTATATGCCAAATCCTAAAGTTACCGAATTGAGGAACTTTTCATGTTATATGATGATCAAAGATTATCTATTACATCGTATTGATCACTGATGCAAATCATGATTAATATCAGTCCTCAACCTGGTATAGTGCATATGTTACTTTGCTGCATTAATTTGCTGACCTGTATACCTCTATGCATTATATCTTGTACAATTACAGACAACAAAAGCATAATCACGCTTTACAATGAGTCTTTGTGCATTTACTTCTTGATACGGGAGTATGTCGTGTGTGTGGGAACCACAGACAATTGAGTTTATACTATAACTATTTGTATCAGTATAAAGCACTGCACAAAAGTCTGCATGTGAGTTTATGTGGATCACAATATCAGCAATTGCCAGATTACACATTGTCTTTAATGATAATAATTTAAAAAAAAAAAAATATCAACAGTGTGATCAGATTTCTCATAAACTGATATGATCCCTTTTTCCGGAATCACAAAAACATTTACAGTTTTTCATTTACTTTTTTTGCATTTTACTTTACTGTCAAAAATTACAAAACTCAAAAAGATTTTAGGTGTGTTTTAGCATAAACTTTAGAAAATCCAAAAAGATTTTGCTTTTTCATCTTAATTTTTGATAACTGATGGTGGTTGATGTCGATTTTCTAAAACCTGGTACACCAATTGAGTTTTGTGATCTTTATAATGTGAAAATATGATGATTGGATGCTTAAACGTTGAGAAATAATTGAACTGGGTTTCGTTTTTGAGATTTGGAAAATATTCAAAAATTTCATTTTACATTCGTCCATTCGTTTGGTCGAATGAGAAATTTTTCAAGCTCTTTCGAACGAATTGAACGGGCGAAGGAGAGAGTTCATGAACTGATGTTCATTCGAACCCTTTTGCCTCATTCGAACCCTTTCAATAGGGTCGAAGGAGCCAAAAGTATCTCCTTCGTATGGTCAATATGGGCGAAGGAGGTTGCCTATATAAGCAACTTCTGTACTTTCGAACCCATTATATTTTTTCTCAGAATTTTTAACACTAAGTCACCTTGTTGCTCGTTTGATTTACACTCTACCATTGTGTTCCCCTTGATCTACTGATTCTTTTGCCCCTATTTGTACAGGTAAACATCAAGTTTTGAGGGTTTAATCGTCAGTTTTTGTGTCTCGAACCCTAGGATCTAACCACAGTTCTATGTTTGTTTTTAATTACAATTGATAGTTTAGGATCATTGTGTGTGTGTTTTAGGGGGAGAACATCCAACAAAATCGGGTTCATTAACATCAGTTTAATGAGTTTTGATTAAAACCCTTGTCGAACCCTATTTTTGATTTGAAAACACACATATAATGATCACAGATTGAAAATTGTTAGTGTAAAGGTTTAATCGGTATGTTTAGGACATGGTGCAATCAAATGATCAGGTTTAGAATGGTTAAATTTCATTATTGAAATTTTGAAATGATCAGTTTCTTTCGCCTGTTGTCGTTTGGGCGAAGGAAGAAATTCTGGTCGAATGAAAAATTAAAAATGGTCGAAGGAAGAAAACTGGTCGAATGAAAATTTTTGTCTAAACTTTTACATTCGAACCAAAAACTCACATTCGAACCTTATGAAACACTCATTCGCACCCCCGATTGGGCGAATGAGATTTTTATTCCAAAATTTTCAATATTTGAAATTTTTACGATTTCTAACTTGTGTTTTTGATTTATTTTGCAGATTTTAAATATGTCTGAACAGGAGAAAACCACCGAGCAAGCCGGATCATCTTCCCAACCAGCTAAGAAGAAACAGTTGGATTTTGAGAATGCACACAAATGTTGTGCTTATCTGGGAGAAGTCAAGAAACACGTTGAATTCGCTGAGATCATTGAGTATTTCAAGAGATGCCGAGTACTTGACGCGATTGCTACACCTGCCGTCATTTACAGAGACATTATGCAAGAGTTTTGGGAGAATGCTAAGCTGGACTTCTGGAAGTGCGAATCTTGTTTGATAAGCAAAGTCCAAGGTCAGAGAATTATCGTATGTGAAGATGATATTAGGGAGGCGTTGAAGTTGAATGATGAGAAGACGGACCCTAAAGAGTTGGAATTCATGGAACAGCGCAAGTGTTTCTTGAGGATGAAGTATAATGGTCCTATCACCGATGGTTCTCTACATAAAGGAAAACTGTGCCCTCAGTTTAAATATTTGGCACATGTTTTGATTCATGTATTTGGATCGGCTGCGGGTGGATATGACTTGATGAGGAAAAGCATAAGCTCTATGATGGTTGCATTAATATTGAACAAACCGTTCAATGTTTCTGGCATGCTTATGAATCATTTACTTGAGCCGGTTAATGGCACGAGAACACTGAAGTTTTTGTTATATCCTCGCTTTTTACAGATGGTGTTTGACAACAAATATAAAGACTTGAAAAAGGATCCCAAAACAAATTGTTGTTCAAGAACACATGACATTGACCACACTTGCCAGAATGAAAGCTTACAAAGGCTTATCAGCTAATGAACGTCCTCCTGTTAGGCGTTTATTTGGACACTTAGCAAGATTTGATTATGAAAATCCAGGAGAAGGGTTAGTGAGACATGATGATAGCAATTCTGATACTGATGATCCTTTACATCATATTGATCCTGATGCAAAGCGAAAGAGACAAATAGTGAATGTGGGTGCAAAAGGTGGCAAAATGAAGAAGAAAGAGGTGATATTGAATGTTGTTGAACCTGAAAAAGAGAAATCAAAGTCTGTACCAAGGAGACAGAAGAGTAAAGCTCAGAAAGGTTTACATTTGGTTGATGAGGTGTCTATAGATTCTGAAGAGACACAAGAAGATGAGAGATGGAATTCTGAAGCTGAAACAGTTGAGACCACTTTGCCCAAGGCCACTGAGGCTGGTGCGTCTGCTGATGCTGAAGTACAAGGAGATAAGAGTCCAATTCAGGACGAGGTAATTGAAGTTATTCTGAATATGGATGATATTGAAGCTGGTTCTCCTGTTCAAGCAAAGAAAAAGAAGAAACAGGAGAAACCAAGTTTGAAGAGAAAGAAAGAGCTAGAAATGTTGATGGCTGGAAAGAATTTACCACCAGCTACTAGTTCAAAGTCACCGGTTGCTGAGCAGGCACAGAAGAAACAGAAAACCACAACAACTTCAAGCACACAACAAACAAAAGGAATTCCAATGGATGATGTGAATGAAGCATTGGATAATGTGCTGAAGAAAATGAGAAAAGGCAAAATGCAAGAAGTTGTTGAACAATCTGTTAAGAAAAAGGTTTCTGTTGATAGTGATGTTATGGATGCTGTTAATCAACGACTGACTAAAATGATGAATATCATTAACAAACAGCAGAGTGAGATTGAACAGTTAAAATCGACTGACAAAAAGATGTTAGAGGTTGTAGTCACATCAGCGGATGATAATGCATTGATGAAGAAAACCATTAAGAGGTTGAAGAGGGAAAACAGAAAGTTGCTAAAGCATGAGCAACGGAATACAAGAAGAATAATGGCTTTGAAGGAGGAGAACAAAGAACTGAAGAAGAATAACAAGAAGATGGATAATCTGATTCAAGACTTGTACAATCGAGCTCCTCAACTTCAAGCTGGTGAGGAAGACAAAGAGTTAGATGAACAACAGGTTGATTATGAACCATCAGATGAAGAGGAAGATGATGAATTAGATGAAGATGCTGGAAATGATACTAAGAAGAAGAAGAAAGACGATAATGATGGTGATGATGATTCAAGTGATGGTTCAGGTGAAAGCGGCTCTGCTTCTGATGATAGTGATGATGATAATGATGACGCTGAACAGTTTTCATATGAAAAGCGTGAAACAGGTAAGGGTGGAGAATCAAGTTCGAAAGCTCCGGGAGAGAATGTAGATGATGATGATATTTTCTGGAACGAAAAATTAAAGTCATTGTCTGAAGAAGATAAAACTAAGTATCGTCAGATGTTAACCGATCGAGTCTGGACGATAGACATGACTAGCAGGTTTCCTGAAATATTTGAATCTGATAATAAACTCTTCGAATTGGAATATGATGACCCTGATCTTGAAGATGGGGAAGTGTCTGCAGCTATTTCAAAAGAAATTTTGGAAGGTTTAGCAAAGCAAGTGGGTAAGACGTTAGAAGAATTACTTGCTGATAATTTTATTCCTCAGATTCCTGAGAAAGAAGCTGGAAATCACTCAGATGATCGTGATGTTCCTGCATTCGAGGAAGTCGAGATGGAAGATATTACGAGCGATGAATATCCACAATATTTCAGAACAAATCAAGAATGTGGATTTTCTTTCTCAGACGAATTGCTAAACCATGCTGAGAAAATAGCCAAAGAGAAGAGTAAGATATTTGAAGATCAAATCTTTGAAGGGCATGAGAAGCCTCGGTTTGAACAAACAGACAGTTTGAAGGAGTTGTTGAGGAAGCTAAAGGAGAAGGAGAATAACCGCCCTAAAGCTGATATTCAGGGAAGCTTCTACAAACTTCATAGCAGTATGTTCAAAGGCCGTGCCTTGGCCTGGAAGTTTGTCAAAGAGCTTAGGTGTTTTGCAGTGAAATGGGAGAAAGGTATTCTATACTTTGAGAAGTTTCATCACTTAAAGACTCTTCCTTACTGGGCAATCAGGGATATTTGTCGTCACCGTCTAACGGGAGCGCCAAATAGCCAGATTGATTATTTTGCTGAGAAGATGACCCGCGAAAGTCGAACTGAGTGGAATCTGTTTAGACCTCAGTATCCAAAGAGGATTGAACATAAGAAGGAGATTAACGAGATAACTGGGTTGCCCAAGGTTACTTTGAAGTATAAACCACCGCGAGTGCTGAAGAAAATTCCGTTGTTGCATATTCCTCAGCATTTCGCTAAAGACTTTATCTGGTGGTACTATGATTGGAAGAGAGCAGAGGCCGTAATTGTGTTAAAGGATAGTGAGAAGAATTATAAGAAAGTGCTTATTTTTGATCCTATGTGGCTAATCAATTGCTCACATGAGGATATCATTATGTTATTCTATAATCCTATCTACTCAGACGCAAAAGATGCTGAACAAGCAGGAAAATACCAACGCGTGGTATTTCTATGCTTTGCGTATGACATCAACGCTGGATGTGATTATGAGCAGAAGTTGGGAAAGACTGTTGAGAAGGTTGTGCCTGTGAAGAAATCAAAGAAGAAGATAGTTCAGGAACCGGTACTGACTAGAGAACAAAAGATTATACGACACATCAGAATAATGAACAAGCACATGGATGAACAGAGAAGATTACAATCCAAGCAATAGTCGAGGGGGAGTTTGTAGGTGCATATGTGCGACTAATGCTTTGGATTGGATAAATCATATGTTTTTGTTTTCTGTCGTTGGTGCGAAGGAAGGTTTTGGATGGTGCGAAGGAGAGTTCTCAAAGGTGCGAAGGAAGAATTTTGGGCGAATGAAGACTGTTTATTATGAAGTTTGGTTCGACCATTCACAATGGGCGAACCTACACATTCGCACGAACAAAGTGGGCGAATGTGCAGTCTATAAATAGGCAAACTCAGTTTTTGTAGTTAACTTTGAGTCATTTATTTCCCACCACTTTCTGAATTCTCTCTGTAACTTTTTATAAACTTGTTTTGCGTCTAATCCTTGATTGTAATCACTTTTCTACGTGTATTCAAGTTTGATTATTAATGAAAACGTTTGAAAATGATGATTTGTGTGTGTTTATCTGATTAGTTATCATTTTGTGCTGGTTTTGGGGATTCCGCACCCAAAACTAAATTGTTTGATTGTCTTTGTAGCTTATCGATCCTTTCACGCGCATACAAAGTGGTATCAGAGCTATGGTACCGATTTGAACGATCTAACAGTCGTTTGAATCAATCACAGCTCGTTTTCATGATTTCAGACGTTAAAGTTCAGTTCTTGATTGAAAGGTTGAAACCCAAGAAACCCTAGATTCTTAATTGAACCCAAAATCATGTGATTTCACCATGTTTTTTGTGAATTCGAGGGTGAGGTTTTCATTTCCGCACCTTTCTGTACAAGTTTCATCATCAAATTCGAAGAATTAGAGTGTTTATGGGCTGATTTGCAGAAAATATTGAAGAAGAACACGTTTTGCTGCACATTCGCACCTTTCAGAAAAACGGGTGGGCGAATGTGGAATTCTAAACGGTCGAACGTGTATTAAATGGACGAATGTAGAATTTTTTGGGCGAAGGAGAAAATTTTCTACATTCGTACTTCACGATTGGGCGAATGTGGAATTTCATCCAGTGCTGGTACATTCGACCTTATTAAACGGTCGAACGTAGCCTTATTTTCACCTTCGCACCTTCGACATAGAGAATGAAAAATTGGTATTTTAAAGGGTAAAAAATTTCGAAGCAATTTTTGAAGATTTTTGGGAGAATGGTGATGATGTCTTCACAAATTGTTGAAGAAATGATGATGATGAAATGTTTTATTGTGGGGTAGTCATAAGAATCAACAGTATGATTATCAGATTCAAATGACTATTATGGGCCAGAAAATAGACAGATTTTATTCCGCATGATGAGAACAGTCAACCCAGTTCCTGTGTGTTTGAAGGAACTTGTTCTAAAGAGTTGTTATGAAGAAGGAAATCAAGTTTGAGATTTCAATGTTCTAAAAGTAATGAGGTATCCTAGTAGGAGTCATGTGGCACGTAGGTTCAACGAAAGTTTCAAGATCACAGTCCTGAAGATTTTCAAGAGCTATTGGTAGATATTGTTGGCCCCGCCGAAAACTTCAGTTTCTGAAGCATTTCAAGTCCTTCAATTAGTACTGGTAGTTCCTGCTGAAAACTTCTGATTGCTTGATCCACTCGTCTACGGCTTGTATTCTGTCGAATAGATGAAGTTACTCAAGAACATGATTGGTTTATCATACGAGATCTCAGAGAAACTTGGTGAAACATCAGTCAAGGGGGAGATTGTTGATGTAACAATGTGTCTGATACTTCAACAATAACTGACTGAAGATGCTAGGTGTGTTTGGGATTCGCCAGCAACGTCCAAGGGGGAGATTGTTGATGCACTTTCTGTGGACGTCACTGTCGAATAGACTAGGGTTGAGTCTTTGTATTGTATTACATGAGATTGTGGTGATCCATAAGGGCATTTTATGGATCTGATGCATTTGTAAATATAGGACAACATACAAGTTCAGGTTCGACCATTTAGTAAGGTGCGAATGTGGAAAATCTCCACATTCGACCTCTTCATATGGGCGAAGGTGGGACTTGTGTGTTGGACTATAAATAGCAATCTCATGTGTTGGTTTTCATTTGGTGATTTGAGTTTGTACTTTGAATGCTCTCAAGGGGGAGGTCATGCCCGACCTCCCCCGGCCTCGAGATAGATGTTTATCCTACTGATGACAGTGTCTGTAACCGTTTCTGAATCAATACGAATCTGTGATGACGTTGTTATTGTGTATTTCTGTCTCGTCTCGAATTCCCCGTCTGAAACCAAGTTGTTTATGCGTATTCGATCCATGAATTCGGTTTTTAACCGGATTCTCAGAGATGATAAATAATGCCATTGATCGCAAGCTAGGGGAGTTGTCTAGAAAGATTGAAGACAACAGAAGACAATTAGCTCATTTATCTGGTGTGGCACCTCCTGCTCCTTGGTTTCCAGAGGTAGATGAAGCCAAAAAGGGGGAGATGTCCAAGGAACCTGAAGTTGTTTTACTTGAGGCTGCTAAGAAGGCTAGAGAAGCACAACGACTGAAGGAGGCCCAAAAAGAAACTGCCAGGACAAGGCAAGAAATGGCTTTGAAAGAAAGACATGATTGGTATGAAAAAAAAGAAAGGCTCCTTAGAGAAAAAGCTCAAAAGATTTCTCAAGGCATTGAAGAAACTGCTGAAGACATTGTCATAACTACTGAAGACAATCCTTCAGTAGTTGATACTGAGATCAACTATCCTCATAATACACATAGGTCAGAATGTTGTTACATCCTGAAGTCTGCTTAGTCCTTCACTATCCTGAGGATGTCACATAGAATACTTGAGGTAAATCCATCCTGATGATTTCACCACCAACAGTTGCGAACCCCGATCATTGTCTGTTTCCTTACATGTCATGATCTTTAAATATGTACCAACATATATTTAACAACTTGTATTAATACTCCGTTTTATCTTCTGACTCAACTCACTTTTACTATATATTTATTTCCCCATAAAAATAAATATACAAAGATGTTGTTGAACGAGATTTATTTCATGTTAAGTATTTATTTTTCCCATATGTATACATATAGTTTTCCATATACTTATAATAACATACTTAACTTATGTCTTTCTTACAAATTCTCCTATTTTACTTCCAACACTTACGAAAGTGCTTATGTATCTTTTTCTCCCTTAATAATCCTTACATATATTTTGTTCACAAAATATATACATATTTTCTTACTTGGAATAATTAGTCCATAATTGTTGCAATAACGTATACTCGTATCATGTAGGAAGTTATACTTGTATACTTATCCGTCCGATTTACTTTTTGTCTGATTTACACTTTATTCGTTTTATGTAACACCCCAACCGATAGCGGAAACATCGAGGTGTCATATAGTGATGATTGTTCAATAGCTCACGGTACTAAATGGAAGTTGAATATTACTAAACAATTTACAATTTGTCATACAAATTACATAAACTTGATTTGCATAAACTAGGTCCAAAGCTCCTATGTGTTCAAAAACTTGTACAACTTACAATAGCAAATAAAACCTGAAACATGTTAAGTTGGAAAGATGGGGGGTCAACTATAAATAGTTGGTGAGGATACATAGGTTTTGCATATAGTTGAAAACAATATATTGTATAACAATGATAGTTGAAGTATAATAATGAGTAATGATAGTGATGTATTGTAAAATACATATCTATTTCCAGTGTAAAGTATGTACAGTTTCGAGTCGTTTAGATAGTTCTTTTATTAGTTTTAGGCTTGTACTCGTTTATTTTATTTATTATAGGTTTTTATAGATTTGTATTAGTTTTGTGTCATTTTTAGTACTTATGTATTTATTTTATATTTTGGTAGGTGTTCATAAACGTTGGAGCGTAAACGAGCAACTTTGGTCAAGTCAAGAACACCCGATTCAAAAGCGGAGTTACACTACTATATAATAATAATAATAATAATAATAATAATAATAATAATAATAATAATAATAATAATAATAATAATAAACAACACAAAAGTGGTGACCCAAAAGTCACGGCCCAAAATCTAAAAAATAGGGCTCCATATTCATTGGTGCTACATTATTATTTCGGAGAACGATATAGAGGATTTTTTTTCGGAGTGCAGCATAGAAATATCGGAGAAGGCGGCGAGAATATTACAAAAGAATATCAACACAGAAGCCGCAGGAGGAGAATATTATTCTTGGACCGAACGACAGCGAAGATCAAGAGAAGGGAGTTAAGGTTGAAGCATTGGTACGAGCACGGGTCGGTTCTAATCTAATTATTTATTTATTTATCTATTTGATACCCGTTGTGAACACCATGAATTTGTATTGTTTTTATTGTTTTGATTTTATCATGACAATTATTGGCTAGATCATGGAACTACCTAGGCGATGATGAATACGCTTGTTTGATTATTTTTTCTTTCGGGTTTTGGAACTATTGGTTGTGGGTGAATTTTAAAGTAAAGAACTTTTTATTTTCTGGTTTGATGTATATGCATATTTAGTTTTATTTAAATAACTTTTATAAACTCCACTTGCGTTTTTGTGAATGTCTTTCATGTATGAATGCGGGTTAGGTTGCGGAATGGGTGTTAGCAACTAGTTTATGGTTAATTGTCTAGGATTATCCATAGGAGTTGTAATTGTTAGTTAGATAATTCTAAGTGATCTAACAATTCTCAATAGCTGTAAGGTGCGAGATTGTTGGTCTGTCTAGGGTGTTAAATTGCTAGTTCTAGAGGCTTTGTGAGAAGATCTTCCTAGTTTCCCTAGCATTCCTTGTAGGCCAAGTCTTATCAGAAATATTGTAGTTACCCCTTGCACTTTAGGGTGTATTGTGACTTTCGCGCTGTGAGGTAGACTGTCTAGCGGGTACTTTAAGATTCGAGTAGGTAAGCCTGTGAGGGTAACCTCTCAACCGGTGGTTTAACAGCACAACAGTATTCTAGGGTTTCCCCTTGAGAAGGGTCGAGGGTGTCTAGTTTATTCTTGATGTTTAGTATTTTAAGATCCCGGTTCCACACCAGTTCCATAGCCATTAGAAACTTATCATTCATGTGTAGGATTCTAGCCTAGGTAGTGCCTTCCCATCATCTGATCCCAGTTGCAATTTCCAGTTTGTCTTTAGTTATTTTAGTTTTATTTTATTTTATTTATTTGCATTAGTTTGATAGAAACCCCCTTAAGCAACAAAACAATTTAAGTCAGTTTGTAGATAAGTAATCGAGTCTAGTTTACGTTTTCCAGTAGAGTCTCGTGGGTTCGATACTCGGACTTACTTTAGCTGTACTTCACTGACCGGTACACTTGCCGGTTGTGTGGTTTAGGTTTAGAGAGTCTTAGGTTATAAATTTAAAACTTAGAGTGTCTAGTTTAGGTTAATTTAGTAGTTTTTACTAAACTACTTTGAGCATATCAATAGAATATGAGTCCGACATGTAACAATGCGTCTTTTGTACAATCAAACCATGTGTCGACTGAGACCTAACTCGCAAGTTAGTAAAAGTGTAACTGTTATCGATCATCCCTGAATTTATACGGGGGGGGGGGGGGTTGTGTAACACCCCAACCGATGGCGGAATCATCGAGGTGCCACGTAGTGACGATTGTTCAAAAGCTCATGGTACTAAAATGTAAATATTATTGAATAATCAAAATTGTCTTACATGGAAATGGAAAATACATTGTCTAATGAAATGTAAATACTGAAATAACTGAATTAAAATAAAGCACTAAATGTTCCTTGCTAAAGCACTAGATCAAACTGCACCTGAAACATGTACAAAATAGATTTGGTCAACATATGAAATGTTGGTGAGCATTCCTAGTTTTGATATATATAGTAGGTTGAAAAGTTATACAATTCAAGTGCAAGCTACAGTGCAAATATGTAAACCATGTATCAAACAAATGAGCGAAATCAACCCTGTGACTGTATAATGTACTGTATGAACTGTAGTGTACTCAACCAATAAATGGATGATAACTTAACACTGTCCACGGATTCTCCGATGAAAAAGGGGGAGAATCAATCTAGGCGGGTTGTCAATCCAAATAGCGCTATCCAATGTTAAGGTCGGCTTGTACCATGTTAATGATTTCACTAAGTACAAATGTAATCCACATGTATTGTCTAAGCATAAAGCACGTTGTAAGCAATGCACATAGTACTAGAATTGTATTGTAAAAATGTAAACTTGTATTTGAAATTGTAATAGTGTACATGTAACACCCCAAAAATGTGTAAAAGCAAAAAGGGGTAGGAATACTCACAGTTCACGTAATAACTTGAATTTGAACTTGGACAACGAAATATGAATTGAGATTACTCCCAAATGATTAACCTAAAGTAATTGATAATGTGTGAGTGAAATAACTCTAGGATACATGCATTTCTAGGGCTTCGAATTGGGGATAAACGTTTATTTGTTTAATATCAATTTGTTTATTAAATATAAGAATTTTAATAAATAAATAAATAAAAGTCTCTTGGTAAAATTTTTAAGTTGAATAACGTCACAATATAAGGTTTTAAGTATGAAAATAATTTTTATAAAATTATTTTCTCGAAAATAGAATATTTAATCTAATTATTTCAATTTGTCAAAATATAACTTTAATATCTAAAAATATTAAAAATAAAGAATTTTTAAATTAAAAATTTTGTTTCTGTTCCAAATGAATAGAAATAATTTATATAAAATTTTTGGTACAAAAATATTGAAAATTGGATTTATTATGATTTAATTATGATTAAAACTAACAAAAATTGATTAAAAATATTAAATAAATGATTTTTCTGAAATAAAAATTATTTCAGAAAAGCTTAATGTTATAAAAACTTAGAATAATTTTTGTGGAAGTTTATAAGATTGTTTTGATATTTTAATAGAATTTTATAAATATAATAGAATAAACTTGATTTAATTATTATATATATTAAATAAATAAATTTTTGAAAACTAAAAATTGCAAGTTGAACTTTTTCATCAGATTAATACAAAATAATTTTTGTAGGATTTATGGAAATCGTTTTGTTAAATAAAAAAAAGATTTTTCTTATAAACTTGATTAAATAAAAGAATTATCAAAAACACATTATCTAATATTAGATAATGTTTAAATAGAATATAAACCGGGTTGTATATGTTCTCAAGGTCCAGACCAATTGGTCTGGGCTTGTGATTATAAAGCCTAGGAATGCAAGAGGTCAGAGGTTCGAATCCCGGTTATAACCGTTTTACATGCTTTCTTTTCTTTTCTATTTTCTTTTTCTTTTAAAAGGATAATTTAGAAAAAACTGGGGTTGTGGACGGGACTCGAACTCGAGTCAGACCCGCCCACCAAGACTTAACAAATGCCAAGAAGCCATCTGATCTACATTGGATTTGTTGGTTTGTTTCGTTACGAAAATTATTTAACTTAAACACCTGTGAGTCATCTTCCCCATTTTATAACCCAAGAACTCTAACCGGTAATTGAATGCCATAAAGGGGCAGCCACAATCTAAAACGTTGGGGCTTTTATAAAACACATCGAAACGAACAAGAATCAATAAGAAATTACCAAGTTATATGTTGAAATG
Source organism: Ambrosia x helenae (assembly GCA_030844895.1). Lineage (NCBI taxonomy): Eukaryota > Viridiplantae > Streptophyta > Magnoliopsida > Asterales > Asteraceae > Ambrosia > Ambrosia x helenae. The sequence goes on along the minus strand of CM061225.1, from coordinate 32,888,516 downwards.
ATGGCCGATCGATGTAGGCTTGTATACGACGGTCACGGTCCAAGATTTGTACACAGTGGCTTTGTTTAAAGCAATTGAGTTATGGGGTTTGTTTAGTCGATTTATATAGGGTATAGACACGAGATTAATTGAGTTAAAACCTTCTATAAACACGGATTAGAATTCAGGTTCAAGCTCGGTCAAAACCGAGGAATCAGGCCCTAAATTCACGAGTTATTGAGCTTGTAGATGCGTTCTTGATGAGCGAAAATCACTGCTGGTCCATAATTGTTCTTTAATTTCGTCAAACCTTCCAAGATTAAGCTTTGTTTAATCAGTCAATGTCTAAAGACCAAAAGTCAACTGTGGGAGTTTGCTGTATAATGCGCAGGAAGGAAAAAAAGAAAAAGGGAAGAAAGGAGATGGACTGGGCCGGTTCTTGGGCTCAAGTGGGCTCCGAATTTTTTAAAAAAAAAAAAGATGATTGGGTCTTGGTTTGGGTATATATGGTGTTAGTTGGGCTCAAGTATTTTAGGTGGAATAAGGCTTGTATTATTATCTATTATTATTATTATTATTATTATTATTATTATTATATAAAAAAACATAATGAAAGAAAAGTGACGGATGTCACAGCATCCCCCACTTTTAGAAACTTCGTCCCGAAGTTATTAGAAACATAGGGTTATGGATGTTCGGGTAAGAATTAAGATAACTGTGGTTTAGAAAAATTCGAATGACTTGGATAAGAGGTTTGATAAGTGTGAGTTAAGGATTTGATGAGGTTTGTCACGAATAATAAGGAAAATAAGATCTAGTAACTCAATAAGTATCAAGTTTTAGGAATCCTATGATAAATGTACGAGTTGATTGTCTACAGAAAGACTAAATGAACTACCAAATAACCAGAGTTTGTTCCTGGCCCGACTTCCAGTCTCACTTTCAATGCATCATTAGTGTTTGTATACAGGGTGTACCGCAGCTAACCCACCACACCTTTGATACCTTGAAAACATACTGGACGCCTACCAAAAACTTTAATAGAATTTCACACTACCCTAATGTACCTGTAAATTCATGATTACGTTCCAGACCGGAATCATCAATTTACCTTACATTAGGGTTTTATGTCCTTCTATGATCCCACCGATTGTTGAGCAGGTTCGATAGCCTCCACCAGCCGTGGAGTAGGTTGTAGGGCCTCTCCCGACTGTTTGAAAAGGCATAGTGACCTCTACCAATCGTTGAGTATGTTCGATAGCCTCCACCAGTCGTGGAGCAGGTTGTAGGGCCTCTCCCGACTGTTGAAAAAGGCATGATGACCTCTATTAAGTGCAGCAATTATTATTCACATAGATTGCAAATTGATAGCATGTTTATGCAAGCAAGTTTGTAAGTACTACAACCATTAAGTGTAAGTGTTATCTTAGTGGCCTATAGAAATAGATGATAAGTATCATGAATAACTAAATGTTCAATAGATTGTTAAATCAAAGGAAAAAATTCAAGTTTCATATAACAAATAATGATGTTTTTAGAAAAGCCCTATAGAATCAATTATTAAGTTTTTAGTAGTTTGATTTTCATGAAAATCAAGTCCAAATGTTTCAATAAAATGTAAGGTAGAGTCTGAAACTTATACGATATAAAATAAACGTAACTGAATTTGATAAATTTTCAATCTGTGTTCGTACACAATAGTATGCAAGGAAATTTCTAGATGTTGTATGCCTATGAGTATGACATAATTGGGTACAAAATGATAATAAGATCAAGAAAATGAAAACACGAGTATCATGAATAATTAAATGTCCAGTGAATAGTCAAATTAAGGGGAAATCAAGTTTCACAAACTATGATGTTTTGAGAAAAAAAAAATCATGTAGAATCAAGTATCAGGTTTTTAGTAGTTTGATTATCATGGGTAACTAGCTCATGTGTGAGAAGGTGAAGGATATGAATTTAGTTCTTGAGAGGATGATGAAAAATCTTGAAGCAGAATCAAGGTTGTGAGAGATGGTGAATGTGAAGATAGTTGATAAAGAGTTTATTTTATAGTAAGGAAATTATATAGCAGTGTAAATTTTGGGGTTTGGATCAAAGGTTATAATCAAATGTATAAGAAAACATGATTGTGGTATATGCCAAATATTGTAAAAATTTGAACAAGTTGAAAATGAGTGAGTGTTGATGGAGTATCTAGAGACTAGATATTATTCCAAAAAAAAAAAAATAAATAAATAAATAAATATTTTCAAAATTGGTTTTGTACATAAGGCAAAAGTTGTTAAATAGTACAAGCTAAGTAGGCTTTGTAATAGTTTAAAACATTATATAGAAAATCGTTTGCTACGTCAATAAATAATCAATTGAATTTAAGTTCGAGGAAAATATGTACTTTGTAAAGTTACTAGGTAATACAACAAGTTTTAGAAATCTTTAGTTTGTGCTAAAGTATGAGGTTATAGTTTTTAAATAAATAACATGTGGAGAAATGAAATAATATGATTTGGGTAGGGTGTTGAATATAAAAAAAATGGCTAAGATGGTAAGGTGAAGTGCGATTGTGAAATCCATAGATGGTTATGAAAGTATGAACTTGTAAGCAATATATGAAAATCGTGAAATACAAAATATTGTATATGAATCGAGAGAGTATTATTGAAAAAAAAAAGCTTGCATAAAATGCTTGGAGTGCCCTTGTCTAGCTGTAAAGCCCAACAAGAACGTTGACTTTTCAAAGGAATTGAACCCAATGGTGATCAAAGAAGACATGCTTTAGCCTATAAGTGGACACTCACTCCAGGAATCCCCAGGTAAGCATAACAGGTCCGTAAATGGATTTATGCGCTATGCTTGCCTATGCCAGAAAACCCAGTGTACAGGCGTCCACCCTTCCAGATTGCACGTGTCCTTATCACACTCATTAAAGTTCAACAACTTTGAAGGAGTAAAATAAGAGTAGGCATTATGCCTAAGAGTGTCTTCATGAAAGGTACTGTCCCTGTTCCATAATGATGTAGACCTTCTACTCCTTGTAGAACACCATCTCTATGCACCATGATGAAAGATGAGGAGAATGGAGAGAGAGAGAAGAAGGGAAAGATAGAAGAAGGAAAGTAGAGGGAAATGGGGGGTAGGGTAATTCAGGAAATATTATGCATGCAAGTTGAAGTTCGGTTATAGTCTAGGCCTATTTTATCTAATAACCTAATTCCCTATAACCATGGCTCTGATACAATCTGTAACACCCAACCGATGGCGGAATCATCGAGGTGCCACGTAGTGACGATTGTTCAAAAGCTCATGGTACTAAAATGTAAATATTATTGAATAATCAAAATTGTCTTACATGGAAATGGAAAATACATTGTCTAATGAAATGTAAATACTGAAATAACTGAATTAAAATAAAGCACTAAATGTTCCTTGCTAAAGCACTAGATCAAACTGCACCTGAAACATGTACAAAATAGATTTGGTCAACATATGAAATGTTGGTGAGCATTCCTAGTTTTGATATATATAGTAGGTTGAAAAGTTATACAATTCAAGTGCAAGCTACAGTGCAAATATGTAAACCATGTATCAAACAAATGAGCGAAATCAACCCTGTGACTGTATAATGTACTGTATGAACTGTAGTGTACTCAACCAATAAATGGATGATAACTTAACACTGTCCACGGATTCTCCGATGAAAAAGGGGGAGAATCAATCTAGGCGGGTTGTCAATCCAAATAGCGCTATCCAATGTTAAGGTCGGCTTGTACCATGTTAATGATTTCACTAAGTACAAATGTAATCCACATGTATTGTCTAAGCATAAAGCACGTTGTAAGCAATGCACATAGTACTAGAATTGTATTGTAAAAATGTAAACTTGTATTTGAAATTGTAATAGTGTACATGTAACACCCCAAAAATGTGTAAAAGCAAAAAGGGGTAGGAATACTCACAGTTCACGTAATAACTTGAATTTGAACTTGGACAACGAAATATGAATTGAGATTACTCCCAAATGATTAACCTAAAGTAATTGATAATGTGTGAGTGAAATAACTCTAGGATACATGCATTTCTAGGGCTTCGAATTGGGGATAAACGTTTATTTGTTTAATATCAATTTGTTTATTAAATATAAGAATTTTAATAAATAAATAAATAAAAGTCTCTTGTAAAATTTTTAAGTTGAATAACGTCACAATATAAGGTTTTAAGTATGAAAATAATTTTTATAAAATTATTTTCTCGAAAATAGAATATTTAATCTAATTATTTCAATTTGTCAAAATATAACTTTAATATCTAAAAATATTAAAAATAAAGAATTTTTAAATTAAAAATTTTGTTTCTGTTCCAAATGAATAGAAATAATTTATATAAAATTTTTGGTACAAAAATATTGAAAATTGGATTTATTATGATTTAATTATGATTAAAACTAACAAAAATTGATTAAAAATATTAAATAAATGATTTTTCTGAAATAAAAATTATTTCAGAAAAGCTTAATGTTATAAAAACTTAGAATAATTTTTGTGGAAGTTTATAAGATTGTTTTGATATTTTAATAGAATTTTATAAATATAATAGAATAAACTTGATTTAATTATTATATATATTAAATAAATAAATTTTTGAAAACTAAAAATTGCAAGTTGAACTTTTTCATCAGATTAATACAAAATAATTTTTGTAGGATTTATGGAAATCGTTTTGTTAAATAAAAAAAAGATTTTTCTTATAAACTTGATTAAATAAAAGAATTATCAAAAACACATTATCTAATATTAGATAATGTTTAAATAGAATATAAACCGGGTTGTATATGTTCTCAAGGTCCAGACCAATTGGTCTGGGCTTGTGATTATAAAGCCTAGGAATGCAAGAGGTCAGAGGTTCGAATCCCGGTTATAACCGTTTTACATGCTTTCTTTTCTTTTCTATTTTCTTTTTCTTTTAAAAGGATAATTTAGAAAAAACTGGGGTTGTGGACGGGACTCGAACTCGAGTCAGACCCGCCCACCAAGACTTAACAAATGCCAAGAAGCCATCTGATCTACATTGGATTTGTTGGTTTGTTTCGTTACGAAAATTATTTAACTTAAACACCTGTGAGTCATCTTCCCCATTTTATAACCCAAGAACTCTAACCGGTAATTGAATGCCATAAAGGGGCAGCCACAATCTAAAACGTTGGGGCTTTTATAAAAACACATCGAAACGAACAAGAATCAATAAGAAATTACCAAGTTATATGTTGAAATGATGGCCGATCGATGTAGGCTTGTATACGACGGTCACGGTCCAAGATTTGTACACAGTGGCTTTGTTTAAAGCAATTGAGTTATGGGGTTTGTTTAGTCGATTTATATAGGGTATAGACACGAGATTAATTGAGTTAAAACCTTCTATAAACACGGATTAGAATTCAGGTTCAAGCTCGGTCAAAACCGAGGAATCAGGCCCTAAATTCACGAGTTATTGAGCTTGTAGATGCGTTCTTGATGAGCGAAAATCACTGCTGGTCCATAATTGTTCTTTAATTTCGTCAAACCTTCCAAGATTAAGCTTTGTTTAATCAGTCAAAGTCTAAAGACCAAAAGTCAACTGTGGGAGTTTGCTGTATAATGCGCAGGAAGGAAAAAAAGAAAAAGGGAAGAAAGGAGATGGACTGGGCCGGTTCTTGGGCTCAAGTGGGCTCCGAATTTTTTTTAAAAAAAAGATGATTGGGTCTTGGTTTGGGTATATATGGTGTTAGTTGGGCTCAAGTATTTTAGGTGGGAATAAGGCTTGTATTATTATTATTATTATTATTATTATTATTATATAAAAAAAAACATAATGAAAGAAAAGTGACGGATGTCACAGGTTGTCAGACCTATAACGCTATAATCTAAACAGGCGGCTTGATCAATGTTAATGATTGTACTGTGTCTTTTTGTTACAGTCAAAATGAATCCACAAGTTTCACATAATGAGAATGAGTAATTGCTATTGTATAAAAATGTTTAAACATGTTTCACGCCAAAAATGTCAAACAGTAAAAAAGGGGCTATGTAAACTGAACTTAGTGCTAGAATTGAGTCCTTTGATATAGAATAATTGTGGCTCTTGAGTCCAAATATTACCTTATTTATAAGGCAATAATTGAGTAATGGGAAAACTTAAAAGTCTAAGTTTTCTAGTCTACAAGTAGTTCTAGGGTTCCTAATTTGGGGATAGACAATTGTTTAGTTGTTAATTAAATAAATTGTTAATGATCTAATAAAGATAAAAGAAATTAGAGAAATAAATAAATAAAAGACCTTCTGTAAAATTTTGATTAAGGATGGTCATATTATAAGGTTATAAATATGAAAATAATTTTATAAAATTATTTTCTTAATACTTGAATATTTAGTATATTTTTATTTGTCAAAATATAGTATTAATGTCTAAAAATATTAAAATTTAGTGAAGTTTCAAATTAAATTTATATTTCTGTTCTAAATGAACAAAAATAACTTATGTGAAATTTTTATTTAAAGCTAGTGAAAAATGATTTTATTATGATTTATTTATGATTAAAATAGTAAAAAATATTATATAAATGTTTTTCTGAAATAAAAAAATTATTTTTGGAACATTTATTGGTTTATAAGTTTAAAATAATTTTTGTGAGATTTTATAAAATCGTTTAGATATTTTTATAGAATTTTTTATTTATTAATGAATAAACTTATAATATATTTTATATATATTAAATAAATTATATTTGAAAAACTAAAAATTGTATGATAAACTTCACCATTTGAATAGCATAAAATAAATTTTGTAGAATTTATAAAGTGGTTTTGGTATTTTAAAATCATTCTAATATAATATAACAATAATATGTATAAGAAAAAGGTTTTAAAAAAAATGCGTGGGTTGTGGAAATTGAACGAGTGATCTGATCCGGTCCAAAGCCTTAACCAACACACCCACAACCAACTACTCTACACGTCTGATGGTTTTATTTTAAACAAATCAATATATAAAGGTTAATTATAGAAATCCCCAATTCGCATAAACCCTAGAAAAACGATTTCATCCAATTGACCATCAAAACAAGTATGTTA